>BLKM01000642.1:0-64685 GCA_013340265.1 Coptotermes formosanus
ATATAAGGACTCAGTGCGTACCACGCTGTAAACACTCTCCACTTCGGCTATAAAAACCAATCTCTTAATGTTTTATAAGGCAAAAGTTGCTGTTTGTTCTGAGATCTGTACAAAACACATAAACGCAATGTGGGCACCACGTAGAATTTTTTTAATGTCAAACCTGGTGGTATGTAAAGTTACCGCTAGGCTTTAAAAGGTTAAATGTATACCCCTCTGAAGGTGGTGTGCTGGTGTGCCGAAACGTGTCGGGGTTTATGTAAAGTGATCGTGTATTGTGTTTTAGCGTTGTATACGTGTTGGTGTCAGTGTGTATTGTTGTAATATACGCACGTACACGGTATGAACAATGTTAAGTGGAACTGGAACAGTGTTACTCAGAGGACTTTGGTTTTCCCCAGTCACTATCTTTCCACCAGTCCTCCACACCCATTCGTTCATCTATCACGGACGCTGTACAGTGATAGCAACTGACAGCGTCGTTAAATAACTCACGCTGCTTGCTGTGAGGCAGTGGCGCACCCAAGGTCGGGGGGCTGCCAGGCTACAGCCCCCCGACCCCTCAAAACCGAAATTTAAAAAATACATATATTGTTGATATTATGATGTCAAAAGTTTTACGTGATTTCCCCTTCAGCCACAATCAGCCACTGAAATCAGCTGATGACCAGTACATTAAAATTTTGAAAAATAAATTAATAAAATTAAAAAACAAGAAGACAGGACGCTGTGATTGAGTCACGGAACATGTAGTTATGTTCGTATGTATATAAATGCAGTTTCAGACAGCGTTATGTTGTGCTTACAGCATGATTTTGCAACCTAATTTTTAAAATCAAACATAAATTATGTGTAGCTTCAGGGTCGGGAAGGCGACCACTTGGGAGAGCCAGGCGTAGATGGAAGGATGATATTAAAACGGATCTTCAAGAAGTGGGATGGGTGGGCATGAACTGGATTGAGCAGGTTCAGGATAGGGACAGGTGGCGGGCTGTTGTGAATAAGGTAATGAACCTCCGGGTTCCATAAAATGCAGGGAATTTCTTGACTAGCTGAGAAATTGTTAGCTTCTCAAGAAGGCCTCTGCTCCATGGAGTTAGTTAGTTATAGACTCAGGGTCAACCCCCCCCCCCCCTCAAAAAATCCTGGGTGCGCACCTGCTGTGAGGTTATTTCAGATTGAGACGTCTTTGCTATATATGAATGAGGTACAAGATTGAAAGAACAGACAGTAAGCATATGTACAGTCCCTGGACTTATCGTTCACGAAACGTCGCCTGCTTAGGGTCACCAAATGAACGATGACACTGGCGAGACTTTTAGCTTTTGTCAGTCGGGAAACTAAAAAGGAAAATGTCACCTGTAGACCTAGGAGCAGATGGGTGGGCGATATGGTTATAATCTTTAAACAGTCCGTATATGCGTGTGTCGAATGGTGTTATCTTGCTTGGGGTCTGTTGACTGACCCTTTTTGTGAAGTCAATCATGCAGCGAGAAAATCAACTCAGGTTAACAAAACGAACAACCACCAAGGCGAGGGTTAGAGGGCTGCAGCGACTGTAGCGCAAAAAACAACACGCAACTTGGCAGTATTATTTGATATGGTGTGTATTATTGTAATGTTGTTCTGCACCACGTCTGTGTTGTAGCCTGACGTCGTGAAGATGCCCGTTTCAAACCAAAACATGCAGCAGAAATATTTAAATAAAAATGTGTGTACTACTCGTGATTTCAGGCTTCCGCCGCGATGCTGATGAGATCTGCCCTCTTCTGGGGTATAACGCAGCGTCGAGTGGAGACTTCCTGAGCCTTGTAGATGGGACCGATACGTTGTCCCGAAACGTCGGTAAAGGATTACCACTCGACGCTGCGCTATACCCCAGAAGAACGCAGTTCTCAAAAATGCGTGTACTTGTGCTGAGTGAGCGTGTGTTTGTCTATATTTAGGTAAAGCACAACGGGATGTCTAAATTAAGGTATGCTTTAAAGGGTAATTGCAGGTGGTCCCTAGCCGTTTAAAATTTTTCATTTACATCGATTCTGCGAAACACGTACTTTCATGTCGCGATTTTACAATTACTTGACAATTTTACCTAGAATTTTGCTTCTTTTTAAATACCGTTCATCACATAGTTGCTCCATACTCAACTACTAAACTCACTGTCACTTGCAGATACATAGTTACCGACGTTTCGGGGAAATCTGCTGACTAACTACAGAAGCGAAATAATTATTTGTCCAAAAGCTACTTGCATCCTGAAGCTAGAAACAGGGATTATCTTCCGAAACGTCGATTACTGTGTTCCAGTCTACGTGGCGTTACATCTGAGAAGACTTGAATCTTCGTCATGAGCGCTGTGAAGAACTTGTGACGTCACCTTCAGATATTTATGTGACACGTTGCTGCCGTGCCAATGCAGACGACAGGCCGTGGTGTGCAACACACGGCTGATTGTGGCGCCATACGGCCCCGAGGAGTGTACCCCACTACACACGTGTAGATGATCTTTTCTCAAGATGGCGTTCTTTTGTTTCTAAAGTCCCTGGCGGCCCGATAGGTTCTTCCAGCGGCATATTTTTAGCAAGCTGTTTGAACCAATGCATGCAGCTGACGCGCTTCTCTCGCTACGTACTACAGCAGCAGGTAGCTGTACTCCTCTGGGAACCGAAGCAATACGCAGTTTGTAGAAGGCCTTTGTGAGTTTCTGCATCTAACACACATACAAACGCACGTTACAGCGCCTAGCGGGCCGACACAACAGCAGCACTTCGCGAGCTGCAGCTACGAATTCTGCTAGAAACTCGACTATCCCGCCTGATGTTCATTCAGTTGTGTTATTGCTTCTTCCAGAACTTGCCACAAACAGTTCATCCCTTCAGGGCGACTCTGCCCTATATTATTCCATCAAATATATAGTAGACTCTTTGTTCTTGGTTAGTTGGGATGGGTAAAACTGTTACGGTTATCGGAATATATTTTGTGTGTCAAGACAACATTTTGATTCCAAGAACCTATTAAATATCAAGAACAAAAGTATAGACTGTAAAATAACGAGCTCAGAGCCTTACGGCAAGTTTCCTGTTCTTACGTCTAGCGTTAAATTAGCCAACGTTGTAGTAGGTTTAAAATGCGGGAGGGTTACTTTGTATCTCCATTGTTCATCGTGCTGTATGGTGTGGGGACTTAATGAAGCTTACTGGATGAACGGTGTTCTGTTTGATGTCGTTTCGATATATACCGTTGTCTGTATCAACCGTTTAAAGCCCAGTGGTTACTTTACGTACCGCCAGGTTTAACATTCACAAATTCTACGTTCTGCCCACACAGTGTATTTATGTGTTTTGTGTGGATCTCAGAACAAACAGCGATTATTTCCCTATACAGCATTAACTGATTGTTTTTTATAACCGAGACGGAGTGTGTTTACTGCGCGGTACGTGCTGAATGTTAAATAATTTTAAAGGTTTATAAACATGTTGTACCGTTTCGGTATCGCACGTGGCCCTCACATTAGGGTAAGAATACACAACACAGCGACTTGTTTCCAACTGAGGTGCTAACGGAGAAGCTACAGGACGTGGCAGACGTTTGAATATTGAAATGCAATTCAGGTTAAATTCTGTATTGCACGAGTTAACTTGAATTTCAAAATTTTTCTAAATGTGTTCATTGTATGAACAATCGTTTGTGACATAATGTACAAACATGTTAAGGTACATATCGCTGTAGCAGTTTTGTTCTCCAGATGGTGTCTCACCTACATCATGCACTCGGCTGCAAGGGACAGTACGTTTTCTACTTGTGCACAGGTTAATATCGTACCTGTGACTTTTTATTGCCTTTGTTAAAAGCGGAATTTAAAACTATGCAGTGTGTGTGTGTGTGTTTCTGTACGTGATGAGCTGAATACAAAACAGAGCAGACTGCGTGCAGCGAGCGAACGCACGGGTATTCAGTAGTGAGAGACGCGACATCTCAGATAGCATGTTACAGGGCTATACAATTCCACTCTTTGTGTTTGTACCCTTTTTGCAACTGTACCCCTCTGTTCATTTCCACGTTCCGTCGGTGTATCCCGACTCGTTGACTGCGTTTCTGTTTCACTAATAACGGCTACGAAAAAAAAAACACACATCGGAAACTTTGCAGCGGAAACTTCTAAAATTGAAAGTCTCGAAGTATTCAGTTGATACAGAGTTGTAGCCTTTGGCGTAAGGATGTCAGATTGGTTCCTCTATTTGGGGGATCGCTGTAGGCAAGTGCTGCCCTCTTGATTGTGGTCAGATTGCCTTAGGACAGGAACAAGAAGCGGGCTTTTGTGAACGCGGCAATAAACGTCCGGCGTCCGTAAAATGAATGGAATTTCGTGACCAATGGCTGCTCAAGACGGAGTGTGCTGCAAGGAGACTGTGTAGAGTAGAGGACAGTAACGGTTTTATTTACAAGATCAAAGCACTGCACATTGGCTTCTCTAGTAAGCCTTTATAAGACTTTTCAAATTGCAGGAAACGTTTTATAAGAAAGCTCTGGAGGCATCGGCCGGAACTCACGCTTCAAGAAGCAGCCACAGTTCATTTGAGTTCTTCATAAAGACTGTTTATAGAAAGCGAATCCTGCATTTTAAAGTGTAATTAGTTGGAAAGGTTTCGTTTCGTTTCGTTTCGCAGTCCTTACCTCTTCTACCTGTTCACAGCAGGTGTCGAGGTTGTTTATTTGCATTTGATCACACTGAGACACGCACCACAGTCCGTAGGAATCCTCTGGACGAGGGATCGGCCCGTCGCAGAGATCTCTACCTGACAACATAAACGCTGTACAAGACAAACATCCATGCCTCCCGTGGGATTCGAACCCACGATCCCACCAAGCGCTCGGCCGCAGACCTGCGCCTTAGACCGCGCGGCCACTGGGATCGGCAATTGGAAAGATAACGGACGCAGTTTTATTATTTAATATAATTTTATATGAGAAGAACGAGATGATTGGGGTATGTAGCACGTATGGGGGAAAAGAGAGGTGCATACAGGATATTGGTGGGGATATCTGAGGGAAGGCGACCACTTGGGAGAGCCAGGCGTAGATGGGAGGATAGTATTAAAATGGATGTTCAAGACGTGGGATGGGGTATGGACTGGATTGAGCTGGCTCAGGATAGGGACAGGTGGCGGGCTGTTGTGAATGCGGTAATGAACCTCCGGGTTCCATAAAATGCGGGGAATTTCTTGACTAGCTGAGAAACTGTTAGCTTCTCAAGAAGGCCTCTGCGTCATGGAGATAGTAAATATAATTTGATGTGCTGACACCAGTAAGTACACAAACGGTAAAACACAACACTCAGTCATCTCTAAACAAACCCAGACATGTTTCGATGCACTAGTGCATAATATTCAGGGGGGAACCACATTTAAAACTTAAAAACACTTAAAAAACACGCAATCACGGTTGTTAAAATGTTTCTGTAAAAACATTAATCGTCAATGACCACACGTTGAGGAAGGAAATTGTTGCATTGATGATTACTGTGTTAGTAACAAGTGACATGTGTGGAGATGTCATGAAGTTTGTGAATGTCCGTGTAAAGGTGACCGAGTGTCGTGCTTTATAACTTGTGTACCGGTTGGTGCCAATCTGTATTATTGTGATGCGCACGTACATGGTGTGGACAATGTTAAATTTATTATTTAATGTTTTTCCAACATGTGATTTTTAAAAAAAATTATGCAAAGTCGTATTTAGGCAGCATTGCTTTGTTAGGACTTTCAAAAATCGGACTGTCAGTTGTAAATAAGAATGCAGACTGGGGTTTACACACCAAAATGCTGAGCCAGTTATTTTGACGTATGTGATACGGAGTAAGAAGGTGCTGGAGAAAACTGCGAGAATTTTACATTTGCCTTCGCTATAAGATTACATAATAAAAATATTTCAAGGCGTTTGGTTAATATGCTGCGGTCCTGAACAATCCATCCCATATTCCGTCATTCAAAAATATATCTTGTATCAAATACAGGCGCACGCCATGAAGGCATATAAGGGGCGTAGGATTATACCTCCACTTATTCTTACCCACGACACTGGATACAAGTGAGTGGTCAACTTCACGCTACCCCTGCCGTACCCGCGGGCGAAAGCCTCCGGCCCGTATACATTAACCCTTTAAAGACGAAGCGTATCTGTTTTATATAAGGACTCAGTGCGTACCGCGCTGTAAACACTCTCCACTTCGGTTATAGAAACCAGTCTCTTAATGTTTTATAAGGCAAAAGTTGCTGTTTGTGCTGAGATCCGTACAAAACACATAACCGCAATGTGGGCACCACGTAGAATTTTTTAATGTTAAACCTGGTCGCATGTAAAGTTACCGCTAGGTTTTAAAAGGTTAAAGACGAAGCGTGTCTGTTTTATATAAGGACTCAGTGCGTACCGCGCTGTAAACACTCTCCACTTCGGTTATAAAAACCAGTCTCTTAATGTTTTATAAGGCAAAAGTTGCTGTTTGTGCTGAGATCCGTACAAAACACACAAACGCAATGTGGGCACCACGTAGAATTTTTTAATGTTAAACCTGGTGGTATGTAAAGTTACCGCTAGGCTTTAAAAGGTTAAAGACGAAGCGTGTCTGTTTTATATAAGGACTCAGTGCGTACCGCGCTGTAAACACTCTCCACTTCGGTTATAAAAACCAGTCTCTTAATGTTTTATAAGGCAAAAGTTGCTGTTTGTTCTGAGATCCGTACAAAACACATAAACGCAATGTGGGCACCACGTAGAATTTTTTAATGTTAAACCTGGTGGTACGTAAAGTTACCGCTAGGCTTTAAAAGGTTAAATCTGGAGCTAAGTGTGCCCAGAACCCGTGTGGCCTCTTTCGAGAGGGGGGAATCCCTTCCACCTGCCGTGAATGTAACCCCCTCTGTCCAGTCAGTCCGTACCCTTATCACTGTACAAACTGAGCTGATTTATCCCGGTTCCACCTGCCTGTCTATTTTATTCTGCGTGGAGGTGAAATTGATGGACATCTCCATTGTCGAGAAAGGATTTACGGTCTAACCCGGTCATAACCACATCGGTTTATATGACACCACGTATATAACGTCAGATATTCTGTGATACAAATTAATTCATCACTGTTAACCATAACATTATACTCCTGGGTTATAACGACACTTGTTTATAACGACACAAAATATTCAGTCCCTTGCATGACGTTATAACCGGGTTCGACTCTGGTTTATAAAACTCTCACAGCTCCGGTCCCGGTCCTGGTGTCGCGGAAATCAAAGCTGCTCTTGACGAATATTTTTGTGTTTGTTTGAAGATACACCGGATTAAGCGTAGGTGACAGTAAAGGTCAGTCATCGAATCGTGAGTTCTGGGCGGGCGTGGCCAACAGTGTGTCCTCTCACCCATCACCCTAGTTTGTACAAGACAAGCCTGGTGGGTGAGGGGTCACACTGTTGGCAACGCCCGCCCATAATTCACCGTTCGATTTAGGATCTATAATTTGAGAGACGGCCTCCTGTCTGTACGTATGACGCCCGTTGCTGTTCACCTCGCTGTGTGTTGCTTCTCCTTCCGTTCCTCCGTTCATCTCTCAGCTGAGCTGGGGGTGGGTTTTTTTTTTTTTGCGAAAGGGTTTCCTTTTTGCGCCTATCTCGTTATTTGTTTAGCTGTCGGCGTATCACGGTTCCTGTTATTTTTTCTCTTCCGTCAACTTTGTTCCTTGAACGACAGTTTTTGTTGTGTTGCCTTTGATGGTCCTCTGTTGGCACCCCTGGCTTTCGGTCCTTTCCTTTGCAGTGTTGCAGTATTCAGCACACTAGCGCACAGCCCATATAGCCTATATAGAACAGCGAACATTCTCCCTTGCACACCTTTCACATGTTTTTCCTGTTCTTTGTGTAGATAAAACGAAAAAGAATTTTAGTTCTTGTCAGCCCCGTACTGCTGGTTACTCAGGAGCACAACTTTGACCTTGGTAGTGGCAGCACAGTGGGAAGTCAGACCGGGTCGTGTTAGTGACCGGTAGTCGATCTATTGTTCTGTCTGGTTACAAATTTGCATAAATTTGACTTGAGTCTTGTTATAAACTGAACACGTTAACAAATAGCGAACAGTGGAAAGTGACAGAGATTGATGTTTTTGACACGATATGTATCTTTTCTCTGAAAGCTTTGCCCGGAAATAAGGAACCATCATCCACGGTATCAAGGTCAAAACTTTACTCATGAGTCGACAGTAATACCATCTGTATGAGCACTGCCCAATTCTTCGCATAGTGTACAAAGAATTTTTTCGTTCATTGCATTTTTGTGTGGCATTGAAGTATTTCGCAGCACTACCCAAAACATTCTGACGAGAATTTTCATTGCAGGTAGTTTTCTTAGTACGGACCACTGTGCGTTAGTGTAGTATGCGCTGCATCATAGGATGTGAGGATAAATACCGGCCTGGCCTGCAAAGTAGTTACGAGTTGGCACCAGAAGGGACTTTTTTTTAGTGGTGAAGAGCCTCACAACAGACGCTACGGACGCACCGCAGCCTTGAGGCTTCTTGTACAACCCTGTGATGAAGATGACGGTGAAGATGATTATTTTTTTTGTCATTTTCGTAGTAATGGAGCACCGGTGGAATGAAATTGACAGGGCAAAACCGAAGTACTCGGAGAAAAACCTGTCCCAATGCCACTTTGTCCACCACAAATCCCACATGGACGCCAGGAGGGACTGGTGATTATAGGATACAGTGTGTGCTGGCCTGCACAATTTTACGTTCAGTCCGAACGAAACGAAAGGTTCTGCGTGAGAAGTTCTGCTAATTCTTGCCATGATTTCTTGTGTGGTTTGTCAGTAGATCGCGATCCACAAACTTAACATTTATGGTGATACGGTGACCGACTGGCAATGTTCTCTCTAATTTTTTTTTACAGGTGCGCGGACCTGCAACTGTTCTGAGCAGAAAATTTTAACACGACCTGACGACTGCGCGGCACTTTGAAAGATTTTTTAATATACATAATAAGAATATTTACAATGAAAATTGAAAAATTCCAGCTACAAGGCAACAATTCAGTGTGCGCGGGAGCATTTCAATTACTGCGCTGCCGAGCACCCGCGCAGCTTGGAGGGAACATTCCCGACTGGACATCGAAGCTGACACAAATACAACATATTGAGAAAGACGCCATACTTTACTTTCTGACTGCGGCGTTACCGAAGGTTTAAATCTCCCAGGATGCGACGCCTTATGTTTGGGCGAGCCTTTACCTAAGTTTCGAAGGCTTACGGTACCTTCCAAACGTCAGGAAATTGTCGATATTCGATTAGATCACGTACTGCAGGCAGACGAATATCAGGGCTTGTAGACATCTAGAGCTTTATATTGTGACTATCAGAGTGACACGTTATAAAGTGTGTAAACCAATACAGGATGTTCCACTGAAAATCGTCCAGATTTTTTTTTATTTCGCCGTGCAAGCGGGCCGGTTTTAAGTGCAGCACCTGCATATAAAGCATTAATTTTTCTTAACTTGCAGAAATGTTTTCTGAAATGTATTGAGCTTTGTGCAGGATTTGGTTACGTAACTATAAATATCTGGTAAAAGAGTAAGTATTTAAGTGTTTAAAATACTCGTATTGATTTGTTACGTTAATTTACACTTCCGGATCTGAAAGAAACATTAACCCTTTAAAGACGAAGCGTATCTGTTTTATAGAAGGACTCAGTGCGTACCGCGCTGTAAACACTCTCCACTTCGGCTATAAAAACCAATCTCTTAATGTTTTATAAGGCAAAAGTTGCTGTTTGTTCTGAGATCCGTACAAAACACATAACCGCAATGTGGGCACCACGTAGAATTTTTTAATGTTAAACCTGGTGGTATGTAAAGTTACCGCTAGGCTTTAAAAGGTTAAATTGTACACCTTTTTGGTACGCAAGTGACATTTTAATTAAAATCCCTTCACCCAAGAGAAACACTTATTGGCAGAGAAATCCAAGCAAAACGATTCCTTTTAAAAGCTTTAAATATAATTTGAGAGTTGGAAGATTGTAGAACACAATCACAGTAATGTTTACGAATTTATGTCACACCTGTTGCGGCTGATTGTCATGGGTTGGTTCTTTTAATAAATTAATTGAAGTATAATGGGATTAATTGCCGATCCCAGTGGCCGCGCGGTCGAAGGCGTGGGTCTGCGGCCGAACGTTTGCTGGGATCGTGGGTTCGAATCCCACCGGGGGCATGGACGTTTGTCTGTTGTGGGTGTTTGTTGTGTGTTTTCAGGTAGAGGTCTCTTCGACGGGCTGATCAATCGTCCAGAGGAGTTTTGCCGAGTGTGATGTGTGCCTGAGTGTGATCTAGAAACCTCCAAAAGTAGGCGACGTAGACCCGATTTGGACTGTTGCGCCACACGAAAGAAAAAATAATTGGATTAGTTAATTTGCAGATTAATTTTAATAATTTTAGTACTTAAATCTCTTTTAATGACACAAGAAAATTTAATTCTGCTGATATGCAGACTATTATTTGCCGCGATCTGTTTCTCATTTCATTATCGATTTCCTATTTTATGTGTTAATTACATACTCAAATTTTCTTCTCGAACTTCCAAATAACCTTTCGTAAGGTATTTTCTCACCAAAGTTGTATATGTATTTCTTATTTCCCAATCCCAGCTACACAAGGCACCGTCGTACTTCTTTCAGAATGATTCCTTTTATAATCACAGACTGTCGTGGACGCCTCGCTTATACCAGGTTCTGTTTTCACCCCGCAGTTGTGCTCCAGTACTACGAACTGCAGGTGTTCTACAACAAGAATGTAATCCGTGGGAACACTGCTGTGCTCCGGTGTACAATGCCGAGCTTCGTCAGGGAATACATCACTGTCACATCTTGGCTGCAAGACTCAAAATTCAACATATATCCAACTACAAAGGGCGGTAAGTTGTCGGTGACATTAACCGTTTAAAGGCGAAACGTATCTGTTTTATATAAGGACTCAGTGCGTACCGCGCTGTAAACACTCTCCACTTCGGTTATAAAAACCAATCTCTTAGTGTTTTATAAGGCAAAAGTTGCTGTTTGTTCTGAGATCCGTACAAAACACATAAACGCAATGTGGGCACCACGTAGAATTTTTTAATGTTAAACCTGGTGATACATAAAGTTACCGCTAGGCTTTAAAAGGTTAATGTAGAATCGAATCGAAACATGCAGTAATGCGGACGGTGGCACTATCAACGGCTGTTGTAGTCAAGCTGTCAAATGCAAGTCATTAAAAAGATGCAAGACAAAACAGAGTTTGCAACTTATAATAGGTTCAGAAAGGCAATTGAAAAATCCAACCGAGCATAAAGTAGGAGTTCATTTATTTTTCCATTAGAAATGATGAGTGAGTAATTTTCTTTGAACGCTACGTCTGTGACAAAGGAGTTTTGCCCTGTTCAAAAGTTGCTGGTAACAGATATGTACACTGCTTGTTTAACGCTTTAAAGACGAAGCGTATCTGTTTTATATAAGGACTCAGTGCCTACCGCGCTGTAAACACTCTCCACTTCGGTTATAAAAACCAATCTCTTAATGTTTTATAAGGCAAAAGTTGCTGTTTGTTCTGAGATCCGTACAAAACACATAAACGCAATGTGGGCACCACGTAGAATTTTTTAATGTTAAACCTGGTCGTACGTAAAGTTACCGCTAGGCTTTGAAAGGTTAATGACGGCTGCAATCAGCAAAAACTTCCCAGTACACGAATGTGTGGACATAATATGCTGATAACATGAAGCATATTAATGTATTAACTCAATCAGTGTGAAAATAGAGACAAGTTAGGGAACTTAATGCGGAAGTCAATTAATACGGCGCGCCTTTCTTGCTCTACAAATCTGGTTATCCTGACGGTATGTGATATCTCCATATCCTAGCAACAGCGCTACAATGGATACGCTCGATTGTAGCGCTGTTGCTGGGACATGGAAAGAATTATGCCTGAGAAATATATTTCGTTCTTTGGTATGCGGAGTTTAAATAAAGGAAAATCTATGTGTCTGACTTCTGTGATTAGTGTGTGTATGTCGAGCTGTCAACTGCGCATGAGCAGAACCTGTATGCACACGCCCATATGCCAGCAACGTATGTTGATATTTGTGCAGTGTGGTTGCCAAATTGCCCTTCTTGTTTGAAATTGAAGTGCATCTGCATTTTTCTTAAAAATTTTCGACTATAATATTTAGTGTGTCCAGGGGTTCTCGAATTATTACATGACTACAGACCGACGCAAGGACCTACCAGTTTTAGTAGGCGCTGTGCAATATTTTAGCACATTATCTCATAAATGGCACATTTTCGGGAAAGTGTCGTTGAACATAAATTGTGTTTTGATTTTCTCTACAATTTTCTCTGAAACATTTCTCATTCTAAGAAGAATTCAGCGAGATACTATCGTATATGTAAATGGGTCTTCGCGCAAAGTACCGGTACTCTTGTCAGATTTTAACGAAACTTGAATTTTCTCGAGAGATTTTCGAAAAATCTTAAATATCAAATTTCATGAAAATCCTTCCAGAGGGTGCCGAGTTCTTCCGTGCGGACAGACGGACAGACAGAGACGACGAACTTAATAGTCGCGTTTGGCAATTTTGCGAAAGCACATATCAATAGTGTGTTTAATTTTAAGACGAAATATTTGACCTCTTTAAAATGTCTCACTCCTAGCCTCATATTTCGAAATTACTCGTTTGGCTGGCCAACGATTTGATTTTCAGACCTACTGAATTATGTAACGCGACAATACACGATGTTTTGTTTCCTCAGACAGAATTTAAGAGTGTCACGCTTTGTCTTTGTGTGCTGGACCAATCAGGGCATTCATGTTTCTCATAATTCATTTTTCTCACGGTGAACGTTAGCCTGTTTTAAAGTTTGTATGCGTCCAAATAATTACGAACTTCCATGCTACGAAATTGTGCTCATTAAGAAGTTTCTTCGCTGTAATTAATGCTACCTTCCCTGCTCCATCAAGAAGGTCTCTGTTCGTTAGTGCCTGTTGGTGAATATACATTCAGCAGTACAACGAAACAAGCTGAATAGAAAACCAGAAGCTGTGAACGAACGAACTGCGGATCAGAATGCAGTATTTGTTTGTTCCGTCTAGACGTGACGTTAAGAGCGCTACCTGCAAAACAAAAGCCCACGGCGTGTCTCAGGGCATATGGAAATCTAGTTACATGGTTCAAACGTGTAACGTACACTTGCATTATCGACGAAAGAAGCCTTTCTGTAGGACGCACATTTCGGCGTAAAATATACTTCAAATTAGCTTACTTCGCTCACTTAACATGAACTGTAGTGTTTAACTTTGACCAAATTGACAGTGAGTGACAGTATAGCCAACAGACTATACTCACTAACTCCATGGAGCAGAGGCCTTCTTGAGAAGCTGACAGTTTCTCAGCTAGTTAATAAATTCCCCGCATTTTATGGAACCTGGAGGTTCATTATCGCATTCACAAGATCCCGCCACCTGTCCCTATCCTGAGCCAGCTCAATCCAGTCCAGGCCCCATCCCTCTTCTTGAAGATCCATTTTAATATTATCCTCCCACCTACGCCTGGATCTCACAAGTGGTCGCCTTCCCTCAGATCTCCCCACGAAAATCCTGTATGCACCTCTCGTTCCCCCATACATGCTACGTGTCCCACCCATCTCATTCTTCTCGATTTGATTACCCGAATAATATTTGGTGTTGATTAGAACAGACTATACAGGACTTATAAATCACAGCTATAGTTGATTATCCTTTAGCGCTTTTCCGTCCGCACCGCCATCTTCAGGGACCTAAATTACCTTCCATTAACATTTTTCACCGTGAAAATGGCCATGTCGGCGGGAACGTAATGGAGGTTCTGTGCACTTTGTTGCTTATGTTGGTAGTCAACGGTCTCGTCGTATGACGAAGTAACCTAATATTCACGCGCTATTCCACGGCGTCTCTACATATACTTTCCACACATAACGCTTCATTTGATCCGTCCATATTTACTATAGCTGTAGAGGAATATTATTAAATCGGTGTTCCACTGGATATTCACGTTATGTATTTGAGATGTTTTAAATAGAGACCTTGGTATGTGTTACTGACGGAGCACGACGCTGCTATACCGACCGAAACATAGGCGCATCTTGACTGCTTCATAACGCGAAATTCCATCTGGCGTAAACTTGCGTCAATTAATCACTCACAAACAGAGCGCGTTCTATAACGTAGGCAGAGAACTGCGCGTTGTTATTCACAGGGCTGTTGTTATTCTCGTTAAGATATGACGTCATGCAACACTCTCAGGGAAACAAACGAACTGCTTCACTGAGAGCGCTAAAACGTTTTATTCTTTAAAGCTAGTGGACAGACGGCAAGTATTGGGATCGATTGTGTTAGTGTGGTTGAACGTTCAGTACCGCTCTTGATACGCGCCACGTACAGTGACCTCTGCACGTCATAGAAATAGGGTAATAGCCGTCAGCCGCAACAGTTATTTATAAGCTGTAAAGTTTCACTGCAACATGTTTCGGCTCGTACAAAAAGCCGTCACCAGGCTGACAGGGTGCCAAAGAAACGTTGTTATGTACACTCCCCTAGTTACTTTACATTGTCCCTGTATGCGGTTGGGATCTCAACAGTATCATAAAAACATAGGATAAGCAGAAACATTTTTATCGTATATAACACATTTTTTTTCGGTGCGTTGTCAGCCTGATAATGTCTCTTTATATACGAGACGAAACATGTTGCGGTAAAACGTTACCGTATATAAAGACCTGTTTTGATCAGCAGCTAGTACCCATATTTCCGCACTGCACTACAAGCCGGAAGGTCGCGGGTTCGATTCCCGAATTTTTCGTTGATATAATTTTTCCGGCTGCACTGTGGTCCTGGGGTCGACTCTGCCTCTAACAGAATTGAGTAAAAGATAAAGCAGTCCCATTACAGGCCTGGACAGGCCCTGAGGGTTCCAGGAGGTCGAGGCTCCCAGATTTCTAGACAATCGGCATATGAAGTTGGTAAGCTTCTCAGCCCCACGCACTGGCCGCGTTTACCCCCCAGGAAATATTCCTGGTACTCATTTCTGTTAGAGGCTGAGTCGACCGCAGGGCCATAGTGCGACCGACAGGATTATGCCAATGAAAAATCCACTGACACCATCGGGAATCGAACCAACAGAAATGAGTACCAGGAATATTTCATGGACGGTAAAGGCGGCCGGTGCGTATAGCTGACAACCTTACCACCTTCATGTGCCGACTGTCTAGAAATGTGGTAGCCTCAACCTTCTGGAACTCTCAGGGCCTGTGCCGGCCTGTAGTGGGACTGCTTTACCTTTACCCTTACCGTTGCTTCTATATATCTTTATCACAACGGGCTGTACCACTTAAATATAAAAATACTGCGCACGTCACGTTGCATCCTGTTTGTTTTGTAACCGCGCAGTCAGCTGAAAAAGTGGATTGAATTTTATGAAGTTTAATATCCGTTTTTAATAAAGCGCTAATTGCTCACGTCTGTCTGTCTGTCTGTCTGTCTGTTTGTCTGTCTCTGTCTGTTTGTCTCTGTCTGTCTGTGTTTGTCTCTGTCTGTCTGTCTGTATGTCTGTTTGTCTCTGTCTGTCTGTCTCTCTGTCTGTGTTTGTCTCTGTCTGTCTGTCTCTCTGTCTGTGTTTGTCTCTGTCTGTCTGTCTGTCTGTCTGTGTGTCTGTCTCTGTCTGTATGTCTGTCTCTGTCTGTATGTCTGTCTCTGTCTGTCTGTCTGTCTGTCTGTGTTTGTCTCTGTCTGTCTGTTTGTCTGTCTCTGTCTGTCTTGTCTGTTTGTCTCTGTCTGTCTTGTCTGTCTGTCTCTGTCTGTCTGTCTGTCTGTTTGTCTCTGTCTGTCTGTCTGTCTGTTTGTTTGTCTCTGTCTGTTTGTCTGTCTCTGTCTGTCTGTCTGTCTGTGTTTTTCTCTGTCTGTCTGTCTATCTGTCTGTTTGTCTGTCTGTATGTCTGTTTGTCTCTGTCTGTCTGTCTGTCTGTCTGTCTGTGTTTGTCTCTGTATGTCTGTCTCTGTCTGTATGTCTGTCTCTGTCTGTCTGTCTGTCTGTCACTGCTTCCTCTCTGCATTGTGCCTGCCATTGGCAAAGTCAAATCACTCGCAGAATTTATGACACTGCAGCTTCGTCTGAAACAGAAGCTGCGTGTTGCTGGCAAGACATCAGACATATCGGCTGTCAGAGAGCTCTGCCTCGCGTTTATCTTCCTGGCCGTGTCGTGAGGCAGTGTGTCTGTAGGGTGGAACTGTCTGTGGAGTGAGATTTCTTCGGCGGCTGACGGGCCCATTTTCTATCCCCCGGATGATAGATGAGTGAATATGAATCATTAGTGGAATTACGGGAAGCCGACTGCTTGAAGACACATTAAGTATCTTCGCCTTTCCTTTTGCCTTGCAGAAGAATAATTGTCAGAAGGCTTTTCCCCTTCGAATTATCACTAAACACTATTCTAACTATCAGTGCTAGCCGTGCGGTATTTGACACATTCTTACACTTGACAGACTGTAGTCAAAAGAACTCACGTGTTGACGGGTCATTCTTAAACTCATCCCTAGCATTCTGTGAAATTAATTCTGCCTTACTCACTGCGTTAGCTGACAGCTGCAAATCCGTTATCGACAAAACTGTTTCTGCTATAACTAAACCCCCAAAAGTGAGGGTACTGCAGACAGCGTCGGCTGCTCTACTTGTTCTGCTTCCTGTAGAAGCAGTCGGCGTTTCTTCAAAAAGACGATCAATTTTCTGACAGTAATGTAAAGTTAACGCTAGAACAGGCCATGAAGGCCCAGAAGGGCAGTTCGGTTGTAGCTCTAATCTTTCTTTAACCTCGCCGCTAGTTGGTGGGTGGTCAACGCCACGCCCCGGCCGCTTTACCCCTGGGAAAGAGACCTGGCATCCACTGTACACGAGGCAGGGTGGGCCCCAGGGCCAGGATGACACAGTACTGAGATTCGGAAGGTTCGGGCAGACTGTGTGTGCGTGCGCGTGCGTGCGTGTGTGTGTGCGCGTGTGTGTGTGTGTGTGTGTGTGTGTGTGTGTGTGTGTGGAGCTGTAATAAGAACCTTGTCCCCGAACGATGTAGGGGAGAACGCAACCCGCTGTATCAACTTACACACCCGTCTTCAGTTGCGTCACGCTTGCACGTTACTTACAATCAACCGTAGTCCGCCCAAAACCTCCGAAACTCAGCATTGTATTATCCGTCGTTAAGTACGTAGGCTGGCTCCGAGATGCTGGTACGTACTGTATTGGTTATCGGAATTATTGTTCTACGATTCGTTTTTATGTATATTTGTACATTTGTGTATTTTAAATATTTATTCATGTTTACATTTTCATTAATTTAATGTTTTCAACGTCAATTTGCAGTGTACCGGCATCCGGTACACTTTTACAGCTGTATTACAGAGAAGTGTCTACATTAATTTAATGTGTTCCATGTCCGTGCACTGTATCACACAAAACGCTAATCACCAACAAATGCACAAAGAGAGTTTTATCATCAATTGTAACACACTCCTACATGTTTCGACCCTGCTGGGTCATCTTCAGGGAGAACTTTTTCGTTACCATTACACTGCGTTTGCACTTTACATTTGAGTGAGAATGTGCTGTTGACTGTGTACTGCGTTGTTTTTGGAGGCGTGAACGGAACATGTAGGAGTGTGTTGCGATTGATGATAAAACTCTCTCTGTGCATTTGTTGGTGATTAGTGTTTTTGTAAGTGTCTACATTTTTAACTATCTGACTCTTTACATCATGTCTGCTGTGTTCAGAAGTTACTGATTTAGTTTTATGCAGTATTGCTTTGGTTAGTTCACTGATGATCATCCCTTGGGGATCGAAACATTTAGGAATATTTTATGCGATATTATAACACAAATATCTACGAAACAATACTGTGCATTTTGTGTTGCCAGTCAAAACGCAAGTGTACCAAGCATGAGTCAGAAGTCTGTATGCTGCAGTACCAACCATCCCCGTATACTGCTGTAGAATGTGACGTTAGCCAGAAAATGTTCGCAGAGAATTTCCCAGATAAAAGCTGACGCCAAACTTTTTATAATGCCGAAGAAGGAGGTCGGAGAGAACATGTAAACACAGAGGATGATGTAAGTTGGCAGCACGTGACTAGATTTGTGATGACAGCGAGAGAGGCGACGTCACGGCGCTCTTCGCTTACTTAACTGAATTTTTCTGACGGGCGTATTTACAGAGGGCCGTTCGATAAACGGGCACCATAAATGAGTTTAATTAAGAGTCGAGTTTTATGCAGGTGCGACATTTTGTCCTGAAAACTACAAGCAGTAAAGAACGGCCGACGTTTAGGGCGTCAATATCCAATTTACACTTCAGGCTTTATGGCGCGTGCTTCAGCGCTTGGTGTCGGTTGGCTGTAAAGCCATCGAAATGATGGAGATGTGCGAGTGTTACAGAACGTCTGTGAACTGATATGACATTCAGAAAATAACACTGCGCGGCAAGCAGATAGTCACCGTTCCGGGATTTTGTTTCATGGAAGGCGAGGGCCCCCCTAGTTGGTTTAAGAAGGCCGTTTTATCTGGCGTATTATCGGTCTGCACATACAGCGGTGGATGGAAGGGCGGTGAAGAATGATGGATTGGACAGGTTGTGGAAGCAGGCAGGTGTTATCTATTTTAATGCACTACTCCAGACACTACTCTTTAGGAGCTGAAAATATCAAACAATCCCTACCGGAACACCTGGTCTTTGGAAAGGGACGGACGTTTAATGATGCCGTTTGCGGTAATGAACTTCCAGGTTTTATAAGGTGTGGGGAATTTCTTGATTAGCTGAGGACCGCTTAGCTTCAGAGGAAGGTCGCTTATCCATGGAGCTAGTACGAACAGCAAAATTTGCAACTCGTCCAACGGTAGTTCCATGAGGAGTGATGAATTGTTGTGAAACACTCGTGTCTTGTTTTAAGGTAAGGTTATACGTTGTACGTAACTATGTTAATAGGGGGCACGCAATGACGCAGTTGGTTGAGGCACCGTACTACAAACCGGAAGGCCGCGTGTTCGATTCCCGATGGTGTCATTGGAACTTTTCATTTACATAATCCTTCCGGCCGCACTGTGGCCCTGGGGTCGACTCAGCGTCCAACAGAAATGAATACCAGGAATATTTCCTGGTGGGTAAAGGCGGCCGGTGCGTACGGCTGACAACATTACCACCTTCATGTGCAGACTGTCTAGAAATCTGGGAGCCTCGACCTCCTGGAACCCTGTGGGCCTGTCCAGGCCTGTAATGGGACTGCTTTACCTTTTTACCTATGTTTATACGGAACCAGTGTACTGATTTGATATGGACATTCTTTGCAGTGCGTATCCCAGGAATTACTTGAATCTGCAAAAGTAAAGTGTGCATTAATGCTACTTTCACCGAGACAGACTGCAGCAGAATTGCAACCCTTTGACAGGGATGGCTGCTTCCGTAGCCAATGGTGCGTGCGCTTTCAGAGGCACATGGATACTCCCCGTAGATAAAATGTCATCCCAGATCATTTTGTCTGAAATGGACAACCACAAACCAACTACCTGAGCAGTAGTTCTAGTAACAAATAGGCTTTGTTTGATTTTACTCCGACGCGTTTCAGCGTAAAAGTTCAAGCTCAGGGAAGGCAGTTAAAGTCCGTTTGTCGGATTTTCAGAACATTCGAGAGCAGTTATTGCAAAAATTTGCCAAGCAAGTCTTAGTTTCAAGGAAGTCATCACAGTCACGCTTCATCCGACGGCTTACATGAATTTCCACCCGTGCCGTCCGCATTTCTTGACAGATCTTAGCGAAATTTATTATAGACCTACAAGAGCTCCATATGATGCCACCGAGTAACTGTGAGTTTTTTGCGTAAGCCATACTTTATATAAGGGCGGAAATGAAGTTTTTGCCGCTACTTTGTACATTGTTCGTCTGATTTGGGTAAAACTCGCTCTAAGATGTCTCCATAAAAATGTATTGAGTGTTTCTGAGTTTGTTGAAAATCGGTGCAGCCAAACTCGTGCTTTATTTGGGAGCGTAAATGAATTTATGTACTCACTTGTCCGATTTGGGTGAAAGTCGGTATAAAGTTTTGCACGTGACTAGTTTTGTGAGATGCGTAAAATTCAGCACCTGGAGATCCATACTTTTCTTACACGCGTAAATGAAATTACATTTACGGCATGTCCTCTGAAACCTTACAACATTCTGAAACTAAATAATGCGTACGTAAGGTCTGTGTACTGCGTCACCAACTGCAGCATTTGCCATATTGCTTTTTGTCTTAGATTTCCGTTCAAAGTATAACCCCGCGAGAGTGCGGCAACTTCTCCGACTCGTCTATTGTGCGTGTAATCGAAACAGACTCTTGCAGGCGGTTTAATGCCCTAAATGAGAAACGCTTGCTATAACTCTGCTATTATAAAAAAAACATTCTATATCGTCTGTAAAATTTTATAGCCCAACCCTGCCTTGTGTTTTATATTACTCTGTTATTCTAGTGACTGCTTTGCAGGACTTGGAGTCTACTCATAAATTTTCTTGGATTATGTTACGCTTGCTTAAATGCCGATAAAAGAGGAAGAAATGATTTCTATCTTAGTTGCAAGTTGAAGTGGAAAAGAAAATGTTGCATCTATTTCTGTAAGGCGTATTTAGAATATTTTTTAAGTATCCAATACAAATGTAATTGCCTAGTCTCTTGCAAATACAGTCTGTTTCGCACAAGTTACTGAACTTAACTGCAGATGTAATAATGTCATGAAAAGTGTGATTGACTAACTAAATACATGAAGCAGAGTCCTTCTTGAGAAGCTGACAGTTCCTCAGCTACTCAAAAAATTCCCTGCAGTTTATAGAACCCGAAGATTCATTACCGTGTTCACAACAGCCCGCCACTTGTCCCTGTCCTGCGCCAGATAAATCCAGTCCACGCCTTCCCAACGGACATTTTAAAGATCCATTTTAATAGTACCCTCCATTTATGCTTAGGTCTTCCGAGTGGTCTCCTTAACTCAGGTTTCCCCACCAAAACCTATATACAGATCTCCTCTCCCCAAACTTGTCGCATGCCTCTACAATTTCATTCTTCTTTATTTGATCACCCGGTTCAATATTTAGTGAGGAGTGCAAATAACGAAGTTTCGCATTGTGCATTTTTCCCCAGTCCCCTGTTACCTCGTCCATCTTAGGCCCAAGTGTCTTCCTCAGCACGATGTTTTCGAGCGCCCTCAGGCCATGTTTGTGCCTAAGTGTGTTTGAATGCTTTTTAAACTAGGCAACATGGAGACAAGCGCAAGTAGAACAACGTGTTTGAGCATGGTTTCACGCTTCCGCCGCGATGTCGATGAGGTGTGCCTTCTTCCTGGGTATTACGCAGCGTCGAATGCTAATCCTTTACCGACGTTTCGGGACAACGTATCCGTCCCATCTTCAAGGGTCAAGAAGTCCAAGAAGATGGAACCGATACATTGTCCCGAAACGTCGGTAAAGGATTGCCATTGGACGCTGCGTGATATCCCAGAAGAGCGTAGATCTCAAAGTGTTTAATCTTCTGCATAACACAATTTCTATTAGCCATAGGTGACGAAAATAATGTATAAGATACCAACACACAACGCTGTTCGTGGACGTAGGTGCGGGGAAAGCAGGACTTTTCGTGTACACGGTGTAACGTTGCAGTACTTTGAAAGTACATAAGACCTTGATGAAGTCTGTCTACTACGCCATGGAGTAAACTCGTTTGCAATCCTGTAACTTGTCACTGTAGCGACAGATGTCTCTGCCTCTATGTCATGCCCAGTATGGCGAAGGAACGTCGTCCACTTCTCGTCATGTGCCACAGGAATTCAAAGAATAGCCTGATGTAAAGTAATTGATTTTCTCTGCAGAACTCGGGAAACTCAAATTTAATTATGGGCCCACCTCTTTCAAGTTTTCCTATATTGGTGGTCGGTAACGGAGAGCGGTTTGAAGCGAGAGGTACGGCTGCCGTGTTACGGCTAATATATCATGCAGGGAGTCACAGTGACGTGGTGTTGTGCGGGGAGCTAGACGCAGCGCCTATGAGAATGAACTGTAATCGGCAGGTCAGCTCAGTAGCAACACATGCGGTTTGCATAAAGGTAAGCCAGTCCCATTACAGGCCTGGACAGGCCCACAGGGTTCCAGGAGGTCGAGGCTCCCAGATTTCTAGACAGTCGGCACATGAAGGTGGTAAGGCTGTCAGCCCTACGCACCGGCCGCCTTTACTCCCCAGGAAATATTCCTGGTACTCATTTCTATTAGAGGCTGAGTCGACCCCGGGGCCATAGTGCGGCCGGAAGGATTATGCCAATGAAAAAATTTCCAGTGACACCATCGGGAATCGAACCCGCGACCTTCCGACTTGTAGCGCAGTGATGGCCTACTGAGTGTAATACTGACAATATATTTATAGTATTCCACATCCTTTAATTCTGTTTAATCGGACTGGTATTCAGGTTAGGTATTGTTAAAGAACTGTGTTGTTACGTGCCTCAGATGTTACACTTTCACAGAATTTTTATATTGACGCATTTTATGCTCCAAATTTGATAACTGTTGGCACACAATAATTCCTCGTAAAAATTTTATCGAGCTTTGCGTTAGTTTTTACGTAATGTGTTTTGTCCCTGCTACATCTGTAATTTGAACGTTTGTTTATTTCGCGCCATATTCAGTAACTTCCTACGTAGTTGTTTATGCAAGGGGTACGATTCGTATTATGGCGGGTGACACTGTTTCGAGGCTTATACCGTCAGAGAACGCCACGAGCATTGCCCACGGCCACCCATTCCTCGTGCGAGGTTCGAATAGGAAATTCTGCTGGCGGGAGTTGTGTGTTGATGAGGTTACCGAGTTACCGAGGCTGGCAACTCGGTAACTCAAGACATCAGCAAGGCGGAGACGCAGCTCACAGAAAGACCACGTGAAAAAAAACTGAACTTTTAGTCTCGGGGGAAATAAAACGAACACGTGAGTTGAAGTTCTGAAACGTAGGTTTCACTTTACCCAGGTTGATACAAGCTTAGGGCAGCACGTACTGACTTAACCATCTTTCACAGGACAAGACAAGCTTGGTTATAGCACGTATTTCCCATGTTTAACAGTATAATAGAAGCGTAGGACAGCACGTTTGTACGTCCCATCTTTCTCAGGATAGTACAGGCTTAGGAGAGGACGTGCTTACTTCCCATTTGTCACAGGACAAAACAGCCTTATTATAGCACGTACTTCCCGTCTTTCATAGGATAATATAGGCTTAGGACAGCACGTTTGTACTTCCCATTTGTCACAGGATAATATAGGCATAGGAAAGCACGTTTGTACTTCCCATTTGTCACAGGATAATATAGGCATAGGAAAGCACGTTTGTCCTTCCCATTTGTCACAGGATAAAAGAAGCTTAGTGTAGCGCCTATTTGTTACAAGTTCTGAACGAATGTACTGATGAATCTGAGGCCGTCATGGCTGTGAATGTTAACGTTGCTGTCTCTTCTGGGCAACGCCGTGCATTCTGGTAGAAGGTTACCCCGTTCCTTGCTGTTCCTACAGTAGAGCTTACCCGTAGACACACGAACAGTGTGGACATTTCACAGTGTGCCACTTGACGAGCCACCTAGCATGGGGGCTAGACTGGGATGAAGGGAACAGGATTTTGGGGGTTTTGTTTGTGGGTGGTTTGTAAGACGGCGTTGAATGGCGACAATCGAATGTGAGGGACATGCTGAAACAGACGTGCACAAATGTGTCTCAGGATGGTAACCGGTTCATAATTGTAGCGACTGGCGAATTTATGTTCTAGTGGTGTTCCTTTTGTTATGATTCCATGCAGAAGACCTTCATTGTTAACTCTCAAAGCCCAGTTTAACATCCACAAATTCTACATTCTGCCTACATAATGTATACAGTATGTTCCATATAAGGTGTGCCAAACTGCAGGGTGTTTATCATTTTCAGTAACCAGTGCTGTATTAACATACGCCATATTACCAGCCCTTACATTGCTACCAGCACGTTAACGTACCTACGTCGCTGATACCTAAAATTTTACAGTGTGTATGCTTTATCGTACTGCATAAATACAAAGAAAGTTATGTGTGCCAGATACTAGCATAAAACACAGACATCAGTTTGTAATTATGCTTCCGAATTATGTTGCAAAAACACTGATCACCAACAAATGCACAAAGAGAGTTTTATCATCAATTGTAACACACTCCTACATGTTTCAACCCTGCTGGGTCATCTTCAGGCAGAACTTTTCGTTACCGGTACACTAAGGTTGCACTTTACAGTTGAGTGAGAATGTGCTGTTGACTGTGTACTGCGTTGTTTTTGGAAGCGTGAACTCTTCGCGGCCGCGGTGCCGCAGAGAGTTTGATTATACATGTTGATTATATAATGTGAAAGATAGTTTGTTTTCAGTGAAGCGAAGTGAAGACTCATTACCGTCCACAGCTACCTGCCCCCGTCTATACTTACAGTTCTGGGCGTCCCAAAAGACAGTTACGATGGTGTAGTGTTTGTCAGAGCTGGGTGTAAGCGTGAAGGTGGTGCTACGAACTGACGCCGTACGGTATCGTACAGCGTCATGACACATTCGAATGCTCATAGCTATATGACGGGTGATATTCGGACGTATGTTGGTATAGCGTTTTTACTTAAAATTATTCATATAAAAACATCCTGATATTTGGCACAACTTACGCGGAACAATCTGTATGTGTTTTGTGTGGATCTCAGAACAAACAGCGATTATTTCCCTATACAACATTAACTGATTGCTTTTTATAACCGAGACGGAGTGTGTTTACTGCGCGGTACGGACTGAGTCTCCCTTTAAAGCCCAGTGGTTACTTTACGTACCGCCAGGTTTAACATTCACAAATTCTACGTTCTGCCCACACAGTGTATTTATGTGTTTTGTGTGGATCTCAGAACAAACAGCGATTATTTCCCTATACAGCATTAACTTACTGGTTTTTATAACTGGGACGGAGTGTTTACTGCGCGGTGCGGACTGAATCTTTAAATCTAGTTCAGGTTAATCTTAGGGCCGATCCCAGTGGCCGCGCGGTCTAAGGCATATATCTGCCGCCGCTCGCTTGCTAGGGTAGTGGGTTAGAATCCCACCAGGGGCATGGATGTTTGTGTTTTGTGAGTGTTTGTGTTGTCAGGTAGAGGTCTCTGCGACGGGCCGATCCCTCGTCCAGAGGAGTCCTGCTGACTGCGGTGTGTGTCTGAGTGTGATCAAATGAAAATAAAACAACCTCGACACCTACTGTGGGTAGGCAGAAGAGGGAAGGACTACGAAACGCCGTTGATCTTATTCGTTAGAGGGGTTTAACTAGGTATTTATTGGTTCACTCGCATGAGATAGCTGAGCGGGGCTGATTACAGCAGGTTCAGGACATTTTTTACGGCGTTATCGCTTTCTGCTATGCTACTGAGTTTCCTGTTTCTTGTGTCGACAGAGGGGAAGTACCACATGTTGCCGTCGGGGGAACTTCTTATCCGACACGTGCACGACGAAGACAAGTACCGCAGCTACCAGTGCCGGGCTGTCAACAAGCTCACTGGCTCCACCATGCTAAGCGTGGGTCGCGCCAAGTTCTCCGTGTCAGGTAACACAGGCTCCTTATTTCATTTCACAGATATAGTTTGTCACTTCCTGCCAGTAATCCGCCGCGTGTGTGGTCGGTCGGTAGGGTGGGCTGTGTTAATGTGACAAACGAGCTTCTAGGAAGCAGCAACCGATAGCTCTCAAATGAAGTGATGACTCCATGTAATGGTCAGGGTTAGATTACTTGAAAACTCTGGTAGCTGTAAGGAATTTGTGGCCAGATCGCTTGGATTCCCCAAACCTACCCGCTTTGATAACCTACACCTTAAATACAGGCAGAATGTTCAAGAGGTGAGGTTCGCTGTGTCGTAACATTCAATGTTAAATGTCGATCATTTATTGCACTAACGAACTAACGAACGAACGAACTAACCAACCAACTAACTAACTAACTCACTCACTCGATGGAGCAGAGGCCGTCTTGAAAAGCTAACAGTTTCTCAGCTAGTCAAGAAATTCCCCGCATTTTGTGGAACCCGGAGGTTCATTACCGCATTCACAAGAGCCCGCCACCTGTCCCTATCCTGAGGCAGCTCAATCCAGTCCATACCCCCATCCCACTTCTTGAAGATCCATTTGAATATTATCCTCCCATCTATGCCTGGGTCTTCCAAGTGGTCGCCTACCGTCAGGTCTCCCCACTAAAATCCTGTATGCACATCTCTTTCCTCCATACGTGCTACATGCCACCCCCATCTCATTCTTCTCGATTTTATTACCCGAATAATATTTGTTGATGAGTACAGGTCATTAAGTTCCTCGTTATGTAGTCTTCTCCAATCCCCCGTCGCCTCGTCCCTCTTAGACCCAAATATCCTCCTCAGCACCCTATTCTCGAACACCTTCAGTCTTTGTTCATTTATTGCACTAGTAACACTGTTTATCAACATAATCCCCGAGCAGAAGTGCATATCTCCCGTCTTGGCATGAGTCGTGAGAATCCCATCGTGGTAGCAATTGGGCTGTTGCGTTCACAGCCATTTACGAATAGCCGTTTCTGCTTCCTCAGTATTGTGGATTCGGTAACTTCCCAGGTGTTGCCTCAGCGGCCCAAATGATCGGTTGATTGTTACGCCTGTTACAAGTGTCACCCTCTTTCCAAAAATGTGTGTAAAATACTGCATTTACAGACAAGTTAAGGTTAGGGAACATGACCTCTGGGAAATCCCTTTTAAACAGCGAGGATGTGAGGCGAGCTTCAGTGTAGCTGTGTGAGTCAGGAATGCGGTGCAGTTAAGTGCTTAGTGAAATTAACGTTTTAAAGCCTAGCGGTAACTTTACGTACGACCAGGTTTAACATTAAAAAATTCTACGTGGTGCCCACATCGCGTTTATGTGTTTTGTACGGATCTCAGAACAAACAGCAACTTTTGCCTTATAAAACATTAAGAGACTGGTTTTTATAACCGAAGTGGAGTGTTTACTGCGCGGTACGCACTGAGTCCTTATATAAAACAGATACGCTTCGTCTTTAACCTTTTAAAACCTAGCGGTAACTTTACGTACCGCCAGGTTTAACATTAAAAAATTCTACGTGGTGCCCACATTGCGTTTATGTGTTTTGTACGGATCTCAGAACAAACAGCAGCTTTTGCCTTATAACACATTAAGAGACTGGTTCTTATAACCGAACTGTAGAGTGTTTACAGCGCGGTACGCACTACTGAGTCCTTATATGAAACACACATACTTCGTCTTTAGAGGGTTAATGTACTCTATTGGTAACAACAAAATCAGTGCGTAGTTTAAGTCTCTATTAGTGCTATTTTGTGATTGGTTTAGATAGTTTACTGTCAGTTTCGCCGCATATGAACTTCCTGGAGCCCCTCAGGGCCTGTGCAGGCCTGTATAGGGATCGCTTTACCTCATTTTACCATCACGGACTTACCCTTACTTGAATTTCGTTTCCCAAGACGTTTTGTTGCTCCGTTTTTGAGTCATTAAACAGACTCACGTTTAAGACTTACATGCCGCATTTACTTACTCTGCACGCTATCCTGAGGGACGGACCCTGTGCACTTTGACCCTGCTACGTAATTTTACTAGTGTGGAGACAATGGCGAGGGTATCTTGGATATTTGATAAGCTGTATCTATTGCCTTAGTGTCGGCCATGTTGAGTTGACTAAAATGCTAATCTTCATTTCCCATGGCGGCAGGTTCAGATGTAAGGTGTAATTCCAACCAAAAGGGGCTTCATAATGCATGGAAAAGAGACACATCTGCATTTCCCACGTTTCTCCGAATGAATCTCTAATTAAACAGGAAAAAAAGCGCCTACTGGGAAGCTAATAGAAGCGCGTTCAACATAAGACGGTTCCAAAACATAATGTTGGCAAAAACCCTTGCAAAATCCACGTGATCTTCAGCCCTTGTGTTCTGTAGCAGTGTGATAATGTCACGCTATTTGCCTTTCTTCATTACGATAACTGGGCACTTAGGTCCGTAATGTAGTGCCTGAGTAAGAGCTGCTTACGCGTCGGTAGCCAATGCCATTGCACTGACCCGTCCAGCGCGACAGTTGTTTGTTCTCAAGTCTCCAGATAGTAACAGGTCTGTTGCATGAACGCTTTTGGCTGGGGGCCGGGATGCAGTAGTCGGTACAGAGAATGGGCTATGGGGTAGATAGTCCGGGGTTCAAATCCAGCACGTACAGAAGATCTTTCTCTCCTCCGAAACTTCCAAACTGGCGCTGGGGGGCCCATCCAGCGTCTGTTCAATGTGTACCGGCGTTGTTTCCCGGAGATAAAGCGGCCGGGGCGACAATTTGACCACTCACCTCCGTCCAGCGCTGATGTTAAGAATGAATGGAGCAGTACGTTTTCTCTCCCTCTGTTCCTTCACAGCGTGGGCAGCTACAACTTTGACACTCTTTGGCTTCATGTTTCCCGACTCGGTGTCCGCTTGCCGGCTGCCAGCCATCACAGTACCGTGGCAGACGCCATTGAGGTCTTGCGGCTGGCCGAGCGGTGTAAGTGGGTGGCCCTTTCTCTGCCACCGAGGTTAAGCATTACACAAATTGTTTTCACTAACTTTAATCGATTTATTTTCGGATCGATGTCGGCTTTCGGCGTTGGCCAATCTGGAACTTTACGTAGTCAGTGAGGCTAATTACAGCAGACTTGCCAGGTATGACGGACTTTAGGGACTGCAGAATGCTCCATTCCGAACAGCAAACGACGTAGACAATATCCGGCCAGTCTGTCTTCTGTGTTAGCAGGCTGTACTTGTAGCCGCTGATTTAACATTGACAAGATTTTTAGCAATGAGACGCCACGGACTGCCTGTGATCAATGAAGCAGTGTTTTCAGTTGCGTGTGTTTGATGAGAGTTGTGAGTCAGCAGTCGGTGTTCTGCCACAATTCTCGGGTAGGCATCGGTTCTTCCCCGAGGCGTCATGATCGCAACTGCCAGTTGCCCAGCAACCATGACGTCGCAACCGGTCCAAAAGAGCAGCAAGTCAAAGGACCGACTCTGGCTTCGAGAATTCAAATAACTTTGCAGCAAGTCTCGTTTTTCCACGTAGCGCTCGCCTGCAGCTGTTGTGTTGTTACTGTTGTTATTGTTTGTTGTTCTTTTGTTATTATTATTATTTATCTACTTGTTATTGTTTTTTGTTTCTTGTTATTTTGTTATTGTTTGTTATTGTTGTCTTGTTTATTGTCTTTTTTGTTTTGCTATTTTGTTTTTGTTTTTGCCTTATTATTCTTGTTTGTTGTTTTCTTGTTATTGTTGCTATTGTCTTATTTGTTGTTGTGAAGAAGCCGAGGTAGCGTAGTCTGAACGTTGACGGCACTATGGACTGGAATATCGGGGGCTCAATTCCCCGCAGAGGCAGGAGAATTTTCTCTTCTCCAAAATGACCAGACCTGCTGTGGGGCCCACCCTGCCTTAGGTTCATCGTGTACCGGAGTTCCGTCCCCGCGTTAAATCAGCCGGGTCATGAACCCGACCACTTCCCTCCAGTTATGGCGGAGGTTAAGAACGGGTGGACAAATACATCTACTCTCGCTATTGTGCCTTCATGGCGTAGGCAGGGAGGGACTGTTCTGTGGTTTTATTGGGATTCATTTGTTTTTGGAATTAGAAAAAAACAGAAGAATGTCTGAGTGTTAAGTCGATGCTGCAAATATAGCGCAAAAGGCCGTGTTTTAATTACACTTGCGTGTCTATTAGGATTACATTTAAATTAGGAATGAGGATGAATTTTAACCAAGATTATGGAAGAAGGACTCAACGGACCCAAATTGAGCTGAAGAAAGGTGCAGCGGTGTGTGCAGAAAACGTAAAAGCTTTCACTATTTAAAGGCAAAAAAGTAACCTGAATTATATATAAAGACCCAGTCCGTACCGCGCAGTAAACACACTCCATCTCAGTTATAAAAACCAGTCAGTTAATGCTGTATAGGGAAATAATCGCTGTTTGTTCTGAGATCCACACAAAACACATAAATACACTGTGTGGGCAGAACGTAGAATTATATTTAAAGACTCAGTCCGTACCGCGCAGTAAACATACTCCGTCTCGGTTATAAAAACCAGTCAGTTAATGCTGTATAGGGAAATAATCGCTGTTTGTTCTGAGATCCACACAAAACACATAAACACACTGTGTGGGCAGAACGTAGAATTATATTTAAAGACTCAGTCCGTACCGCGCAGTAAACACACTCTGTCCCGGTTATAAAAACCAGTCAGTTAACGCTGTATAGGGAAATAATCGCTGTTTGTTCTGAGATCCACACAAAACACATAAATACACTGTGTGGGCAGAACGTATAATTTGTAAATGTTAAACCTGGCGGTACATACAGTAGCCACTGGCCTTTAAATGGTTAAAGACTTTCGATGGTTGCAAGTTCGACAGCCAATTGCTTGAATGTGGACGCGAATTCTGTGTGACGTCATGCTTCGAAGCACAGCGAGAGATCGATTGTTGAATCGTATTTCAGGTCGCTGTCTTGAAGGACAGTAATACAAGAAGGAAGTTGCAAAGAGTTGTTACCATCTGCAGCAGGATACTTGCCGATAACGAAGCAAACTTTTTACAACTTCTCCCTCTAGCTAACCCTGGGCGGTCCTTTGTACAGGAACTGGCCTGCAGTAATGTAGTTACATTTGTTATGTTTGTTAGATGATAAAATGCAGTTTCACAACTGGAGAATTCAATTGGAAAGGAGGCTGAGATAATTTAAAGTAAATACTGGAATTTGAAACTTACTGCAAATATAATTCTGAAAGAGTGGCTTGCATGTTAGTCGAAGAAGACACACATGTGCTGACATTGATCGAGTTTGCAAGCTGAAGTTTTTGTAACAGCACATCTTCTGCTCCCAGCACAGGGGTGCACAAATTGTCCAAAAATACTTATGAGCACTTCAAAATTCTAGGCGTCATAAGGGTGACATACAATAAGTTCCATACTGAGGATCCACAAATATTAGACGCCACCGTATTGAATTTAGTTGCCACGACCACCTGACGCCCGGGATTTGTGCACCCCTGTCCTAACGTATTATAAGGACATAACATACATCGGGTTTAATAAGGGTTTCTGTGATTATGTTTTTTATCAGGCTCCTTGGTAATGTCCAAGCTGGGCCGAAACATGTAACCGACACAAACATATCTGCCATATCCCCACCCCCAATGTATAAAGTTCGTTTTGTGTAATCAAATAATACAGTCACTGACTGATCTGTTAGTAAGGTCCGGTGATGTATATCGCGCACTGCGCTAAATTAAGGTGCGTTCAAAATTCGCTGAAGCGAATTCCTGTGGGGAATAAAAATGACGTTTGGTCTAAGAGAAATGAAGTGTCGTTGTCTGTCCCAAGCAACCAGCACTGTCTGTCCGCTTTACGGACACGTACCGCCACTGGAACAGTTGTACCAACTGTGTATGTTTCAAGCGTGCACTCCGTTCAGAAGCTTTCGCATCTAATTTCTTTGAAAGAAACTAACGCCTAATTAAGAACCGTTTAGAATGCTGTGTCACTGTAGTCCGACCATAACATCTCACTCGCTTTCTTACTGCTGTTAATCTGCAGATCCTCCTGCACAATCCGCACCGCGGCCGCTGGAGAAGCAGACGTCCATTCAGGTGCGCAAAGATCACACCGCGGTATTACCTTGCTTCGTCGAGGGACACCCCGCGCCTGCCATCAGGTCAGTGTCCGTGCATAAAATACGCTTTGCTGTTGACTGCTTACAAACAATTGCTCACTCTGTTGTTTTTATACAATATTAAATTCGAACGAGTTGGCGAGATTTGAGATTCCTGCAGCGTTGTTCCTGTAGATTTGAGGTTCCTGCAGCGTTGTTCCTGTAGATTTGAGGTTCCTGCAGCGTTGTTCCTGTAGATTTGAGGTTCCTGCAGCGTTGTTCCTGTAGATTTGAGGTTCCTGCATCGTTGTTCCGGTAGATTTGAGGTTCCTGCAGCGTTGTTCCTGTAGATTTGAGGTTCCTGAAGGGTTGTCCCTGTAGATTTGAGGTTCCTGAAGCGTTGTTCCTGTAGATTTGAGGTTCCTGAAGCGTTGTTCCTGTAGATTTGAGGTCCCTGAAGCGTTGTTCCTGTAGATTTCCGTCTCGGTTATGAAAGTTTCGATCCCAGCCTAGTCCATGTGAGGTTTGTAATGGGATAAAGTGGTGCTGAGGAAGCTTTCTGGCCGAGTGCTTTCGTTTTCCCGTGTCAGTGTCATTCCACCAATGTACCGTACTATCTTCGTCTACATGCTGTTCTTTCCAGGAGAGCAACTGGGCAAAGACTGGGAACGTTCAAAAATAGGACCGCTCTACTGTGGAGTCATGAGTAAAGAACTATACTGCTTTCATATTGACGTCTTCATTCTTCTGGGATGTTGCGTTGCCTAGATTGGTACTACCTTTGAGCCGCGTAACGCCCCAGAAGAACGAAGACCTTAACGGCGCGACGGCGAAGACCTGAAACCTCGCACAATTTGACATTCTTTTTCCCGTCCTTAAAGGGGAATTTGCGTAGAAGATTACATATTGTTTGTTTGTTAGAGTCCGTTCCTTTGATTGATAAATTCGTCAGTTATTTCCACAGTCATCAGTGACGCTGTCTGTCCTGCAGGTGGTTTCGACCAGACCATCACCAGCTGCACGCTATTTCCGAAACAGACGACCGAATCTACAGAGTCGGTGAGTGCCTGATCATCCAGCATGCTACGGACGATGACGCTGGAAGGTGGGTGTGCGTAGCCAACAACACGGCGGGTGTGGAGCGCGTGGATGTCACCCTCCATGTCACATCTCCCTTGAACGTTGTAATACAGCCTCCGGGGCAGCTGACTGTGGACGTGGGGGCCAAAGCGGTACTCAGGTGTCTCGTCACAGGGGTGTCCGCGCACCCCACGGCCACACGGACGTGGTTGAAGGACGGACACGTGATCGGTCCGGGAACAGAAAGTCATGTCATCGAGAGAGTCCAGAGGGAGGATGCTGGCATGTACCAGTGTCTGGCACGCAGCGAGGATGACAGCGCACAGAGCTCGGTGCAGTTGCATCTGGGAGGTGAGTTCGATTCTGGGTACCAGACTGATATCTGTTGAGCTGTTTATTGGCATGGGGTACAGTGTGATAGTCATTTGTCCGATTCGTGTGTTGATCGATAAATGGACGCGTGATTTTTTTTTATCCAGTAGTCGCTTTTTAAAAATCATGTGCTTTCGTTATTGAAGGGCGTGACAGGTTCTTAGAAAAAAAGTATTATTAACCCTTTAAAGACAAAGCGTGTCTGTTTTATGTAAGGACTCAGTGCGTACCGCGCTGTAAACACTCTCCACTTCGGTTATAAAAACCAGTCTCTTAATGTTTTATAAGGCAAAAGTTGCTGTTTGTTCTGAGATCCGTACAGAACACATAAACGCAATGTGGGCACCACGTAGAATTTTTTAATGTTAAACCTGGTGATACGTAAAGTTACCGCTAGGCTTTAAAGGGTTAAAGACGAAGCATATCTGTTTTATATAAGGACTCAGTGCGTACCGCGCTGTAAACGCTCTCCACTTCGGTTATAAAAACCAGTCTCTTAATGTTTTATAAGGCAAAAGTTGCTGTTTGTTCTGAGATCCGTACAAAACACATAAACGCAATGTGGGCACCACGTAGAATTTTTTAATGTTAAACCTGGTGATACGTAAAGTTACCGCTAGGCTTTAAAGGGTTAAAGACAAAGCATATCTGTTTTATATAAGGACTGAGTGCGTACCGCGCTGTAAACGCTCTCCACTTCGGTTATAAAAACCAGTCTCTTAATGTTTTATAAGGCAAAAGTTGCTGTTTGTTCTGAGATCCGTACAAAACACATAAACGCAATGTGGGCACCACATAGAATTTTTTAATGTTAAACCTGGTGGTATGTAAAGTTACCGCTAGGCTTTAATAGGTTAAGTGAGGCTGACTGGTTTCTTGCTTTATGGAATGACACTTTTCTTTGCTCTGTGATGTACATTTAGCGTGTCGTATTGAAAACAAACTTCCATGCCGTTTGTACTCTGTAATATTGTTTTACAATTGTATTGCCGGCATTGCTTAAGTTGTTGAAACAAAGTAGACGTTTTGTGTAGAAAAGATTTCCGATGGTTCGTACTCCGATGTTCGTGACGGTTTTGTCAGTCCAGATTAATCACGAATATCGAGATCCTACTGCAGTTGCAATTCGACTTTGCGGTTTCGTAAGGAATTTCCGATACGGAGTGTTGTGGCTCTGTGCAGTAACATTACCACACGTCAAATCAATAACCGTGTCACTGGCGGCAGTAAAGTTTTACCCAGTCGCAATATTACCACAAGTTTAACCGAGAGACAGCTGGTGTATGTTGTTGCAGCCATTAATGTGAGACATACAGGCTGCTTACTGGTCTGTGGTAACCCTCCAATTTCCTGAGGCCACATTACCACAGAGCCAACACACTTAATGGTAAGTGAGAAAGATAGGGAGATGCTTCCTCGGCCAGGTGACGTGTAACTTGGTCAAAGTCTCCTTTGATTCATCTAATAATGAACAAATCAAACTTTAGTGAGATTCTGGCAGCCAAATTTCGTTTCCGGTTTCCGGTTTGGGCCTGAAGGAAATGTGTAAGCATTTAATTTTTCGTCGTGGTTACTGCCTCACATTGTAATGCACTACAGAAATGTTAACGCCTAGAGAGAATGGACAGAGACAGGATACCCGAACAGGCACTGAAATGTAGGCCAAAGTGAAAGAGAAGCATAGTGTTAACACGCAGAGAGAATGGACACAGACAGGATACCCAAACAGGCACTGAAATGTAGGCCAGAGAGAAAGAGAAGCATAGGACGCCCTAGCAAAAGATGGAAGGACCAGCTACACCTTAAGGGATAAAGAACAGGCACTGCACCTAACACTTCACAGCTCATGATGATGATGATGATGATGATGACGACGACGACGACGACGACGACGACGACGACGACGACGACAAATATTTTAATTTGTTCCTTGTTTAGGTCCTGTGATTTTAATTTTTAATAAGGGGTAGTTCATTTCGTTTTATTACAGTTTGTATATTGAGGTGTGTATGGACTGTTTTTATGTTTAGAGGTCTGGGTTGTTTTGTCTCTTACATATGAATTTGTAGGTCTTTGGTTCTTTTAGATCATTACTTGTTTTTAAGATTGTAGTGAACCTGAAGACGAAAACAGTTTGCTTTCTAAACGTCGTGTTTGTATAGTCAGTGGCGACAGAAATAGTGCAAATACGCGTCAGTAATATCTCGTGGTTTGCCTCACCACGCCCAGGGTATGCCGCGAGAAAATAAAGTCTGCACTGAAGAGGCAGACTAAATTGGATATTATAAAACACGAGTTTACACGCTGCCTTTATGTTTCGACACGATTGTAACCATACGGAAATTTGTACGGTTGAAACCAGTTCCCAGGCTAGGCACAGACTCTCGTTAGATACCCTGACACACCATTCGCTACGCACAGCTGACCGGCGGTTGTACCGTTTAATTGGCACTGATGCTTCCTATGCCGATCCCAGTGGTCGCGCGGCCTGAGGCTCGGGTCTGTGGCCGCTCGCTGTCTGGAATTATGGGTTCGAATCCCACTGGGGGCGTGGACGTCTGTCTCTTTGAGTCACGTAGAGGTCTCTGCGTCGGTCCGATCACTTGTCCAGAGGAGTCCTACCGAGTGTGGTGTGCCTGAGTGTGATCGTGAAGCCTCGACATTCAGGAGGTCCTGGCCCACTGGGGGCTGTCGCGCCAGTGGAAGAAGAAGAAGAAGAAGAAGAAGAAGAAGAAGAAGAAGCAGAAGAAGAAGCAGCAGCAGAAGAAGAAGCAGAAGCATAAGAAGAAGAAGAAGCAGAAGAAGAAGAAGAAGAAGAAGAAGAAGTTTCCTGCAGTGAGGGTTGTAGAAAAAATAGAAGTGGGTACAGAGAAAACGGATGAGACGTTGACCTGTGATCACACGTACTGATACAGCCTGCACAACGACAATTATTAGTGCTTTACCGAGGAGAGAATAAGTTTCCAGAATAGCAGGTGTCATGAAATTTAAAGCTTAAAGATGGGTTATAAGTTTTGTTTAGGCAGACATGACACGAGTCTAATGTTTATGACAGCGAATTGAGAGTACTGTAACTTTAAGAAAAATGGGGCTTTCGGATAAGCAAACTGTCGAAATGGCCGATCCCAGTGGCCGCGCGGTCTAAGGCGTGGGTCTGCGGCCCAGTGCTTGCTGGAATCGTGGGTTCGAATCCCACTGGAAGCATAGATGTTTGTCTCTTGTACAGTGTTTGTGTTGTCAGGTAGAGGTCTCTGTGACGGGCCGATCCCTCGTCCAGAGAAGTCCTACCGACTGGGGTGTGTGTCTGAGTGTGATCAAGTGAAAATAAACAACCTCGACACGTACTGTGAACAAGCAGGTAGCAGAGGGAAGGGCTGCGAAACGAGACGAAAACTGTCTAAATAGGCTTTACATGAGGTAGACTACAGGTAAGGACGGTCACGTCATTGCAGTGGGTGTGGTTGTAAGAACGCGAGATGCAGCAACTGTTGAGAGTGGAATGTGAAACCATTAAGTTCTATTGTCATGACACGTGCTGTAGCCCAGACACCTCTGTTGTCCGTCCGCGTCAGGAATGTTTCATATGTCCGATCGTGGCATGTTTGTGTGTCGGTGCGCGTGCAGGGCAGTGCCACTCTACTCAGGGATTTAATGAGTTCTGAAGTCTAGCAACTACTCTTGACAACACCGGCCATTTTTATTTCCGGATGTCAAGAGAATTAATTCGATGGAGCAGAGCCCTTATGGACAAGCTAACATCTTCTCAGCTGGTCAATACATTCCCTACTTTTAGGAGCCCGGAGGTTCAGTACCGTATTCACAACAGCCCGTCACTTCTCCGTACTCTGAGCCAGAATAATCCAGTCCACGCCCTCTCAACCTGTTCCATTAAAATCCCTTTTAACATCCATCTACACCTCGGTTTTTCAAGTGCTACTTTTCCTTCAGGTTTCCCCAACAAAAACAAAATTCATTTTTCTTCTCCTCCGTTCGTGCTACATGCTCCACCCCTCTCATTATACTTTATTTTGTAACTGTTCTTGGCATTTCAGGAAAAATGTTATTGTGTTTAAAACCGGTAGCTTGACACGATTTGTTTCGTAAAGTTTTATGAAATCGCCTGCTTTTAGTCACGCAGAAATAAAGCCTGTAGATTCATGCCTCCGTAACGTATGGGTGTTTATTTAACGACCTCTAACAATTTCAATTTTCAGAACACGTTAAACTTCCTCCAGAGCTTGCGACATTGCTAAATAAATAATTTAGAAAACTGACTCGCTTCTTTAATGCAGTCTCATCTCTTTGACACGCCATGTCACTTTATATTCTGCGGCTTAAATATATTCAAATGTCAACGAACAAATCTGCTATGTTCAACTTAGACTGGGTACTGCTAGCACACGAAATATATCATCTGTATATTAACCCTCTAAAGCCCAGGGGTTGCTATATGTACCGCCAGGTTTAACATGCACAAATTCTACGTTCTGCCCACACAGTGTATTTATGTGTTTTGTGTGGATCTCAGAACAAACAGCGATTATTTCCCTATACAGCATTAACTGACTGGTTTTTATAACCGAGACGGAGTGTGTTTACTGCGCGGTACGAACTGAATCTTTAACTGTAATTCAGATTAATTTTTGTATTCCTTATTGCAGCGGCCCATCCACAACTGCTGTACAAGTTTATCTACCAGACGATGCAGCCCGGTCCGCCTGTCTCACTGAAGTGCATAGCAACTGGGAATCCCACACCTCAGATCACGTGGTTTCTGGACGGCTTCCCTTTACCGCAGAGTGACCGGTCAGTCCACATACACCAGTGACTTTGAAACTGGAACGCTTGTCGCTAAACCCGAATTTACGCAGAACTCCTGTAAAGTAAAGGCGTACTTTTTGGTTACAAAATTGAAATTTCGTTTTTATCATGTATTTTATAATCTGTTTTGGTCGGTTGCACGTGTCAATTCTGGCAATACAATTCGTTGTGTTCAGTAATTTTTTTTTTTTCATTTTTCTGTGGCCCAAGAACATAGCTCCCAAAGACGTATAACGTTGTGCTTGTGAGACCTCGGCACTTGCATTACGAAATTTCAGTTTAAGAACTGTTTCTCCAGCAACGGGGCTGTTCTTACAGCGCGGAGTGCCTGTGAGGGGTCACGGACAGTAAAATATTCGTTCTGAAGAGCCTCACGGGTGTAAGTAATTAGAGTTGTGCCTTGGCGTTGCGTCTCATCGTGCTGTCTCATCATGCTGCTTGTGACGACAGCTCCACCGCCATTTTCCCCCCGCCGTCTCCCCCCATACTTTGCACGACATCTTGCCCCATTTTACAGTAAGCCTGCACAGCCTTCCGCACCGTTAATAAGCGGATCTGTCAATATCCTGCTTAAATAACTTTGCGAACTCTTCTTCCTAGTGTTCTGTCCCGGTTGTGCTGAGTAGACCAGCGTCCTCTCCTGACGCTCTAAGGCGGTAGTCGGTACATTTACGTCTTTTGACGTATCTGCAACGTCACGTAAGTTTTCACTTTCGTCTTGAGTTTGGTAATGCGGAAGGTTAACAAACTGTGGGGCGTTTTGGGTACGGTATTGCTGTACGCAGTTAAGTCAGATTCTGGCTTTCGCTCTTCAGGGATGTTGCGCAATGTTCGTCCGTAGTTGGTCACCGACGTTTCGGAAAAACATCGGTCAGTCAAGCAGTCCGAGGAGAAACCTTTGACTGCTTGACGTTGTAACGTTAGACCTATATGTTATCCCGAAACGTCAGTAACCATTTATCAACGTACGTTGCGTAACATCACAGAAGAGCGAAGACTTAACCTACACCGCGGCCCAAGACCGAGATCTCTCAAGGACACTGATGTTTCAATTTATTATTTCTTACCACATTCTTATTTGTTGTTTTGACTGTCGTATTGTGTTCTCCGTGACCTTTAACCCCATACCGTTTCCACAGTTACTTTAAAGGCATTTGTGAACGCAACTCGTGAACGCACAGCGAGAAGGGAGTGTTGTGGAGCTTACATGTTATGGATTTTCAACAACTGTCTTCTCCCTTCGCCTTACACCCCTATCTGACAGACGTCCCCGTGCACTTTGTATCTTTCTGTGTAACGAACTTACACATTCTGACTGTTCGCTGTAATCCTTAGACAGTGGTGTAACATGCGAAGCATCACAGATGTGCGTTTGGACTATTTCCATCGTCGCTGAGTATACAAACACGACGTTTCGAAAGCAGGCTGCCTCCATCTTCAGGTGAAATACGAACTTGTGTTGTCTCTTACATATGAATTTGTAGAATTTTTGTTCCTTTTAGACTGTTACTTGTTCTTAAGTTTGTAGTTAACCTGAAGACGAAAGCAGTTTGCTTTTTGATACGTCGTGTGTGTACAATCAGTGACGATGGAAATAGTCCAAGTACACACCAGTGTTGGTTCACATGAAATATTTTAATAACAGTAACACGAGGTTTTATTGGTCCCGCATTATTCGTCACTACAGGTTTGTTGTTGGTCAGTATGTGACGCTACATGGTGACGTCATCAGCCATGTAAATATTAGCAACGTTCAAGTTGAGGACGGTGGCATCTACAGGTGTACGGCGGCCAACCGCGTGGGACAAGTCAGTCATTCTGCAGATATGCGGGTCTACGGTGAGTATGACAGGCGGCGGTGTCACCTTACAGGGCAGTTCTCCCTCCTTCCATTCATATATTTGTGGACCTTCTAGCCCACGTACTTGGCCAGGAAATGAAGATTCAGGTCTTCTGAAATGTTACATCCTCGCCACATTTCTCTTTGGCGTGAGAAACCAAGTTTCAAACCCGTACAAAACAGCCGAGACCACAGAAACACAGAAGTTGATACAGGTAACCGTAAAAGGTAAAGCAATCGCATTACAGGCCTGGACAGGCCCGGAGGTTTCCAGGACGTTAAGGCTGCCAGATTTCAAGACAGTCGGCACATGGGGGTGGTAAGGTTGTCAGCTCTACGCACCGGCCGCCTTTACCGTCCATGAAATATTCCTGGTACTTCTGTTAGACGCAGAATCGACCCCAGGGCCATAGTGCGGCTGGAAGGATTATATCAATGAAAAATTTCAGTGCCACCGTCGGGAATGGAACTCGCGACCTTCTGGCTTGTAGTCCAAAACTTGGACATCTTGACACTTGAAGACGGGACCGATAGGTTGTCCCGAAACGTCGGTACAGAACTACTACCGCTCTACGCTGCGTAACACCCCAGAAGAGCACAGATCTCATGAACATCGCGGCGGAAGCCTGAAATCTCGCATCCTGAACTGTGGGGTGGACGTGAAGTGTGCATGCCGTTAACAGTTCTGTACGTACGCGCTGATGTTCTCAGCGGAGCTGTAAGCTTTATGGAAATCGCACAGTTTCATGGTGCATACGTGCGTGGTTCAACATCTGTTTCAGGACTCCCATACATTCGGCCAGTGCCCAACATTTCGGCCGTAGCAGGTGAACCGCTGTACGTTGCCTGCCCTGTAGCCGGCTATCCTATCGACTCCATCGTCTGGCAGAAAGGCAAGTAGGCTCTGAAAATGTTACAGCTTAGCACAATGACAGTCCATTTATTTACTTTATTGTGTGAATTAACCTTTTAAAACCTAGCCGTGACTTTACGTACCACCAAGTTTAATATTAAAAAATTCTACGTGGTGCCCACATTGCGTTTATGTGTTTTGTACGGATCTCAGAACAAACAGCAACTTTTGCCTTATAAAACATTAAGAGGCTGGTTTTCATAACCGAAGTGGAGAGTGTTTACAGCGCGGTACGCAATGAGTCCTTATATAAAACAGATACGCTTCGTCTTTAAAGCGTTAACATGCCTAACATAGTGTTCGGTGTGAGCTTTGTGTTTTACTGTATTAAGGAAGGTATTGAGTAAAATCAGACACCAACAAATGCACATATATATGAAGAGGCACTTTGTATTATCTTATATCTTACTGCCCGACATGTTTCGATGCCTATACATCATCATCAGGGGCATTTTTTACCATGGTCTTCACAAGAATCACATGTCGCACTGTACACTTTGAACAAATTTCAATAAATCATGTGTCCGCTCCCACTAGTGGGCAGCGGACACATGAGGTGAATGGAGGGGGAGAAGAGAAGAACACCTATTCTGTTGGGCCCCATAGATCAGAGCTAGCCTCCATCACTGGACAACCCATGTCGGCCAACTTCCAGTGATGGAGGCTAGCTCTGTCTATGGGGCCCAACAGAATAAGTGTTCTTCTCTTCTGCCCCTCCACCTGAGGACGGAAGCAGAGCCAGCTACCGAAACGTTGTGATTTTAATTTTTTAATATTTTTAATATTTTACCCTTCTGACGATGGATAAAGTCCATAAACGCATCACCACACAATATTATACACCATCATCAAAACCTTTTAGAATTTGTGTTAATTGCTTGTTTTTAAATTCCACGGTTATTTAATTTTACAGTAATTACAGTCTGGTATTGCATTTGAGGGGTGAAATATTTCCGCCCGACCACACATTAAGGTTAGTGCAAATGTCCCAGAACACGAAGCGTTAATTCTCTCAGATATTAAATTGCTATCTGAGAGTATACAGGATTGTCTGTGGCTAAATTTTGAATTAACCCCTAGATCAGTTTACTTTTCTCTTTGAACTGCTGTTCTGTGTTTTTGTAGTAAGTGTATTCAATCGTTCTGCCATTGGGTCATTTTCAGGTGGGAGACGTATTCCACTGAACAGAAGGCAACACGTATTCCCGAACGGCACGCTGTTACTGGAGAACGTGCAGAGCGATCCGGATCAGGGAATATACCAGTGCACAGCGTCCAACAAACAAGGACGCACGGCCACGCAGACGCTGCCTGTCCGTGTTATAGGTAGTGTACACCGTATTATGCTGTAGTTAGTAAGCACCGTCACCCTGCTGACTGCAGTGTCAGGTTAGCACAGCGTGACGCACGGGGAGCTGTAAACGTGTGTCTAAAAGCGATACAAACATTGTTGTCTTAATTCTGTAACATTCAGCTTGTTGTACGGGAAACTGAAAATGGATACAGGCATCAGATTATTCAGAAAACGTGGACTGAAAAGTACTTTTTGGTCAAGTTTGAAGTAAAATTAATGTGTTTGATTCATATGGGTATTATTTCCACGTCCAAAGAGTGTTACTTCAAACAAAGGAGCTAATTCTCTTCAAACAAAGGAGCTAATTCTGAATTTTTAATAAAAAATATGACTGTGTTTGGGTTTTGAGAGGAGCGGTGAAGTGTAGGTTTAGAAAGTTCACGGGAGACGTGAAACATGAATATTGTATATTTGTCGCCCTGTGTGAAGCAGATATTGAGGAAAGATGGAGGAATTAGAAACTTTTCGAATTTAATAAAGCTGCCTCGTATTTACACTATTCCCCAACTGGCAGAAGGAATCATGGAAGACCTTTGAAGAGACTTCTGGATACGTGAGACCGGAACGGGTCAACAAGTGGCCCAGCTCCATGACAGATATATGATGATGATGATGATGATGATGATGATGATGATGATGATGATGATGCCTCGTATTTAATTTTGACAAATACTTTATACAATGGCAGTACAGTCCAAAGTTCCTGCTTGTATTACTGAAGCACCTTTGGACCATAAGATACACGACATTTTTGTGTATCATTTTGCAGGTAAAGGAAAAAATGTCTTGTGGGCTGTGGAGTGAGGCGTGTGTTTCTACCACGTATCTTGTATTGTTCCCTTCGGCTTCCTTTTGAGGCTGCTAAAGTTAGATACTCCATCAAAATACAGACAGTAAGGGGAAAATAAGCCTTGTTATTGTCACGCTGTATGTTTGTTTGCAACGAGCGCTGCAGCTTCTTTGTGTTACAGTACCTCCAAAAATTTCTCCATTTGCCTTTCAAACGGATCTGCATCTGGGAAGTCGTGCCGGTGTACAGTGTCTTGTCACAAACGGCGACCTGCCCCTGACCATTGAATGGACGAAGAATGGAGGACCAGTAGACCCGGATGTAAGCGTCCAGCAGCTGGGAGAGTTCACCAGTTTGCTGAGCATTGACAGTCTGAAGCAACACCATGCCGGCGACTACACATGCCTGGCTACCAACTTAGCATCACAGGCTTCACATTCCTCCAGGCTCCTTGTGAACGGTAATCAGCCGCTAACATCGTCCAGCTGCCCCCATAATTCCCCCACATTCTTTTTCAGTAGTTTTCTCTCTCAGCTGGACGATGCGTGTTGGCTGGTAGACATTGCCATCGTATTTTCAATCCCCGCTCTCTTCTTCCAGTTCCTCCTAGGATAGGTCCCTTCACGTTTGGCGAACTTGTCGAGGGCGTTCGCACGCAGGTACAGTGCGTGATCCAAGCAGGGGACCCGCCTCTGACACTTCGCTGGCTCAAGGATGGCGTTACGCTTCCACTCGAGTTAGGGATTCAGGTGATGCAGGATGACTTCTCTAGCACCCTTGCCATCCCTCGCGTGGGCCGGGCACATGCAGGCAACTACACGTGCATTGCCGGGAACCCAGCCAAGACTGCACGTGTCACAGCACAGCTGGTCGTTAGTGGTAACGTAACGAAAAGAAAGTGACTGACTGGTTGCGTGTCGCACAGCACCATCTCACCGCACTGGCACTCAGCACCAGCGTCACGTTGAGTCACATTATGACATGCACGTTGCGTCATGTGGCGTCACTGTCGTTATTGTCATGCTATACCCTGTCCATGTTAACGTGAAACCCACACACAATCTGCTGAGCAGGTTAGCACATTGGCACATACAGTGGGTAAATATTTTGCAGTCTCACCAGAGCCCACGTACCATGACTGATATTATCCATAGGTCTTCTCAGTCCTGCAAGTTACTGTATCTCAAACAGCCCATAATTGCTTCCTCTGCTTATCAATTTTTGGTTCACCATACATTTTTTTACCAACATAATTTTATTTTAAATAACAATTCAAGTTGAGGTAGCGTCATTCAATTATATGTAATCCGACAAACAAATAACACAGCATCTAGTAATGTGTGACAAGCAGCCGCTTGTCCAGAATTTTTTATTGGGGAGAGGGGGGGAGCTGACCCTGAGGCTATATATAATTTATATTTCATTTTAAAGAATATGTTATAAAAATCATGTCATAACTGTAGTTGTAACATAGCACTGTTTGCAATTGCTTTTACATATGTATAAATATAACTGCTTGTTTCGTGACTCACTTAATTTAAGTCACAGGGTGTCCCATCTTCTTGTTCTTCAGATTTACCTGAGACGTCCTTAGATTACTTGATTTTTAAAAATTGCAATGTACAAGTCATCTGTTGATTTCAATGACTGATTTAGGCTGAAAAGTAAGTTGCTTAAAATGTGTGATATAATCCTGTCTTTTTTAAATTTGGATTTGGGGAGGGGGACTGCAGCCCGGTAGCCTTCCCTTTGGGTGCATGTTGCATGACAAGGGATATGATACAGCGAGAAAACTGAATGATATATTTTTTTTATATCCATACCTGTTGTTCTCCAAACTTACCTTCCTTTGGCATAAGTCTTGGCTACAACAACAGCTTATGACACCTGGGTTTATTGCTCACTCCTTGGAGATCAGTGTTGACATACTGCATAACAGACCTTGAGTGCTTCCTGTTAATCCTTTTATGTTCACTACTAACATGGTCTTCTGTACAAATGACACTGAGTAGACTGTGTGTTATGTAATGTCTGTCAACTGCTAAGATAATGTAGCATCCATGATAGGTGAATGAATGAGTATGGAGCATTGGTGGAATATGCTGAAAGGGGAAAACCAAAGTACTTGGAGATAAATCCGTCTCAGTGCCACTTTGTCCACCACAGATCCCACATGGACTGGTCTGGAATTGAACCCAGGCACCCACAACAAGAGGCCGGAAACGAACTGCTTGGGCCATGGTGCAGCTGTCACTAAGCAGGGACCGCCACTTTTGGAGTCCAGTTGAATCCAACCGCACTCCTCTGTCATTGATAGTGTTAGCAAAGTTTCATGTGAGAAAACGTAATGTGACGTTATAGCGTAACGTGATGTAACATAACGTAACGTGACATAACGAGACGTAACATAACGGAAGGTAGCGGAACTCGCTTGGCTGCACTTGTGGGTTGATATCCACACCACTGCACCGGACCATATATGTGGGACGTGAATCCTACCAGATCCTGCATCACTGACCAACAGCACCGCTTGATGGCTTTGTCAAATGCACGTGTCCACTCTGCCCCAGATCAGCATTCCATCCAGACCCACAGAGACGGGGCGCTATTCACAAAAATCACTCTAAACCAGCTGTGATTGAAAATTTGGGCCAGTTCTCCTCTTTATTTGATGACAGATTTGTTCTCTTATAGTCTTGTATTTACTGAGGTTTTGTGGCAAAGCTCAAGTGTTTGGGAACAGCACTAACAAATCAAAATTGCATTCGTGAATAAATTAAGGGCAGATTAAATCCAGGTCGTGCCTGCTGCCATTTGATACAGGATATTTTGTCGTCACATTTCCTAAAGATTAAAATGTATAGGAGTGTAATTGTGCCTGTTGTATTATATGGATGTGGAACTTCGCCTCTATATTAACCTTTAAAGACGAAGCGTATCTGTTTTATATAAGGACTCAGTGCGTACCGCGCTGTAAACACTCTCCACTTCGGTTATAAAAACCAATCTCTTAATGTTTTATAAGGCAAAAGTTGCTGTTTGTTCTGAGATCTGTACAAAACACATAAACGCAATGTTGGCACCACGCAGAATTTTTTTATGTTAAACCTGGTGGCAAGTGAAGTTACCGCTAGGCTTTAAAAGGTTAAAGGAAGAACACAGGCCGCAGTTGTTGGATAGTAGAGTGCTGAGGAAGATATTTGAGCTGAAGAGTGGGGACGTAATTGTTGACTGGAGAAAACTGCATAATGACGGCCTTCATGATATGTGTTTATGGCAAGATATCATTAGGCGATCAGGTCATGAAATCCAGGAAGATCAGATGGGGCTGGGAACGTAGTACATGTTGGGGAGAATAGACGTGCATTTAGGGTTTTGGTATGAAAATCGGAAAGTAAGAAACAACTTGAAATAACTAGGCTCAGAGTGGAGGATATTATTAATATGTATCATACAGAAATAGACTGGGAGGGTGTGGACTGGTTTAATCAGGCTCATGGTGGGGACAAGTGGGAGGCTGTTGTGAAGGTGATAATGAACCTTCAGGTTGTGTAACATGAGGGAAATTTACAGACTAGCTGAGGAGCTTTTGGCTTTTCAAGAAATGCTCTTCTCCATGGAGACAGTCATTTATTGACATTCTCATATTGTATATATTTAATAAGAGAGGATGTCAAACTGTAAAACACTTGTGCCATTGGGTCAGTGTGCCAAAACATTCCATGTGAGCATTGAAGGCAGGCGTCTGGGTGTGATACTGCGTAGCCTGGTACAGGCGCTTTGTCCTCCACCACCACCACCACCACCAATCATCATCATCATCCTAGAGGAAGGCCACTCTGATGATAGAGGCAGCACTTCTAGAAGACTGCATTGCATCATGTCCTAGTAATTTGCAGTTTTCAGCATCCTACATGTTATGTTACTTTGATTTAACTGTGAACTTGCACATTTCACAAATCATGTATGAATTTACAGTGCTGTTCAAACTAAGTTCTGAAGACTGGAAAGTGCTGATTATGAAGTTGGTGTTGAACATTTGAAATGTTACTTGAATAACATTACTAAACAGGCATATGTTACTGGCATTGTGGCAGTGTGAATCTTTTTGTGTGCTAGTTCTGTGTTCACATCACATGTTCTTATTTCTGCCACTCTCGAATTCGGCACCCCTTATGTCTTGGTAGGATGAATGCAAATCTGGGGCATTGGTATCGGTTACTCCACTCTCTGTCTGTCTCTTTGTTTCCTTCTTCAACTGAAACCCACGTCTGACCCAGCTCGACTGCACAGTAGGCCACACGGTGGCACAGTTGCAATAGGAGAGGAGTGTGGACACAATTGTTCTCAGGGGTTTTCTCTCATATTTGACTGTGTTGCTTCATTGTCATGGTTGCATTAGTCTGTAGCTGTCTGCCTGCTTTATGTGATCAAATATAGGGTAACAGTTTACGTATTTATACTATCTTGTACGCTGTTTCAGCTGCAAGGTTCACTGCAGAGCTGACATCCTCATAACTGAACATGTTGTGCACATGTTGATTGTACTTTGCGATGAAGTTGATCACAAAATTCTGTTGCACTATGTCACTAAGCATACTTATTTCTTGGTACAGCCTTATATTTTACTTTTCAAATTTTTCGATACCACAGTTATGTGCTTTCCACAAGTTCCCCTGGAGTTTTTCATTAAAAGGCGTGTTCAATAAGCATGGTTCCCTATGTCATAAAAACTAAATGACAAGTCATTACAACGTTACATTTATCTGAATTATTCCACTAAAGTATCATTATTGCTAAATGTATTCATTGAGCAACTTGATGCATTTGCCCTTTCTTTGCACAAGTTTAAATATTCCATTATGGTAGAAATCGGGTTCTTGTCTTAGCTACCGTTCACAAACTGGCATTTCCACTTCCTTACTATTGTGAAATCTGTGCCATACTAATTTTTGCTTCAGCAGCCCAAATGATTTTTCCACCCTATTATCATTATCATTTAATTTTTGTGACACATGAAATGTTACTTATTGAACAACCTTGTATGAGTTTTATATGTTGTGTGTCTTGCATATGTACAAGTTAATTAGAACAAACCAACAATTATGCACAAAATTCACAAAATTGTATTTACGTTGACATTATCCCTACATGTTTCAATGGACATGCCATCATCCCCTGAAGATGATTGCACAGATCATGGCATTTCATTATCTAAACTCAAATTTCATGGTATAAGAGGCAACTTTTTAAGTTTAATTAAAACATGCTTGGAGGACAGATCCCAGAAAGTACTAATAAATTCAAATAATCGTCTTAATATATTATCTACTGAATGGAAAGAGTTTCTTGTGGGGTCCCTCAGGGTCCTATTCTTGGCCCATTGTTTCTTTTATATATCAATGATCTTCCATTTATACTAGAAAGATATTCCTTTCCTGTCATTGTTGCAGGCAACACGAGTGTTGTCATCATTGAGAGTAATAGTATTGATTTCTTGATGAATAGTAAGTAGATAGTCCCACAATTAATTAAATGGTTTTCTGCAAATTGGTTATCACTTATTTATGATAAAAGAAATTTCTTACATTTTAGAACCAAAAATTCATGTATTTTGGATACCAAATTAGAATACGATACTAAATCTATTGATACAAAGATTGGTACCAAATCTTTTGCAATAATGATGGACAGTACTTTACAATGGGAAGCTCATATTGATTTACTTCCAAAGAACTGAATGCTGCATGTTATGCCCTCAGAACCCTAAAACATGCACTGTCTCAACAAGTATTAGTTATGGTTTATTTTTCTTATTTCCACACATTATTACAAATACTGGAAAAATGGAGTCACGTAGGGAGCTGTTTGTAAACTTAAGATCCTAACCTTTTATTCACAATATATCTACTCACTATTATGTTTTGTGTGCAGTAGTAAAGAACGCTATGTATGTAATTTAGATATTCATGGTAGAAACACTACATAGATACTAGGGCATCACCATGACATATGTTCCTGGACCTGCAATTAAAACTAATTAACAGCAGCACTAACAGATCAGTGTGTGTGTGTTCTGACATAGAAGTGTTTACAGGATGCCAGTACAACAGTCTTTCGTGACGGTGGCATAAAACCCTGCTCTTTACATTCTGAAATTTCGCTCCAATTTTACTTTTTAATTAGTTTTTATCTTTTTTCTACTATCCAAAAATATAGAGGTTAGAACATGCAGCATTATAACTTAGCCATTTTTTTGTATGGGTGTCAAACTTGCCCTATTACATTGAGGGAGTAATGTAGGCTCAGGGTGTTTGAGAAGGGGGTGCTGAGGAAGACACTTGGGCCCAAAAAGGATGAGGTAACAGGCGACTGCAAGAGGCTGATTAATGAGGAGCTTTGTGATCTGTACCCCTCACCAAACATTGTCTGGGTGATCAAATCGTGAAGAATGTGATGGGCTGGGCATGTGGCATGTATGAGGAAGAGTAGAAGTGCATGCAAGGTTTTGGGGGGGAAACCTGAAGGAAAGAAACTACTTGGAAGATCTAGGCGTAGATGGAAGGGTAATATGAAAATGGATCTTCATGAAATAGGTTGGGGGCGTGGACTGGGTTTATCTCACTCAGGATAGGGACAGATGGACAAGTGATCGTGAACCTTCAGAGTCTGTAATGTGAGGGGAGTTGCTTGACTAGCTGAGGAAATGTTAGCGTCTGAAGAAGGACTCTGCTCCACATAGTTAGTTAGTTAGTTAGTTAAATGCACTTTTATCCTCTTTGAGTTTTAATAAAGTTTATATGTAAACTTAGGTACAGTTTGAATATGAACATAATAATCCACTGCCATGATAACAAGGTAGTAAGTAACTATGCTTGCATGTCTGATGCTGATGTGACTGTACCGAAACATGTGGTGTTATGTACATCTGTATGTATGTACGTATGAACATTTGTATCGATACACAGCGTGTGGAAGTGACTAAACCATGTAGTGGAAACTGAAAATGTTTCAGTTGGAACTTAAACAATTCTTGCACCATTTCTTTGCATGATGTGTACATTTTTTAGGTGCAGTGTATCAGTGCTGAGTCGTCCACCATCTTCGATATGCGCAGTCTTGATCCGTTTGTCCTCAGCATAATTTCAAAAATTGCCTTTTCTTTTTGACTGCCGTGCAATTCTACATAAAATAACAAATCAACACTAGTGCTGCACGAACTGAGGCGAGACTGTCTCAGGGTTATAAGACATATTAGCAGATTAGCTTTTCATATTTTGGTATGATGTTACAGTGCCACCACGATGGGTATCAGAACCTAGGGATCATAATGTCACCAGAGATCATTCAGCTGTCTTCCACTGCCAGGCAGAGGGTTTCCCAACCCCAACTATAACTTGGAGGAAAGTAATTGGTGAGAAACCATTATGCAGGTTTATGTTATGGATCAGCATGTCCTCTTAGGAGTTCAGTCTGTTAAGCGGAAACCCACACTCATCATTTACTGAACACCCTGTGATCTGGTTAACCTCTTTTTCCACCCTTGGTGCACTGTACAGACCTTTAACCCTTCAAAGACGCAATGCATTCTGTCTAATATACAGACTCAGGGTGTAACGCGCAGTAAACACTCTCCACCTCAGTTTAAAAAACCGATCATTTGATGACGTGTAAGGCAAAAGTTGCAGATTGTTCTGAGATCCGTACAAAACACATAAATGCAACGTGAGCACCATGGAGAATTGATTAAATTTAAGCCTGGTGGTATGTAAATTTACCGCTAGGCTTAAAAGGTTAATCATCCATTATGCTGTTGACCTCGGTGAACCCTACAGTCACGAATGCATTTAGTTCTACTACAAAATTTTAAACCCTTCCACCCTGGGCAGTAGTTGGGATTTAAGCCCCAGCATCATTGAAGTACTAAATAATGTGATAAGTTGTGTGAGTTGCATTAGTTATTGACTTGCCTGTCAACTTCCACTTCCTATGTATGCTTTTGTTTTTACTCCATTATTTTGAACCTATATGTAAATTTTTTTGTAGTGATCAATGTAGGTCGAGTGATGGCTGTCTATTTATGCTTTTATTTTACACAACTATTTAAAACCTATGATTTGAATTTTGTTTAGAAAATGATGTATGTCGAGTAATGGCTCTTTAATTCAAGCATGTAGGTGTGAACCCCTTTGTGTATTCTCCATTATATTCTGGTTGCTGCATATTTTATCTTTAAAATGTTATTTCCCTTTCCAGTCACTGATTACTGCCTTGTTCTGTTAGTATTAATGTCAATTATCAGTTTTTTTTGTTATGGGCGAGCCACCTCATCGCACTCCTTGATGTTTTCTATATGAGTGACAGCCTCTTACTCTTAGGAACTAGGATCCTAAAAATTTTTTAAATCCATAATTTCAAAATTTTAAAAATTTTGATATTTGGGATACACATCTTACTGCTCATGGTTAATGACACACCTATGGTACAAAAACCAATTGTAACATATGTTGTGCATTTTGTACATATGACATTATTTGTGAGATTCCACAAAATATTACACACTCTTCCTGTGGATTTTAGGTTTTTATATTATACACCTGATGATGATTGAATGATTGAAACGTGTAGTTTATAAATAATTATCAAATACATTTTGTGTCAGACAGAACATATGGTGTTGTTTGTTTGAAATTTCTGTTCTTGTGTAAAGTGAACATTATCATTATAAAAATGTAAGTGTAATGGCAGTTAAATTGCTAATTTTGTGAATTGTCTCACCAGAACATTATGCATGGGCTTATTGTTATTGCTATTCATATTCACAAATTGTAGTATCAGTGCATTTGTTATAGATACATACAGTTAAACGGGTTCAAACTTGCAAGTACAGTATATTTGTTAGTTTTTCTCACGTTTGTATGAAAGCCAGATTACAAATTATTTCTTTGGTTTGCAATTCAAAATGTTTCCCTTATTCTGGATTGTGAGGAGAAAAAATTTGAGAAACACTTTAATAGAATATGTGATAAAGCTGAAACACTTTTTCTATTGGATTGCTTGTGTCAAAGGGCATGAATAATGTAGGTAATTTGGGTCCAGGAAGGCAGCCGAGTGAATACCAGGACTTGTCGATCCATAATAGAGGTATACAGATATTTCCGAATGGCACACTCCTAATACGTCCTGCATTACGTGAACATCAAGGACAGTATCTGTGTGAAGCCAACAATGGTGTTGGAGCAGGTCTCAGCACAGTTGTATCTCTGGTTGTGAATGGTAAGTATGCATGTAAAATGGTACTGTGTGAATGGTAAGTATGCATGTAAAATGGTACTGCGTGAATGGTGAGTATGAATATAAAGTGGTGTAGTGTGAATGGTAAGTATGCATGTAAAATGGTACTGTGTGAATGGTAAGTATGCATGTAAAATGGTACTGTGTGAATGGTAAGTGTGCATGTAAAATGGTACTGTGTGAATGGTAAGTGTGCATGTAAAATGGTACTGTGTGAATGGTAAGTATGCATGTAAAATGGTACTGTGTGAATGGTAAGTATGCATGTAAAATGGTAGGATGTAAATGGTGAATATGTATGTAACATGGTACTGCGTGAATAGTAAGTGTGCATGTAAAATGGTACTGTGTGAATGATAAGTATGCATGTAAAATGGTACTGTACAAAGGGCACAGCATGACTGCTAGACTCTGAAGATTCATTCATTCATTCATTCATTCATTCATTTCATTCATTCATTCATTCATTCTTTCTTTCTTTCATTCATTGAAGTAAATGAAATGAATTTAAAGATCAAGTAAGTATGATCCTCAGATACAGCAGAAGCAACTCACCCAATGACAGAATGTAACATGCCGGAAGACTCAGATCTTCATGTCTAATACTCTTAGACAGACACACTAACCACTTTTATTAGCATTTTCCTAGTGTTTTAATATATAAATGGGTATACTTAAACATTTTGTTCAGTAAGCTGCATGCAGTTCTTTTATTTCCATCTTTAGTGTTCAGACATGTTATAAAAATGGTAGCATTGCACTTTGTCAGAGTGTCATCTGCATATATTTTCAGTTCCACCAGAATTTGAAATAGAGTCAGCTCAGTCAAGTGTCCGCCGAGGTTCGTCACAGGTCCTGCAGTGCCAAGCAGTAGGGGATGGCCCCATGAGTATCGAGTGGCAGCGTGAAGGGATACGATTTCCAACTCATCTTGAGCCCAGGTAGTGTGTCAGAGCAGAAAGAGCTGCTTATGCTCTAAAGTTGCAGTCATAAATAGAGGCAAGGATTTTCCTAGCTGGCATCACAAGGCTTAATAAAAGTTTAATTTTTAAGTGATGTATTTGGCCTATGATTCCATCCCTGATTATTCAGCATGGTTCTTTTAAAGAATTCTGCCTTTCATTATTAAGCTTAATAATGAATAATGCTTAAATTTCGGTACTTTAAAATTTGATGCTAAATTAGTACTTCAGAAGAAGTTTGGGTTTCTTTGTTTATATTTTAGTAGAAAGTTTCAGTGCCATATGTAATTTAAATGGAAGTATGATTTTATAATTGACCCTTCAATGACACTGAGGTTTAACTTCCAACTTATGCTCAGGACAGAGGAATTGTGTATTGAACAGTATCTTCTTGTACATTTTTTTTAATTGATTAGAAGATTCATTAGAAGTTCTCGGTGATGATAAATGCTTTGTTGTAGTATATTTTGAACTGACAGAAATTGGAATTGCCTTATCTTTTTACTTTTTACTTTTATACTTTTATGTATTTTTTGCATTTTTGTATTGTATTTTATTGCTTGTACTGTGTGTGATGTCATACTGTGATACTGTTGTTTGTGTTTCTTCTCTGTGCCTGTCATTGATATTGATATTAGTGATATTATGACATGTTTCATATCCAGCAGCCGATGGGCTGATATTGGATTGATGAAATGTAAACGAAATGTATGTATGTATGTATGTATGTATGTATGTATGTATGTATGTATATAAATAAAGAACCATAAAATTCACTGAGTACATTGTATGGAGGCTGGTATTGAAGTTCAAGTACGTGTAAAATATAGAGTTGCAAATTAATATACATCCTAGCAGTTGCTGAACTCTAATAAAGTTTGGCATTAATACAGGATAATGATACTGCAAAATGGGTAGGCATGAATGTAAAGATAATATTAGAAAGAATGGGTGGTAAGATAGAAACTGGTTTGAATTTGGCTAGACTGATGTCCAGTGGTGGACACCTGGAGATCATGGTGATCAGCTTTAAGGTTCTGTAAAAACAGGAAATTTTTATCGCCTGAATGACTGCCAGTTGTTCCATTAACATTCTATAGATGTTTCATCATTATGACAACTGGGATGTACTGAAGTGTGTTGTTATTTGCACCTTACCACACCATTGCCTCCTGATATGTTCTGTCATTTATTTGTAGGTATGAGGTGAAAGGATCACATGTCAAAGGGGGGTTCTTGTCAGAGCTGCACATCGGTGATACAATAAAATCAGACAGTGGAACATTCACTTGCATTGCCAAAAATCCATATGGAAAAGCAGAACGCATCATTCATCTTCAAGTTCAAGGTATGAGTCTCACAGTTGTTCAAGCTGAAAATTCCAAGTTATTAAATTGTTACGCATTAAGTTACTGTTATTATGCTTCATGTGTCTCTTTTGTCTCTATGTGTTTGAATTTACCTTTTTGGTCAGTGAAGTTTAGGTTCTTACTGCATATGTGTTGCTGTACACTTCCAATCACAACTTTATCTTTAAGGTTGTAAGGTTGTAGTGACTGAAAATGGCGTTTTATCTAATGTCAACCTCACATTACTGCATTTGTGAGGTTGTATTCAAGACATGGTTCTTATTTTTAAGTCTTTATGAAGTAAAAAAGAAGAGGACTGCCTTATGTGGAAATTACATCCGTCTGTCCATCAGTGAGCGTGTTGTTGGAGACTGAACTGTTTTTCACATTTTAAAGGAAATCAGTGTGTAAGTTCTTCACAAATCATTGCCAAGCAAGCTGAGTTTCATGAAAATCGATGCAGTGAAAGCCATAGTGCTGAAGGCCATAAAGGATATTTCTCCCTTATTTTTTACATTTTTCGTCTGATTTGGATAAAATATGGTACAGGGGATGTCCAAAATAGTATTAAATGAGTACGAGTTTCAAGAAAATCGGTGCAGTGAAAGCCATATTCTACTTAGGGGCATAAATAAATTTTTATCCATAATTTCCGTATTTGTTGTAAGATTTGGGTGAATTCAGTATAAAACTACTGCACTTAACCCTTTAAAGATGAAGCTTATCTGTTTTACATAAGGACTCAGTGCGTACTGCGCTGTAAACACTCTCCACTTCGGTTATAAAAACCAATCTCTTAATGTTTTATAAGGCAAAAGTTGCTGTTTGTTCTGAGATCCGTACAAAACACATAAACGCAATGTGGGCACCACCTAGAATTTTTTAATGTTAAACCTGGTTGTATGTAAAGTTACTGCTAGGCTTTAAAGGGTTAATGTTGTTGAGAATTTTTGGGTTTCATGAAGATTGGCACAGAGTATTGTATTTTATCTTGTGGGCATAAATGAGATTTCATTTATGCAAATGAAATCTCATTTGTGCAGGTGCTGTAAAACTGTATGACATTCTGAAATAAAAAAGGCCTTGGCAAAGTGTGGGTACTTGCTCTCTTAGTGCAACACTTGCATTCTTGTTCTCATATTAGGGACACTCAACTCTGAATACAGCTGTTGTAAATGATGTTGCCCACCTCTGCTGTTCTTCATTTACAGGCATAATTGCTTTATTATCAGATTAAATGTAAGCCTCAAAAGGGAATTCAGAGAAAATTGTAATTCATTGTATGTTCAGTTGTAATATTGTGTTTTAACAGAGCACAACAAAGTACAAAATAATTTAAATACAATTCTTGTTTAGTTCTACAGTTTATGTTAAGTTTGTGTGGAAGCTCAGCCTCTCATGTTAAGGGATTTGATTTGAATTGAATTGAATTGAAGTGAATTTATTTACGGTCCATAAATTGAAGTACTGGTTGACACCATAGGATGTGGAACAAGTCTAGTACAAAAAAGAATAATAGGAATTATTACAAATATTGGAAAAGTGGAGTCCTGTAGGGAGCTGTCTGGTAAACTTAAGATTCTAACCTTTTATTCGCAATATATCTATTCACCATTATGTTTTGTGTGCATTAATAAAGAATGCTGTATATATAATTTAGATATTCATGGTAGAAGCACTAGATATGGTTCTGACTTTTATTATCCTACATCTAACTTAGCACTGTATCAAAAAAGTACGTATCTTATGGGTTTAAAGATCTTTAGTAGTTTACCATCTGATATAAAGTCCACGATATCAGAGAATTTAAATGATTAATTAAGAATCTTCTGTATCGTAATATATTTTGTACACTGGAAGAGTATTTTAACCATAACAAAGTGTAACACATTATTGATAATTTATTATATGTTATTTATGCCTGTAAGGAAATTTTTTCTCTTAATTGTTTTATTATTTCTGTACTTATATGTGTGTTTTATTATATATTTTGACATAGCATATGAAATTGCTAGTATGTACATGTATTGTGACAAGTTCCATATCCCATGGTGCGCGGGAGGTACCCTCTGGGATGCCTGGTATGTGAAATAAATATTGATATTGACAGGTACATAATATTTGTACAATATGGTTTTGCTTGAAAATTAATAAGATTGTAATACAATATTAAAATTACCATGATAATTGGATACATACAGGCAAGTCTAAAGATAAGCAAAATGATATAGTAACATGCTTGAGAATACACTTCAGCTCAGAACTGACATTAGTTACTGTTTATTTACACTGAAGTATCCATCTATGGAGCAGAGGGTGTGAGTATGTAAGTAATGTTTCAGTGTTGTTTTAAATTGCTTACTATTATCAGTTAGTTTTTAAGGTGTTTGAGAATAGGGCACTGATAAAGATAGTTGAGCCTGTGAGGGACAAAGTGACAGGAGACTGGATGAGATTACATAATGAGGAGCTTCATGGTTTATACTCCTCGCCAAATAATATTTGGGTCATCAAATCAAGGCGGATGGGGTGGATGGAGCATTTGGCACGCACTGGGGAGAAGAGAAATGCATACAGGGTTTTTGGAAGACCTAGGTGTAGATGGGAGGATGATATTAAAGTGGACGCTAAAGAAAGAGTTTAGGGGCACAGAATGTATTAACCTGGCCAAGGATAGGGATAGGTGACACGCTCTTCTAAATATGGTGGTGAGCGTTCAAGTTTTGTAGAATAGTACAAATTTGTTGCCTAGATAAGGAACTATTAGCTTCTCAGGAATTACTCTGGCTCCAGGAAGTTAATCAGTCAGTCAGTTAGTTGTATATTCAGTATGCCCGTAAAGTGCTGATTGTATGTGCATGGTTAACATGTTCTGTCTCCCTCTATATCTTGCTGCAGATGCACCTGGACAGCCACAGAATCTGCGTGTGGTAGACACCAGCAGTCGCAGTGTTCAGTTGGCTTGGCTGGCACCTAGAGATGACCGCAGTCCCGTCCTGCAGTATGTGGTTCAATACCGTCAAGAGTCTAATTCCCGTTAGTAAAACAATGTTCAAACATCTAGTGATTTTTATGCATTACCCACCAAATTATTCCATATTTCATTATATAATGAAATTTTTTGTTTAAGATTGTCAGTGTTGCTTATGTGAAAATAGACCTAACGACATCACATGCTCTGCGTGACATGGGAGTCATGTGATAAATACGATTCTTTCAGTTCAGGTGGTTATCAATACCAAATAGCTGGCAACCTGTAAAGACACTTGCTGATCAACTGAATGGCAAGGAAGTTATCGTGAGGCATAAGCCAGCCACACAGCCTGGAACTGAGAACTTGAGGGTTTAAGAAACAAGATGTGATGGTGTAAACTGGACTCATGTGGTTGAGGAAAGGAAATAACTGCCGCATGTGACAAAGCATTGGGTTCTGTAAAATGTGAGGCATTTCTTTAGTAGCTGACCCACTATTAGCTTCTCAAGTAGGACTGTGCTCCATAGAATTAGTTGGTTATTTACTTAGTAACAATGATTGTACGCAGTGCTTAATGAGATTGGTGGACTCCACTGTCCTAATTTGAGTTGGCATACTTGTGACACGCAGCATTGTGTGAAATACAGTAATGATTATAAAACTATCATTTTTAGTGTATCATTTAATGACACTATCGATTCCTAAACTTAAATAGTGTGAATGATGGATAAAGGTGGGTATGAAGCATAGGTTGTAACACTGGCAATGGAAAACTGAAGCAATGAGAGTCTGGCCATTAACAACCACAGCCATGGAATTGCCAACTGCATGATCATAATAATGCTTTTTAAGTGATAAAATTTGTAAATTGAACATTGAATGTAATATGAAGGAATAATTGCTTGAAAACAGAAATTTTAGTGTTCATAGCATTCGTGCAGATCTGTGCTTCTGGTTTCAGATTTATCTGAGGAATGGCAGAATGTGGTGGCTGGGACAGATTTGACCGCGATGGTGACAGGTCTGCTCCCAGCCACAATGTATCAGTTGCGAGTGCTGGCAGAAAATGAGCTAGGAGAAGGTGAACCCAGTGAAGCCGTGATGCTTTGCACAGAGGGCGAGACTCCAACAGGCGAACCACAGAATGTGGCCGTCAGTGCCACGTCTAGCAGTTCCTTGCGCGTCGCATGGAATGCACCACTCCAACACTTGTGGAATGGTGAAATCCTTGGTTACTATGTGGGCTACAGAGAGCATGGGTGAGTAAAGGGGATGTGCAAGAGGTGACTAAGGCTGGTATTTTTATGTTTAAGAAATTAATGTTCCCTGGTTTTCTTTGACATCCCTGATGGTAAAAGGCAAAAACAAGTCTACACCATGAGGATGTATAAGGACAGTAGAGGTATAGCTCCACTCATTCCTAATAAAAATATTAAAATTTAAAATAAGAAGTGAAATAAATTTATCCTCAGTTTATGGATACGTAAATGGCCTGGGGAAATAATATTGAAATTTGAAAAGTGGAACCATATTTGAAGTGTGTATTATTGAATGCAGTCTGTGAACAGCACTTCAGGCTCACACACTTTTAAGAGCACAGTTTCTTTTGAGGCATAATTTGAAATGTACACTTAGTCAATCATTGAAGGAGGAACATGATATTATGAGAAGAAATTTTGAAGAAATATGTGTATGAGTATTGCTCCATTTGTTTATCATTCTTATGTGGCGGTCCACTTGCTTTTGTGTTATGCCTCCATTTTTATATTTTAATAGTAGAAGCAAGAACTCGTTAACCAAATATGTACAGGGTACGTTGAACTATAGGAGAAAAAAGTCCACCTTCGTCTTGTCCCTTATCCAAATATCAAGGCATGTACTCAGGTTTCAGTGAGATGACCATTACTTTGGGAGGTTACACAAAGAAAATGCTGTGTTAAGTAGGCAGTTAGACACAGCTGATAAGGAACAGATCTCGGGATTGGTTGTATGGTTTTGCTTAACATTGATATAACTTATTAAAAGAGTAGCCAGGGTAGTGTAGTGGGTGCAGTGACTAGGCTATGGGCCAGACTACCTGTAATTGGATTCCTAGCGAGGGAAGGAGATTTTTCTCTTCTCTAAAATCTCAAGACTGTCTCTGTTGTCCACACAGCCTCTCGTTAAAGGGGGTAAAACAGTCGTGACATGAAACTGGCCACTTACCTCCATCTGGTGTTGAGATTAAGAATGAGTGGTGCTAAACCTCTGCTCCCCCAACATGCCTTCACAGAGGTAGCAGTGACAACTCTATTTTTTATTAAACTCTTGTTCAGTATATGTCACATAATATCAATTTTTTTGCCTCTTTGTCCATCTTCAGTTGTTTGACAGACATAATTCAAGAATTTTGTAGGCTGAATTCACTGTCTTAAGAATTACACTGTTAACTAATTTTCTATAAACTTCTATGATTTTAATTCTGACCTTAAAATTTCGATGAGTGATTAAATGAGATATGAGTTGTATATTTCTGAAACATCTTTATTAAAAGACTTCTGGAAATGTAATAATGTGACTAACCCTACACTTAAACAAAAAAAAAAATTCTGACACATTTGCTCAATGACATAACATAAAGACAGAAAATAACTGTGATATTTGAGGTTACCGTAGCAGTACTGTTGAAAATTCAACTCTTCTGGGACGTTATTCTGTGCCAATGGGTGAGTTGTTCCTTTCTTTAATATTATATCATTTGATCAGGAACAATTGTATATATGATATTATGATGTATATATTGTGTGTATTGTTATGATGATGTCTGCTTAAATTTCCTTTTGCAGGCATGTATTACATGACAAGTTCTATATCCAAATGGTTTCTTACCTTATATGGATCTTATCAACGTATAAGTAGAAATAAACAAATAAATAAATAAATAAATAAGGGTTGTAGTACGGTCATCTTCCAGTCCAAAATGAAAGCAATACAATGCCTGTAAACATGGCAAACCACTCACCCAACAGAAATCACTGGCATTATATCATTCGTTTACATTCAGATAAGTGCAAGACACACATGCATGGATTCATCTTTATCTGTGGGCAATTGGGACCAGCCAAACACCACTTCAAGCAAGTCCCCTATAAATGGGGAATTCATGCCCTAAGTAAATGACCTAAATGTGGGTAGGTGAGAATCAGGTTGGCATGTGCCATACATTCTACAAATAAGTCATGCAGGAGTTTGTTTCATGACACGAAACAGGGGTAAAAGAGTGGATGCATGCAAGATTGAAAGTGCTTTTCTTAAAACTTCCGTTGCCTGTGGATCTTATCCCTGGAATGGGAGGAAGGTTACACATAGGTCTGCCCAAAAATTGGGCCCTATATACAAATTGAAATGGATATCAGAAACTCAAAGAGTGGGAACCCCTGTAAGTAAGTGTTTCATAATGATATATATTCCCCATGCTGCTTTCAGAAAATTTGCATCATCATATTATATCTACACTGAAGAGTGCTGGCAGGTTTCTTTTGCAAGGTGGCACACATTACCTGTATGTAAATTCACCAGATTTAATGATCAATACTGGACAAGACGATAACATAGCTGTCATTTAATTAAAATGCCTAATTAATCCTTAGACTAACCTGTAGGAACTGTGTGAAATCTAGTTTTGTTCCTGTAGATTTTTTATTGTTTGATGTAACAAATCATTAAATATCAAAATCCCAGCGTGCACTATCTTGTACCTCTCTGGCGGCACTCCTGCCTGCACTGAAGTCATTCATACAAGCTTAATTTTCAGATCAGCCCGTCCAAGCGGCTACAATTTTACAACAGTGAAAGCTCAGGCCAGTGGCTCTGGAGTGGCCTTTCTAACAGACCTTAAGAAATATCGCAAATACGGCGTAGTAATCCAGGCATTCAATGAGAAAGGACCGGGCCCCATGTCATCAGAAGTTGTCGCCCAGACACTGGAAGATGGTACGTTCTTTTAAAAGCCATTGGTTTTTAATTTGCATTCTAGTACTTTTGCTAAATGTGTTTAGTGTAAGTATTTACTTTATAGAAAGAATTTGGTAGAAAATGGATCTTTGTCTTTGTAATAAAATTGTTAGGCTCGTAAAATAATAGTCAACTTGTCATTGGTACTTTTGTGAGAGCAAATTCATAGGGGCTTTGGTGTGCAATTTGTACATGTGAATTGGTTGCCTTGTATGAAGGTATATGTGTTTTAATCTATATCAATTCTGTATATTAATAGTAACAACAAAATGTACAAAAATGATATAAATAAGTAAAAACTGTAAGAAGATGGAGTGAAAGAACAACCGATAGTCTGCCTGCAGTCAAGGTGTTGTGGGTGAAATGTTTGGAGTCAGTCAGTTGTGCTGTGTAGTGATAATCATGAAGTTTCAAAGCTGGCGTATGATCCTATATTTTGTAATAGAACAGAGCGTTTAACATTCAAGATTGCTTCTTATGAAATGCTGTAGAAGATGATCACATCAATTTTATGTCTGTGCCAACTGAGGCTATAGATGCAAATGGTTGCAGAGAAGGACTCTGTGGGTCCATAACACAAGAGCTGTGTAGAACAGCCATTACTGTAACACAGAGTACCGGTAACCTTGTATGTCTGATGAGTATCCTGTCTATTAACAGTAATTAAATCAGTTTCTTTACTTTTTTCCGCCTGAGATAGGAGTTTATCTTGCATTTGTATATTAAAGTAAGTTTAACAGTCTGTGAAAATCTCTTCTCATGCCGCAGACACCACACATTTGTTTCTCATATATGTAATAACCTCTTTGTGTGAGAATGAATTACATTGCATTTGAATGTATAAATTTTGAATATGTGAATAATTATTAGTTTTTGACTACATCAGCCATTAACCTTTTAAAACCTAGCGGTAACTTTACGTACTATCCAGTTTAAGGTTCAAAAATTCTGCATGGTGCCCACATTGCGTTTATGTGTTTTGTATGGATCTCAGAACAAACAGCAACTTTTGCCTTATAAAATATTAACAGACTGGTTTTTATAACCGAAGTGGAGAGTGTTTACAGCGTGGTACATACTGAGTCCTTATATAAAACAGATACGCTTCGTCTTTAAAGGGTTAATGAAGTATGCACAAATAACACAGCAGACTTGCGTGAAGGATGAATAGCTTCAAGGATCGCACTGTTCAAACAGTGACTAGGCTACAGGCTGGCTGTCCAGGGTCGATACCTGGCAGAGGCAAAAGGTTTTTGTCTTGTCCAAAACAGCCAGACCAGCTCTGGGGATCCACCCAGCGAGGTTCTTTCCCTGGGCTTAAAGGGGCCAGGGCGGCAGGCTGACCGCTTACCTCCTTGTAATGCCATGGATAAGAATGAGTGGAGTTAATCTCTTCTCCCCTAAATGCCTTGGTGGCGTGCACAGCAATAGCATTATCACGTATGGCAGTGTATGTTCATTAATTTGTGAAATTTGTGTGTTTTTCAGTACCATCAGCACCTCCATTAGAGATCAAATGTGAGCCTCGAAGTGCCCAGGGCGTGGCCCTCAGTTGGCAGCCACCACCACAGCTGTTTCAGAATGGTCGTATTCAGGGGTACAAGGTTTATTATGAAAATGTCGACGAGTGGCCTCCAGGTGTGTGAGGAAGACTGCAAGGGGATGTATAAATTTGAATTACTTTGCTGAGGATATGGGTGAATTTTATATGTAAATGAAGTAGAGATTTAAAATTTCTGTTCCTTAAAATTGTGTTAATCATGATTGCCTGGGATATAAATATAGTGCATGATTTTGAGGTGACTCAATTTAAAAAGCTAACAATTTAGGGACACCATCACTTCATGCTTCCAAGCAGTGTTTCTTTTATTATTAAAGTAAACTTTTGTACTTTTTATGCTGTTTGGGCTACTATGTATTTTCATCACTGGCATTTCATAAGTTTATGAAACCAGATGGGTGCTTTATGTTTTTATGGTTCTGCTGTTTGTGGCAGTTTTATTGGTTCCAGTTAATCACAGGTATGGAGACTCAGCTGGATATATTTGCTAAACATGACAATGCATAAGAAATGGTGCATTTATATGTTTGTCACAAAGTATTTGTTATTGTAGGTCACATTGAAGCAGACACCAAAATTACGTCAGATACAAGTACTGAGCTGCATGGTTTGCAGAAGCATGCCAACTACAGTATACAGGTGTGGGCATACACCCATGTTGGAGACGGCGTTAAAAGTAATCCTATCTTCTGTGTCACCGATGAAGCTGGTAAGGTATCATCGGATGGCGCTTGAGCCTGTGAACTTGTATTAAATATTTTTTGACATGAGAGACAATACTAGCAAAAGAGCTAGTGCTTGCCTTCCAGCAGGTTTGTTTAAGCTAATAACTGAATCAGAGTGCAGATTTTATCGTGCTGCTGGACGGGGGGTTTATATGACGTTGATATGCTGAATATTTGTGCGTAGCTTTGGTGCATGTACTGCATTTTGAAGTAAATGTGGCTTGGAGAGCATTCCTTCGAAACTTCAGAAGCTACTTACCTGGTGACACAGTGTCACATCCCAGGAGACTTCGCTGTTCAACAGCACCACTGTGAGAAAATAAAATCTTGCAATGCCTTCATGTGATACATCACCACTCTATTACACACTAATCAAACATTAACTTCTCTGTTGGAACAGCTCCTGAACCTCCAAGAAAAATAAAAGTTGTAGCCAATTCATCTACATCGTTAATAGTGAGCTGGCTAAAACCACTGCATACGAACGGCCAGCTTACAAGCTACGGTGTGTACTGGCGTATCTTGAATGCCGGCCGGGAGAAAGACCTGATGAAGAGACACGTATCACCGGTGAACACCCATTATGAAGTGCGGGATCTTCATAAGAGTGAAGCTTATGAATTTTGGGTAACAGCATTTACACGAGTGGGAGAGGGGCAAAGCACACCTGTGGTTTATGCCACAATCAATAATCAAGGTACACTTCAACGTATATAAAATATTTCTTCTGTATTCAGCATGTGTAATGGCATTCACTTTAACAGAAAGGAACACCACTGGTCTGCTGTTGTGTCATTTACATAGTATATATGAAGTACTCCCCCCCCC
>BLKM01000642.1:65074-125438 GCA_013340265.1 Coptotermes formosanus
CTTCTAATCGGAATGAGTTTAGATGTGTTCAACTGAAGTTAAATGCTTTGCTTTAATATTCCTCTCATTCCTCTGTCAAGAAATTCGTCACGTGGTGAATAGCTATGGAGTCATATTACTTAAACCTTTACTTGTTATCTAAATTGTTTAACCTTCAGCATACAAGAAGTACAAACACAGTAGAATCTTGAAATTCATAAACTTCAGTGATTTGGATTTTGACATGTCATGATCAGTGATTTGGATGTTCGTACCATTGTTTCAGCTTTTCTTGACTTGTTTCATTGAATTGGGAGGGACCAGTGGAAACAGTATTCTCATTTTTTGTGATTAATCGGGATGAACGAATCCATCTTGAAGATCACGTTCACAAACATCATACCCATTTTCAATTTGAAACATCCATTTGGTTCCAAGAACTTACAAACTAGTAGTAATTAATATATAAAATAACCTCAGAAACATAAAAAGTTGAAAATTTATGTTAATAATAATAATATAATAATAATAAATTGATAGGAAAACCAGAAAGATACTAACAATGTACAAAATGTGTCACCCCAAAGCTGATATAGATAGGCCATATGTAAAAAGGAAAGCGGGAGGAAGAGGCCTGTCACAAATTGAAGCAGCATATAAAACAGAGATAATTAATATTGCAGAATGTCTTAACAAAAGGTATAAAGAAGACCAGTTTGTAAATATTATTAAAAGCCATGACAGCAATCAACCAACTATGAATTAAACAGTTAGAGTAGCAGCGAAGATCATAGATGAATTAAGTCAACCAAATGAGAACAATGACATGAAACAAGATGGAATACAAAAAACAAAGACAAGAGTGAAAGAGTCCTTAAAGAAAAAATGGGAAAACAAAGTAATGCGTGGCCAGTACATTAGAAGCATTGTTAAACAGCTCATCAGCAAGGAAGACACATTCCTCTGGCTGTCGAAGGGAGACCTGAAAGCAGAAACAGAAAGTGAAATAGTGGCAGCACAGGACCAAGCACAACAAACAAAATACCATGCAAAAAATGTTGCAAACAGAAAAAGATAACAAATGCAGATTATTTCACCAATGTGAGGAGACAGCAGACTGCATTATGTCAGCGTGCCCAATACTGGCAAAAGAACAATACATCAAGCAACATGATAGAGTGTGTGCTCAATTACACTTCAACATATGTAAGGAACTAGGGGTAAAATTAGACAGTGAACTCTGATATGAACATGTACCAAAATCAGCAGAAACAAGTCAGGTGGACAAGGTAACAATATTATGGAATAAACAAGTGCAAACCGACAGAACCATCCCCAACAATAAACTAGACATCATAATCCAGGATAATGAAAAAGGAACATGTATGCTAATTGATGTAGCAATCCCAGGAGACAGAAATGTGATAAAGAAAGAAGCTGAGAAGGTTCTAATATATAATGACCTTGTAATAGAAATACAGCGCATGTGGAATGTAAAAACAAAGGTGATGCCAGTAATAATGGGGGCAACAGGAACCATTTCAGAATCCTTCAGAAAATACTTGAGAAGCATACCAGGAAAGCACAATATCAAAGAACTACAGAAAACAGCTATATTGGGCACAGCACACATACTGCGGAAAGTGCTAATGTAGAAGCACAAAAGAGTTTAATATTGAAGGCAGCGTTATATGCACCATTAACAGTATGCACGGAATAGCTGCGACACTGTGTACCCTAGAAACGTGGTTTGTTTCAAGCATATAAGTGTGAGTACCCTGCATAAAGGGGATGACGACGATGGTGGTGGTGGTGGTGGTGGTGGTGGTGGTGGTGGTGGTGGTGATGATACAAAACATTTCTTTTACACTGGAGTTATGGAGCATGAAAACAATCAGCGGCACTGAGTGATACACTTTGAGCTGAGAGTGATCTGTGCAGCAGCAGGGTAGTGGGGGAAGTGAACTTGCTAGCCACATGGTCTCATCCCAGTTTGTTGGAACTAGTCGAAATGGTATGATTAAAATGCATAATCATGAAAGGCAGAATTCTGAAACATCAAGGTTTAGAAGGTCTGAAATTCTACTGTAGTACAATTTTAAACAGCTTTTTCTTCTTTCCATTGCACATCACTGAGTGCCTCTTTTACATCAGTTGCAGCAGGCATCATCTCATTTGGTGAGACAATTTCAGTGCGCAGACGTGGTTCTGTCCTCCTGCCATGCCTTGCTGTTGGTGTTGCACCTCTAGAACGCACATGGTATGGTCCTGAAGGAAAATCCATTGTGGGTGACCCATTTCACTTACAATCAAATGGCTCCTTACTCATCTCTGACTTACAGCGTCAACATCAAGGCAATTACAACTGTTCAGTAAATAATGCTCATGGCTCAGATGACATAAGCTACTTTCTGCGTGTCTTAGGTAAGGTTCACTGAAGAATTTGAGCATATGCTGTAGGATAATGTAATTAGCCCTTCACTGACACTGGAGATTAAATTCCAACTACTGCACAGGATGGAAAAGTTTTGAATTTGAATTATGCTCATATGCACCCATGCAGTATTATGAACAGTGAGCGCAATTGGAAGGTTAATGAAGTATGTTTGTTATAAAGATATTAAAAAAGGTTAAATCATCCCTATAGGTGCCATGAAGGCATATTTGGCAGTTGTGGTATAGCTTCACGCTTTCACAACGTCCTGACCCAACCAAATGTTCGATCATCCTTTCACGTACTAACTGTTTTTAAGTAATTACACTGATGCTTTGTACTTAGTTTTCACATAGTGGTGCTATAAATATTGCTTACAGTTCCACCATCGGCTCCATCATTACGTGTGGCAGCAAGAGGCTCGACGTGGCTACAGATTCAGTGGAGTAATGTTGAGAATGGAGGTAGTGCAGTGCGTGGATTTCTACTTAACTTCCGGTGTGAACGTGGAGGTGAATGGGAGGAACGTTCATTAGCACGAGATGCTACATTTTATCGTCTCCATGGTTTATCGTGTGGTACAGAATATCAGTTGCAGTTAATGGCTTACAATGCAGTAGGGAGTGGAGCTCCAAGTCCAGTTCTGCCATCACGAACTGACGGCGCTCAGCCACTCAAGCCATCCTATAGTGAATTTGTTGAGTGTAACCCAAATAACATAACCTTGCACCTGAGGACATGGGTAGACAATGGCTGTCCTATTACATCTTTCAGCATTCAGTACAGAGAAACTGTGCAGGAAGATTGGCTGACAGGTGAGTGTACAGGGTATAGGGGCAGGTGACTTTAGTAGTAAAACTGCTGCCCAGAAAACTATCTCTTGAAGATTCATTAATTTTCTTCTGAAGATCATTTATAATTGTATATAACCAAGATATGCAGAGATATAGAACCCATTAAAAATAATAAATCACTAAGCTATTGACAGTATTAACTGGTGTATGGATGACCCCAATTTTTCTGAAGTATGTGTATACATCAAGTGATTTGTCCTTTTCCTAGTAATGGAGCACAGGTGAAATGAAATTGACAGGGGAAAACCGAAGAACTTGGGGAAAAACCTGTCCCAGTGCCACTTTGTCCACCACAAATCCCACATGGACTGACCCAGGATCGAACCTGGGCCTCCATGGTGTGAGGCCGGCGGCTAATCCCCTGAGCCATGGCACGACCTACATCAAGTGATGGTTTTCTTTTGGGTTTCTGCACTGTGTAGTGGCTAAATTTTCATGCCTTTTGGAGGAATGTACTGCCTCTCTCTTTAGGGTGTCAGTTATACAGGCAGATTTGAAGGATCTGGGCCAATCACAGTCAAAAATTTTCTTTCTTCATGTCACTTCAGCTTCCACTTGAGTCAATTCTGTCACCCTGAAGATAGAGGCAGTGTGTTTCTCTGAAACGTTGCAACATTTAACCACTACATGGAGCTGAAATCTGAAAGAAGACCATTATTTGATCAACAGCTGGCATGAGAAACCTTAAATCTCACATTACTATCTAACTTTATAGGTTCTTCGTGTTAAGTCAAACACATGCAGTTAATAACCTATATACATCCAAAAATTCAAAATTTTGTTCAAGTAAAGTCCTTAGTCATGGTGGTTCTAAAGAATCTTTCTTGGTTCCATTATGCAGTAGTCACAATATTACCTTTCGTTAAGAAAATGATGTGTCTTTCTGAGTCCAAATTTAGTGTTTCATTAAAATTTCTTATTACAAGGCATTGTATTAAAATTGTCATATGCGGTCCTCTGTGACTGTGAGGTGTTAAATTAACCCTTTAAAGACGAAGCGTTATCTGTTTTATATAAGGACTCTGTGCGTACCGCGCCGTAAACACTCTCCACTTCGGTTATAAAAACCAATCTCTTAATGTTTTATAAGGCAAAAGTTGCTCTTTGTTCTGAGATCTGTACAAAACACATAAACGCAATGTGGGCACCATGTAGAATTTTTTAATGTTAAACCTTGTCACCCGGCAACATATGCTAGCATGCCCTCCTCCCTAATTGCAGAAGATCACTGATCTACGCATACATAACTGCATGCTAGCAGTATACTCTCGTGACCGAGGCTTGCTGAAGAAATGCCAATCTTCTGTGCCATGTGTCCTTAAATAGAATAACCAGTTACACTGCATTTTATTCACCTGTATTAACAACAGTACAGTGAAAGCTTGAGCTTATAAATATACTGGGACTAATGTATGGTTGTTCCAGTTGGCAGCAATGTACAGAACAAAGATAGCTTCACTATAGCTGGCTTGTGGCCAGGGATGCGATACATGCTTCGTGTGATGGCTACCAACAGTGCTGGCACCACGGAGGCAGAATACACAGTGACTACACTTCCACTGATGGGAGGTAACACCATAAATTTTGTTTCTTAGCACATTAGACACATTGTTCAAACACCTTACACTGTATACAGAGTGACTCAAGGTTATCACACATTGTCTTCATGGTGATATTCTTCATTAAAGAATAAGTCAAAATTGTATACAATGTATGTCATGGGGCATTCAGTTTCCAAGTACACATCACTGTCAAATGGTGCGAGATATAAAATGAACCAAACGTGCCCACCTTCCAGTGACAAGTACACTAGGTGTAGAGGACAAATGTCTGGAAACAGATGTGTGTTGCATGAGTAGTGGTGTGGATCCAACTGATTGTCAGGGAGTACTTTGAGGAGTCTCAGTTGGTCTATTCCCAATTCTCAAGCAATATTGGATTCATTCATTCATTCATTCAACATTCCATAAATCCAAGTACAGGATACAGAACACGTCATTCCTTAATCTAAGTGTAAAGTAACATAGAATACAATATAATTCTAATCTATGTATAAAGGCTATTCAGAGCCAGTCATAGTAAAGTTTATGTGCCCTGTGAATTAAAAATTGAATTAAAAAACATTAGAAAGATATGGTAATAACAACAATATAATGGCCTTGAATTACTAGAACCAAGATCATTACTTATTTCCAGCTGAAATATTCTTCAAGGAGTAGAAGGAGTTTGCAAGAAGAAATCCTCTCAAAGCCATTTTAAATTTATTGACATCATATGATAACTGTTTGAGGGTTGAGGGAAGATAGTTATAAATTTTGACACCCGAATAACAAACTCCTTTTCGAAATAAAGTTAAATTCGCTGTAGGACGATGTAGATCATGACTTGTTCTTGTAATGAAATTGTGAAGCCCAGGGTTTGTGTTGAATAAGGGTCTGTTCTTAACAGTAGACAGCACTATAGAAAATATGTATTGATAATGTAACATGACGTACTCCATTGCTGTCATCCCACAGCTGTAGTTACGGCATCTCCTTGTCTGGTACCCAGACAGTATTTGGATCACCTGCATTCACAAGTACTGTTCCTGCTACACTTCATGTCTCATTGAGGCCCTTCTCCAGTTATAAAAACAAAACACATAGGCATTTGGATAACATCAACCAGGTTAATGTGGCACTAATGCCTGTCAGTCAGTATCAGCTAAAGTGTTACCGGCACAGAAGCTTAAAATCTTGTTGCAGTATTTGTGGTGTGTGAAGTCCATGATTATTGGATCACAAATGAGCCATGTGGGGCATTGTGCATCTTCAGTACACCTAAAAATGCGCTTCACCATGATGACAAACAACACTACTGAGAAGTGTTAGCCCATTTGACGGTGACAAAGACTAGCATTCAGAGTCCAACTGACATCAAGCTGCTTGACCCTGAAGCTGAAGGCACTACAGTCCTTTGAAACTGTTTACCAGTTTATAACTGATTCACGTTACTGAATTAATATTTTAAATACAAGTTGAAAATAATAGTACATATTTTTAAGTAGTCTTAAGTAAGATGTGGTATATGAGTGTTGTCTGTAAACTGTAATAATTTTAAAAATTTGGAAGCCAGACAGTTTAAATGTGTGTTCAGGCACACAAACCCAATTATCCTGATTGGAAAATAAATTTTTCTGTTCTTTTAAAAATTCATTACATATGTAAGTTCTGTGAAGTTTTTACTGTGATTATTAAAGGTTTGGTGGCAGTTTGGTGGTAAGAAATATTTTTATGACTGATTATGTTTTGATACGCCACCAGTTACGATGTGGGAGCACATTTTGTCAAGTGGCATCTCTTCCACCTTTGCCAGATACTGTCCTGAAACACTGGCATTCACAGTAATATTTTAGGGAATATGTTACACCACGTTCTTGGTCATTCTTTTTCAGGAACATTTGGACCAGATTTGATTCAGGTGGAGTCTGACGAAGCAGTTCCAGTATACATGGACGTCGGAGTTGTGTTGCCACTTGTCATCTCTTTGTTAGCTGTAGTTGCATTGTCTGCTGGAGTTTACATATGTCTGCGACGAAGTAAGTCATAGCAAATATGCAACTAGTACCTGCACAGTCTGTCAATATCAGCTATCTAAGTACACATTCATGTATGGATAATAACCATACTTATTTGTCTTCTTGTATATTTTTCCTCCAGCATTGCTTGTCTTGCTGGAATTTGTACAGTTAAAAAGAAATTAGCAGGGCTTTGTGTCATTTTACTGTTACATGTTGACATGAACATCCATACAGTAATCCAGTTCTTAACTTAGGTAGGGTGTTTTTTATTTACATACAGACTGAGTTAAAAAATGTCTTGAATGTTCTTCAAAATGAATAGATTGTAATATTAGTGAATGTATGTTTTGTACTAATATTTGTTTAAAGTACATTTAAATTTTTCCCTTATTTTGTGATAAAATTTACAAGTCCATGAAGAATAATAGTAAGCTGCCTGCCCGAGATGTATGCTGAACATAGTGGTAACCTATCATCCCTATTCTTTGATAAACAATTTGTGGTGCAGTATTTTCTCGTATCTCTTTCGGAGTACAAGTGCTGTCGAAAGATGTGTAAGCCATGTACACGTGCAGTCAAACAAAGTATGTTGTAGTTTTACTGTGTATCTGGGAAGGGAAGTGTAAGTTTATCCAGGGCAGGCTGTAGACAGTGACAAAAGTTTATACTGCTCATTGTAATTAAAAATTTTCACATTATTGACTGTTTACAGAAGGACAGTTAACATCACAGTTGAGGGTTTAGCACACTTGCTTCATAACTTGGAGGTCCAGAGTTCAAACCCCATCCTGTACAACAACTAATCTGACTGAATTTTCATGGTGTTCCTGACTCCTTCAGCAGGTGTCAGTAGTGCCTCGAGTGTTGTATATGAACTATTGAAAACATTGTGAAATAAACCAACAGCAAATAGAAATTTCTTACAAATTCACTTACTTGTATTAGAAAACTGATGGTGTGGTGTAGCAAGTACCATATAAATACTATATTTAACCAAATATAAGACAAGCCCCTCCTTCGCAATTCTGTTTTCAGAAAAATACCTGTAGAGAAATGTTTAACTTTGTATGTATTTGTAAGACAACCTCCCATTTCTCAGATGATTGATTAGGAAAAAATACTTATCTCATGTTTAGATAAATACAGTCCATTAAGAAAATGTTGCACATATCGTACTCAGTGTGCAGAGGTTGAATTTATCCATCTGCCTGAGAACCATGCAAATATACAGTTGGTACATGGTTAAAAGTTGGGCTAGAGTGTATGTTAGTCTATGTTAGTCAGTGAGTGAGGGCATCAGTCAGTCAGTAAATAAGTCAGTCAGTCAGTCAGTTATGTGGTCTGTTTCTTTGTGTGTTTGTCCTGTTGTTTGTTTGCTCTTTGTTTAGTCATGGATCAAAATGTACACATGTCTGAGCCTGTGTAGGACCAGGTTCTTATTGAGTGCACATTTTATCGTGCATTTTTATAGATTTATACTGGTCTGCCTTCTCTTTATCTCTGCTCTTTCTTTTATTGTTTTATTTACAAGTTCTCTGATATACAGGATGTGTTATTAAAAAAACATGTGATTTTCTTGTCATTTCAGTTTGTGTCTGAGAAGGCTGTAAACTGCTGACCATCACCCTGAAACAAATTTCAGTTACCGTCATTTATGCTATGTATTGATTAACCATTTACTGGTGTTGTTTTCATTGGCTTGGAGATATACTAATATATAAAGGCAAGTAGATTGATCTTGGCAGACAAATTAGTTTACTAGAGGTGAGAGATTTTTAATTTCAGAACAAAGTCAAGAAGGACTTCATCGCGAGTCGGATGGAGATGGCAGGCAGAGTCAGGGCCAGAGTGATGCCAGCCACGATACACAGGCAATGGTTGCGCTGGACAACAAACACAATCTTGCTCAGAGGGAGCAGTATTATGCAGCAGTACAAAAGGGCATTACCACTCATGCTGTAGAAAGAATACCAGGTGAGAATTTTGAGGTTTTCACAGTGGTGTCATCAGAGTATCTGCTCTTCTGTGGTGTGATGCTGCATCACTGGGTACATGGTTCCAAACAGTCCAGAGGAGCAGGTGGAACCATTCACCCAGCGATGCAGCATTACATCCTATAAGACCATAATCTTCTATACCAGATGAGTTATATACATATAAAGAGGTGCTGAAGTTGATTGTAGCATCACTCAGGGACTCTTGATAGTCATGTTACTAACAAAAGAGCCCCTTCTTTAAGTGAGTACTTTGTAGGGTTTCTGCAATTAAAATATCAGCTTTTTGCATGATTTACTAATTCAGGTGGCACAAGTGTAATGCATGAAATTCACATTTAAAGTCTTGCTCTGGGATAACCTATTCTTTTTCTGATTTTTCCATGGTTTTACTCAGTTTCTGAGGTATGGCTAAACTGGTACCCTTCCTCCTTCATTCTTTGTAGCCGTTGTTCACAGTTACCCAATCACGCATCATTCAGTTTAGGCTATACATATTTTACAGATATATTCTTTGTGATTTTTGAGTGTATCTTCATTCATTGTAGGTACCTAGCTCTTCCAAAAGTAACTTCATAGCAATAAAAGCGTTATTCCTGATATCTCATTAAGTATGCACCATACAACAGACGTTTTTAAAATATGTTTGTGTAGGTACATTAGATCTATGAAACAATTTAATGAGTGACTTTTTCAGCCATTTTCTCCATTTTTGTGAAAAGCATGTTTCACTGACTGATTGGACTGTTGGAAACCAAAATTGACAATCCAAAATTTTAGATTCTCACAGCAGTATTGATGAGGATTCAAGTGTTCTGCCGTGTGATGCGGTGTTATTGGGTGAGTAGTTCCCAGTGTTTGGAGGTCCATAGTGCCTTAATGTCTATGGCTCGTGTAGTCCAGAAGACTTGAATCCTTAACAAACCTTCTGTCCTTCTCCTCATCATGGACAATTCACAGACATTCTGTTCATTATCTCCATTATGCAGAGAGGCCCATCAGCATAGCAGAATATGGTTCTCAAGACAGTGAGTTGCATACATGTACCAGAGGACATGTCAACAAATTTATTCCCATATTTTCAGAATACGCAGAGGACATCTCTCCTTATGCTACATTTCATGTGCAGGGTCAAGGCCAGGGACATAAAATGTCTTCATCGCCGGGTCATATGCAGACATTTGTGTACCATGACCATAGGCTCACAGCAATGGAAACAATGCAGCTCAAAAGTGTAAGTGGCTGTAGCAGTAATCTTTGAAAGTGTGCCGCAGCTTCAGGCAACGTTACTGTTATAATTAGAGGTCATTTATCAACACATGAGCTCTGGCCTGGCATGGCTAACAGCATGCCTCTCTCACCCCCGATTCCACATCATGCAGCAGTGGCATAGTAACAGGAAGCGATAAGCAATAGTTATCATATAAAGTAAGGTCTCCGTAATACGGAAAGTATTAATACTGAGGAGGCGGCTTGCCTCGTAAGTCATACTTGCATGTGCCTTTCCTGTTTACCAGACCGTACTTCAACCCAGCCCTTTTGCAACCCTTCACATACATATTTTTCAGGTAACATTTAGAACCCACCCATTCTTCCTGTGCTATGTATTGTAGTTATTTATACAGAATTAACTTTCGTGACACATGTTTAATAAGCTGTGTTTTTATTTTATTACATTCTAGAGTAATCCTCATGATGATTACACTAAACTGAGAGCAAACCAGAAGAACAAACGTGTTCGGTCTGAGAGTTCGGATTACTCAGCTTCCACAGACTGCAAGTCTGAATTAGGGCCTATACCAAGAACCAAATCAAGAGGCGAGCACATATCACTTCAAAGTAAGTGAAATGGATTTTCCTTTAATCCTGCTGCACTTTTAAAATCATTGCCACTTTCTTTTATTGTACCCACTTTAGAGTTTACTGCCGTAAATCAAGGAACTCAAACTGAAAATGAGTGAATTCATTTAGGCTCAGTGTAACAGAAAAGAAGTGTAGTATGGAATGGCAGTGAAACAGTCAGCACATTATGAGAAGGTGTAATTCATACCAAAACTGCAAAGGTTTATTGAATTCAAATTTTTCAGATAAATGGAGTTCGTTCGTTTTAAGTGCATCTGTGTCCAGTTTCAGCAGGCATTGTTACTCTAATGTACAAACTATGAACACATCTTCTGTCTTCTTCTCAGTCTGAATAATAAAATGGGGTCTGTCTGTCTGTTGCAGCCATAACTCATCAGGAACTCAAGATAGGAGCTTAAAATTTTGATAGTACTTTTAGGATGACTGTGGGATGTGCCTATCTATGGGATCAGCATGTATTACCCTAGATATGATATCGTGTCATGCTTACTAGGGTGCAGAAGAAACAATCAAACATCAATGTGACATAGTACAGTCAAATAGCAGCACACAGGACACTAGGTTTTCCCTAGGAATAAAGAAAGAACTGAGGGAAAATGCCATGGAGTAGTGTGCCGTGGTATAATTCACATTAATTGGTAATAATTGGTAGTGATTGGTAGTAATAGCTGGGCTTTTGAGTAGCACATGACAGTGGTAGTAATGAATAATCATCTTATTTTTCTAAACACTTGTAGATTTGTTACAAACTGTTGTATGCAAAATGTGACTCATTGCGAGCCTGTGTGAAGATCATGTATGTTGCTAGTATAAACATATTTCTATCCTGTGTCTGCTCGGTTTCAGCTCTTTTGTATCCAGCCGGAGGAGAAGGAACTGGTGGAGGACCAGAGTCTAGTACATCGCCTGAACAATCACCTGTCCCTGACAGGAGAAATCCAGCTCGTCGGCACCGGCACAACGTCAGGTAAAAAGTAAGCTGGACTCCATGTTTTTAGTGGAGCATCAACTCCAAAGTCAAGTGCATAATACTGGAAATTTGTTAAGAGACAATTCCAGACTTTTTGGCACATTTTATGTGCTGCCAAGAATAGTCATGTGTATTCCTGCAAGCAGTAGGTAATGAAGGAAAGGGCACTGTAGGTTGTTATAATTATGGCAAGTATGAAAGAAAGTTATATTTTTTTTTTTCATAATTCATTATCAGTTTTTGAATGTGCAAGAAACTTTCAGCTCTTTGACATGTTTTGTATGAAAACAGACCATTCATTCATTCATTCATTCACATTCCATGGATCCTATTTCGGTTACAAAACCTGTGGATATAGAACTAGTCAAAAACAACAGAACAGGTCATAAAATACTTAAATACATAATACACAGAAAGTCACAAATACACAATATACTTGCTAATAGCAATTGTCATAAATTTTTCTATACATCATGTAATAGCAGTCTGTGTGTTACAATTAAAACATGTATAATTATTGAAATATTATATATTATATAATATATAATGTGATTATTATGCATAATATCTGCTATAGCAAATAAAATAATTTCAAAATTTACGTGGTAAAGAACCAAGACCCAAGATCACTAATTGAAATTACAGTTAAAATATTCGTCTAAGGAATAAAATAAATTAGAAAGAAGAAATTTTATCAGGGCCAGTTTAAATAATTTTACTTCATTACTTCAGCTTTTTATACTAGGTGGGAGACGACTGAAAACTCTAATTCCAAAGTAGTAGGTTCCTCTTTCAAACAAGCTTTCAAATTTCTGTGAAAAATTTTTGTGTTGAATTGAATTACAATTAAAAACATGATAATTGTGTCAAAATTTGAATTTACATCCCACAACATTGCTTTAGTGTGAATCTGTACTAGTATAAATTATGGGCAGGTATTGAGCAATAAGTTATCTCTTTATTTATTTATTTATTTATTTATTTATTTATTTTAATTAATTTCAAGATGGCGGTTCTAAATGTTTTCAGTAAATATTATCTTCATTGCAGCCCTCATAAATGTGACTTTTTCACGTACTGGGTATGTACTTTTGTAATTATTGTGCAGGCAAAAAAGAACTGACGCAGAACAGGAGTACAGAGCCATGTGACTGCCATGAAACGTTAGTGGTTTAATGTACATCTATCGTGCCCATTGCATCTTTCTTGATGTGCATGAAATTATATTCTGACATTTTTGCAGGCGGCAGGACACCAGCATTCCATTTGCTACATGCCTTGATCCCCCAACTGGTTTCTCAGATGGCCACGAGTTGAGTGAAGCTGAATGTGACATGGACACAATACGTCGATTGAAGAGGCCATTTAAAGCTTGTGAAAATAGCCGCCACTCATGTGGGGAGCAAGACTATTCACATAAGAATTTTACAATAGCTGTGTGACATCAAAATACAGTGAAACTTGTTTAAGATGGCTTTGCATAAGACGTTTTTCCATGTTAAACAGTAGAGTAACTTAGTACCAAAATGTTCCCATATGATTAATATATTGTTTGCCATTTTAATATTTTTCCTGTTAAATGTATTTTACATGTAAATAGCGTGAAAGTTTTATGATACATGAAACTTCACCCTTGTAATGCATTCTTTTGCATCAGAATCTTAAAATCAGTTTCTCCAAGTTTCCATTCATTCAGTTTCTTTCAAACGTACAGAGATGAAGTTATGCTCTCGGTTCCTAGCAGCTAATCTCCAAGGTCATTTTTATACTCATGCATCTCGCAGGATGTGGCATATGTGGCTTTCTTCAGGTGTGTACCATCTCTTGTGTTGGTGAGTGACTGGGCTGTGTCAGTGAAGCCTGTTATTGTTTGAGACCAGTTATTGTTACAAGGCTTATGATGGACCTATGTGATAATACAATCCTCTGTCAGCAGTTTCTATGATAGTGCTAACCACTGGTAAGGAAATTGAGGTATAAAACTTTGTTAAAGGATGTTAACAAAACTTAAACACTGAGCCATGTAACTTCGTGCTGTGTGGGCAGTCCAAGAGGTGAAGAAATGTGAGTTTAACAGGATGTATCATGACTGTGTAACAGTTTTACATTAATTTCAATAAGTTGAAGTTTCACGTCACATGTGTATATGCACAATTTCCGTCCTGCAAAGCGACTAATTATTGAACACAGAATCAGCATGGCTACTAAATCAAAACTGGCATAAAACGTAAACTCCTGTCAATTTAAGGAAAGCTGCACTTTGTAAACAAGGCTGATGCCATCCCAAGTGTCTCATATTAAAGTCACTGAAGATCTTAGCATTTATGTGTTACCATTAAACATGGTTGTGTAGAATTGAGACCATGCTCATGTAGTCTGCACAGGAACAGCCCAACTAGGAAAATACGAACACAGCAAAATATGAGAGAGTAAAATTGCTGATAATTGAATGGTTCCAGCAAAAACAGGCTCTTCATCAATCAATAGACTGTACAGGATAAAGCAGAAGACAGGGAACATATGAAAGTTGTGATGTGTGTTCATAATTTTAAATGTCATTGCCACTTCTGAAGAATTTGCCCAAGCTTATGATGCCCTTCCTCTGTGGGAAGAATGGGACACTGATGAACTTGCAGTTTTGTGGATTCAGAATCAGATGAAGAAGGAGATGACCGTTGTGTTGATGACAGCAGACTGCTCTGCACATGTACTAAGGCTGTGGAGTACTTGGAGGAATGCAGTCATTTTCTGCAACACACCTCTCATGTCCCACAGCACATTGTCAAATGTCTGCAGATGTACACTTCCAGTCTTTTTGCAAAGGGTGCCAAACAATTGGACAGATATGTACTTAAAAAATTATAAACATTTACAGCAGCTGCACTTCCTAAATATTATGACATTGCATATAGTGCGGCTGTGAAAGAAGAATGATGAACAACATTGTGCTTGTGAAAACTGTATTGTTGTGTATTAAAGAGTGTGTCAAAATCACTGAAGACAGTAAGGTTTAAAACGTGGTTTGACAGTGAAAATTATGTGGAATAATATTATATTAATGAGCCTCATTTGTTTAGTTTCTGCGAAAAATTTCTTCAGGATTTGACTGTCTTTGAGGCAAAATGTAAATTATTAGTTCAAGAAACTGCAAAATGCCAGATCCTCCAAATGTTGGAGTACTCTGATCAAGTGTACGAAGATGGCATGTCAGCATCTTCACTTACAAATCTTCCATTTGTCAGATCTGTCTTTTAAATGAAGTGATTATTCATGTGTTATCAGTATGAGTTTCTTAACATGTTAAGGGATTTAAATTTCATTTAGCAAATGAAGGTGAAGTAATAAAGCTTTGCTAGGTTTAAAATTCTCACAGCAGGTTTTCAGAGAATTCTGATCTCATGGGTTGCATTGTTGTGTCATTAGAGTTAATGGTTCCTGGCATCTTGAAGGACCATTATGTCTTCATCTTCAAGGATCAAAGAGCTTTGGAAGAATTTTCCTGGACTGCTTGGCCCTGAAGATGAAGGCACTGTGGTCCTTCAGTATGTCGGCAACCACTAACCAAGCGACACAGCATCACATCCCAAGTGTGATTGTCTACTATTTGGGGAGGATCTGTCTGCTGTAATGAAACAAATAATGGACTTTTCAAATGGTATAGAAACTGCAGTTGAGATTTTCTTTGTTTTATGTATATGAAACTGAATTAACTTGGCATAATATATTAGCAGAACTGGCATGTTAAGGTTGTCTTGTTCCTTGTGATTTTCTGTACCCAGACTTCTCAAAAACAGTATGAAGAGTGGGGTAAAAATAATTCTGAAGTTGTAACCTCTATTGGAAGTGAGTCTCTACACATGTTGTCAAAAGTGATGTATAACTGACACTATTCAACATTAAAGTAATAAGCACCCTGAGGAGGCTGGATTCATGTAATTCAGTGTATCAGAAATTAATGCTCTGTGTGGAGAAGTGCTTGCTACCCACTAGAATATGAAAAAAAGTTATGACGTTATACACTGTAAATTTTATGGAATCTTCTTACTGTTATTTCTAGTTTTTAAGGAGTATTTTTGTCTTAATTTTCTACTTCAACCACTGTTTCTAATTATAAAACCACTGAAGTCTAAAACAAAGGATAGGAATGGAAATTGAAATGACCACAAATGATGTATGGTTGGGACATGCGAAATTATGTTTGAAATGTCCTTGTAATTAATTGTAGAGTTATTGTTGTGTCAACGTTTTTAAGTTTAATTCCATTTGTCAATAATGTTGAATTGGTTCCCTCTTTCATTGTCCCCCGTATCTCTTAACCACTCGTCCCCTAAGGAAACTATTTAAAAGTCTGTTATTTCAACAAGCCGTGAGTGAGTGAGTGAGTGAGTGAGTGAGTGAGTGAGTGTTCAAGTGGAAAATACAACTGTCTTGGACTGTGCAGGGTCTATTGCCCTTTTTTGTCATAATGGTGATTTCATCAAACAGTGAATAAATTATGTTCCCTGAAAGCAAATTTGTTTAATCATGTGACATTTTTCCCGGGGCAGTAAACTTCTCACCATGTGCATGTGTGTAACTAAGAATTCTGCATTTTTTGTGTGTTCCTCTTATGAGGATCAAGTTTATATGACACATCAGAAACTATTTTATGGCCCTGAGGCCTACATTTTGGTTTTCATTTGTAAAAGTTATGGATATGTCTGCCTGTTTTTGTCATTGAACCATTTAAAGTCAGTTTCAATGACCCAGCAGTAGTGAAATGTGTTCCATATTCTTGATGTAAATAACAGAATCACACTCAGTGTCACAGGGTAGTTCTAGCATATGTCTGAGCTACCATCTTTAAAAACGCTGAGAGCTTAAATGTAGTAGACTAATTAGCATTTTTACCTCCAACAGAAAATTCAGTTGGCTGCTTGGCCAGTATATCTGATCAAATTTAGTTGGGATCTGATAAATTTCTGTGGAATGATTCGGGGATAAGCTGCTGCAACACTGCCTTGTTTGTCCGGTTCATTGAGCCGGCCCTTCACAAAGGTGAAGGTTCCCAGTTTATTTCGGTGTACTTCAGTTTTGTTTGAATTCGCGCTTTTGCAGTGGTGTCGCTACGAAATTCGTCAGTTTAGTTACAAATACATTTGTGGAAGTTTTGAGCGTAATTGCGTTTAAGTTGGTAACACTACAGATACTTTCAAAAGTGTCGGAGTTATGTTTGTGCGTAATGTAAGTAGTTGTGATTACGTAGTGAAATGGAAATTGAGAAAGAAAAATGTAAACGTGTGATATTTAGAAACTGACGCCACGTACTGGACATTACATATGCTTACGTGAATGCAGTAAGTGTAACAATTTGCTTTACGTAACTTAAACACAAGACCTACTTAACCTATCTGGGTAAATTTTCAATACATGGGAGCTGTAACTCCTCTTAAAAATGTTATACGTGTTAACTAGTTGCAATCCATTTTGAGTGAAAGCAAGTGAAGGAGTTACTGACTGTTTCTTTTCACACGCTTTGGCAGCTTTTACTGCGGATTGAATTGCAGATGTTTTGAGGTTACAAATAACTGATTCTTTCGAAAGTGTCGGCGTGTATGTTACACGCAGGTAGACTGAGAGCACTGCCAGCAAAGCAAGGAGCGTAGGATCGCGAGTCCCGAATATATGAAATTCAGATTTCGGGTTTTTAAGAATAACAAGGTTCAAGTACCACATTTGACCTCGTTTTCGTTCTGAGAGTAAATTGGAAGTACTTTAGTCTTACTGTCCTGATTTAGATATTGTGTATATTATGTTATTTTGACCAGTAGAGAGTGTGTCATATCACTGTAATGTACGCCTCTTTTGTACAGTTTTACAAATCATGTCCCATTGCAATTTTATTCCACTGAATGGTTGGGGATTGGGTTCAGCAGTGTTAATAACACGCTCACTTCCACTGTTGCTTTAAATGTTACAGAAGGTTTGGCTTAGTCTTGCAGTATCAATCATTTGATACCGCTAATACAACGCTGCTTTATCTTCACTCACTGTTGACTTAAAGATAACAGAGGGTTTGGGTTAATGTCTAGTAATTCTACAGAATGAATCATTGACACCACCGCTTGTGTACTGGCTGCAGTTCCGTGAAAGTTGTCTTTCACACCATGAAACCACAGAATGTATTATATGTGATTACTGTCATGGCACTGTTATCATATGAAGAATTTAAAAGAAAATAATTCTAGCCAGTGTAATGGTTAATGTTTCTGCCTTACCATCCAAGGACTGGATTGCAGTCCCATCTGGTATGGGTAAGTGCATTCTTCAGTTTATGATATACAAACTTCAAGGTGGATAAACCAAGGCAGGAACCCTGAAGTGAAGATGGACAAGTCCCACACAGTGTAGCAAAAGTTGAAGTAACATGTTACAAGAAACTTTGGTTTCATGCTGTTTCCTTGTGCTGCAATATATGCCCCCATAATGACCATACTCAGGCCAGGTATTGTAGCTCTCTAAACAAGGTAAAGTGGCCATTGCCATAAAGTAGACTTGTTCCAGTTATTTTAAGGCTGTTCATTCTGTGCATTGCTCTGATGAATGTAGTAAATTTATTGTACCAATGGAATGCACACTACTAGTCACACACATATGTTACATATATCACTTGGACATGTTTTGGTGTCTATACACCATCTTCAAGGAGCACATGATGCCAAGTTTCAAACCAACTGTTGGTAAACAAGCCACTTATTTATACGGTTCCACCGTTCAGTAGGGCGGGTTGGTGATGCCACTATCGTATAAAATATACACTTTATATTATTTTAAAATGCATGTTGTTAAAACACTAAAACATGATTAAAATGTTCCTTATAATGTGAATATATTTTTAAGATTACAATTGTGTCGTAGTTATTGGAAGCCCATAGAGATCATTGTTTTATCTGACAGCTGTCAGTTGCCACTTAGTCAGTTGGTTGGTCAGTCAGCCAGCCAGTCAGTCAGTTACTCAGTCAATCAGTCAGTCAGTTGGATGGATAGATGGACAGACAGATGGGGGGGAGGAATGAGTGCGTAGTTGGATGCTGAACTTTCTGTTAGTTTAGTCCTGATTTGTTATTAACTATTTGGAAAGTACTTCAGTAATGTTCTTTTGCAGCTTCTGTATAATCTGCCATCATTTATCATGCCGTGGAAATGCTTCCTGAACTGCGTGAGACCAGAAACGGAAGATGTTCGACAATTGGACTATCAGCACAGCATGCTCCAAGATGTTCCTCCACAGGTTTTTGCTTATGAGAGGACATTGGAAGAACTGTACCTGGACTCAAATAGAGTAAGTTACCCAGCTCTTTGGTTTAAGAACTTAATTTATTCCTCAGCCTGCTTGTAAGACAAAAGCTTGTAAAACAAGAATTAATTTACCATTGCTTCCCACAAAGTTCAGTGCAAGTCAGAATGGTACCTAAGAAGGAAAAAATTATGATATTGGTTAGTTAGCTGTATTTAAATAACATCCTTAGCCATTAAGCTATGCATAAGCAATAGTTACATAATTGAAGTAGTATGGAAAATGCAAAAAAAAAAAATAGATACCTGCTTCTGATAAATATGGTACACAAAAATTTGTTAGGAGCTATGCAAAATGATTAACATGCAGGGGAGCAGCCTGTGGAACAAAGCTGTGGGGACAGTCAGAGACGCTGATGCTACTGCTTCCGTGCAGACTGCACATGGATGGCATGGTGACAGCCAATAGCAGACACAGGGAAGTGGGGTCAGTTTACAAGAGGCTGGAGCTCATATTAGCAAAAACTCATGAACTGTTTGCTTATATACCAGGGGATTCCTGTAGTTCATTGTGTATGTGGTTTCCTTTATCGTACTGTCCATATGACACTATGTAGCTTTGCATAGTAGTTCATAGTAGGAGTGTGGAAATCCAAGAGATGTTTTAAGGTAAGTACTGGTAGTTACGTAGAGCAGAGTCTTTATGGAAAAGTGAATAGTTGCTTAGCTAGTAAAGAAGTTCCCTGCATTTTATGGAACTCACTGATCCATTACTGTGCTCACAAGTGCCCACCACTGGTCCCTGTTCTGAGGCATGTTACTCCAGTCCATTCCCTGGCAAACTATTTTTTAAGATGAGTTTTAATTTTAACTTTTTTGGGATGGTTGTGTGCATTTGTGTTTTATTGAAGGTGCAGTCTGCTGCCACATGCCACTCTGATATAATTTCTATTGCAACCTGTCTGGCCAGCTTTCATTCACATTAAAATATCTCGCTGTATTCGCGTGTTGTGACATTCTAACATGCAGGCCAGGTGCCATACTGATACTTTATGCAAAGTCCATAATATACTCCATTTCCTTTTCTTTCATGTCTTCCGCCTGCCTTTTCTTCTCTTCCTCCCTGTCCCTATTCTTCTCCTGCACCTCCTTCTCCTCTCTCTTCTTTTCCTCCTCTGCCTCCTCCTCCTCCTCCTCCTCCTCTTTCTTTTTGTCTTGCTCATCCCCCTTTCTCTTCTTCTCCTCCTGCTTCTGTTTCTTCTTCCCCTCTTTTTTGTTCTCCCTTCTCCTTCACTTCCTCCTTCTCCTCCTCCTCCTCTATGTATAATATTGGTGTACAGTGGCCACTTTAATTTCACAGATTCGTGATTTGCCACGACCCCTTTTCCATTGCCATGGGTTGAGAGTTTTATCTATGAGTGACAATGATGTCCAGAGCCTTCCTCCAGCAATTGCATCTCTTATAAATCTACAGCATCTGGATTTGAGCCGGAACGGTTTGTCATAGATATTGTTGTACCTTTAGTTTTACATTGGTGTATTTGTGTTCACACAGTAGAGCCCTTTTATGAAGTTTCAGAGGAACTGTTGCTTATAGAAAATATTTACTTGATCATGTGCTGATACACATTATCATTTGTTATAAAAGTTGCTCAGTGTTAAATATAAGTAAATATGTGAGGTTTTTGGTTCATGTCTGAGCATATTTCGCTATGAACACTGTATGTTGACGTAACATAAACTCATCATTATTGGTTCACGAACATCACTGACTGTGCATACGCTTTTCTAAGTATGTAAAAAGAAATGCTCATTTTATGGGCCAAAATGTATGAGGATTTTAAAGTCTTCTTGATGACTGCACCAGTATTGTTTCGTGGTGGTATTGGCAAAATGAAGGTTCTTACGTGAAAAAAATGGAGTTAGATTTTCCCCCAGGTGGTAGAAGTTGATGGAAAAATTGATCTAGTTTAGAAGAAATGTAAATTGGTATTTTTTAACCATTCTTCTTAATGTAGATGGTAAAGAGGTGGTATTCTCAGTACATACTTTGTTTCAGTTCCTTATGAAAGGTCTTACTCATATTGTAAAGGTAATAAAAATGCAAATTGGAGTTCAAGAAGTCGTGAAATTATTGCCTCTAAATTAAAATGATCTACTAATAATTTTTAATGAAATTACAGTTTTCACTGTGTAGAAGGTTGCCATATTCTGGTAGTGACGCTGTCATTGGACAAGTAGTTTCCAAAGTTGTGAAGGCTGCGTGAGTTTTAAAATGTCCGCAGTTACTCACCCACAGTGTCACTTCCCAGAAGATGTGAATTAGTGTCGTCAGGATTGGAACCTCCTGCCTCACATGGCACTATAATGTTATGTGTGTCTTATTTCAAAGATTTCAGTGCTCATGTATTTCTGCTGATGTTTGCTGAACAGTCTTATTAACCTACATTACAGCTGTTGCAGTGACATTTCACAGTGAAACTGTGTCATTCTAGTCTGTCTTCATTGTGAGAGATGTGTGCAGAGTGACCATTAAGTACAGATCACACGTATGTATGAGAAGTTCAGATGGTGTGATCAGTACAGTGAGTGCACTAGAGGCTGGTCCACTTGGGAATTGTTGTTAAATTTCTTGCAGGGGCCAGAGATTTTTCTCTTCCCTAAACGTGTCCAGACTGGCTCTGGGGACCACACAGCTGCTGGGTACAGGGGGCTTTTTTTTTTACCCCCCCTGGGAGTAAAGCAGACAGAGTGTGAAGTTGACCGCTCACCTCCATCTAGTGCCAAGATTAATAATGAATGGAGGTGTATCTCTGCTCCCCCCATATGTCTTCATGGTGCGGACAGGGACAGCTTTACTTTCACAGCAGACTTAATCGATTCTGTGTGCAGTATTGTTAAAAGCAAAGAAAATGAATGTGTAGAACTTAAAACACTTGGGTGAGCTCCTTTAAAATATGAAAGGATTAAATTACCATGTATTCTGTACAGAGATCACAGATTAGTGTAATTATGGCAGCTATCTAAAATATGCCTGTTATGTTTTGTGGGTCTTTGGTGAATATACATGCTTGACTCTTGTGATGGTACTATATTATATGACATTTATGCTTTTAAATCCTGTTTTCTTTTCCAGAGTTGTGTGGCATTCCAGATAATATAAAAGGATGCAAGCATCTTGTGTATGTTGATGTCAGTGTAAACCAATTGGAGAAATTGCCGGAGGGTTTCACACAGTTGCTTTCTCTGGAAGAACTTTATTTGAATGACACATGTCTCGACTTTTTACCGGCCAATTTTGGCCGACTGACTAAATTAAGAATTCTAGAACTAAGAGAAAATAATTTGAACACACTGCCAAAGTCTATAGCACGTTTAACTAGTCTAGAAAGGATGGATATTGGGCAGAATGAATTTTCTGATCTGGTAAGTGTAATCTGTATGGAACGGTATTTTAGTTTGAAGTTAGAGAAATATTTCTGCAGTATGTAGCAAAGAAGTAAATGTAAGTATATTTAACTTGTGGCATGTAATTTGGTATAGCAACTCGCTGTGGGCTGGACAGTCCGGGGATCGAATGCCAGCGGGGGTGAGATTTTGCATACCATCCACACTGGCCCTGGGGCCCACCCAACAATCAGTTCAGTGGGTACCAGGTCTCTTTCCTGAGGGTAAAGCGGTTGGGCGTGGTGTTGACTACCCATTCCCATGCAGCACCAAGGTTAAAGAAAGAGTAGAGCTATACTTCTACTCCCCCTCTGGGCTTTTATGGCCTGCTGTAGGGTGAACTTTACCCTTACCATTACATGTGCTTCAGTAATGTGTATTAGTGATAATGTAACAACAATTTGCAGTAGACTGTACTTCCTATCACCCTGTTGTAACTTTCAGTGTTATTGCGAGATTTCAATGCACAACAACAGGACTTGTGTACTGTCAGAGTGCATTCATTTTTAGATCATAATTGAACAGCATTTTTACAGACATTGCATTAGTATGAGCTGTAGTGGAATGTTCCTTAGATATGTGGGATTTGGATCTGTTGTTGTCACCAATTTTAATATTGTTGCTTTGACTTTTCATGTCTGGTTCTCACAAATTGGGATGAGACCACGTGGCCGGTGAGTCGACTGCCTCCACTCTCCTGCTATTATGCAGATCACTCTCAGCTTAGCCAAGCTCTTGTCTTTTGTTATGTGAGGTTGATTGCTTTCCTGCATTGTGGAATGAGATTCTCTTTCAATCACACAGCATATTTTTTGCCTAAAAAAATGTTTGTACTATATTAAAAAAACTGTCATGTGTTTTTGGTGTTTTATATTTTTATGATGATGATTTCATAAATTCTTTGAACCAAATCGGCCTTTTATATTAAAAATGGATTCTGATATTCACGATGGTATTATTGATCCCATTTAATCACAAACCATGAGACTGTACTGTATTTTGTTCTGTAGTCATTTACAAACATGGTGGAGGAATGTCGTGGTTTTGATAGTAAATGGGAAACTAGATGCAATACAGGAAGCTGAAGCAGGAAGCGCCACCACCAGCACAGCAATGATATTTTGTAGGGGAAAGAACTGTGTGCGACAGTTAGAGAAATGAACATGATTTAACAGGTCACACTAGCAGGTATCGTGTGGCCAGTGTGTCTTTGAAGTAAAAAAAACAATGAAACATTGGCTTGTGAAGAACCTGGTAAAGCTACGTTAGAGTGGTTTAATCAACAGGGACCACCAGGGACCCCAGTTTAGGGAATGATCTGCACCGAACAGGCAATTTTATGTATATATAAGTATAATTCAGTGCAAGCACTCTGCCAAGAATGTCTGAAGATAAGCATATTCTGTCAAACCGCACTTGCTTGTGGGGTTGGTTTTAAATACAGAGGACATTAATTTTTTGTTGTGATGAACTTCCTCTGTGTGTAAACAGTGGGCTTGTGTCTAATTTAGCATCTTAGTTTGTTTTTTTCTCTTTTCTTTTTTTCACAATATAATAATTTTATAACATATATTTTCTGTTACATTTCATTTGAATGTGGAGGATTTTTTATGAGGTATGCACATGGAAATGCATGTCATTTTTCTCCACATCCCTGTGGTAAATTGCCAGCTCATTAAAATGTTGAAATAGAGGCTGATATTTAATTTTAGAGTACTTTAAATTTGTAAAGTCTTGTATGTCCCTTTTGCAGTATGTACTGATTTTGGTAAGCACCTGGGCCAAAGATTGATTTTCAGTATTTCTGTCTCTTAGCAGAATAAATGTTCTTGTCTGAGTGACAGTGGTTGATTAATATTGTCAGGTAAACCAAAATAAATTAGCATGCGGAGTGTTTATTTAATAAGATGTAGCCTGATACATGTTGATTGGATCACCTGATGTTTTTAATACTGTGTATTATCTTTACCTTTTAGCCTGAAGTAATTGGACGCTTAGTGAACTTAACAGAGCTGTGGGTTGACTGCAATCGCGTTCGCAGTGTTCCAAAGGTATGACATAGGTGGACATTACAGTCTTTATTAGCAGAGTGTAAGTGTAGCAGATGACAGTAGAACCATGTAGTGTAATGTAAGTTATGACAACTATCACCATGGAACTCAGAAATCAAAATTTGTGTAATAATTACCTGTAACATGCTTTACCATCAAGTTAATATCAGAGGCCTACTAGTTTCTTTCTTTCCTTATTTCCTTTATCTTTTTTCTTTTCTTTTCTTTTCTTTCCTCCTTTCTGCCTTTCTTTCCTTCCTGCCTTCTTCCTTCCTTCCTTCCTTCCTCCCTCCCTCCCTCCCTCCCTCCCTCCCTCCCTCCCTCCCTCCCTCCCTTCCTTCCTTCCTTCCTTCCTTCCTTCCTTCCTTCCTTCCTTCCTTCTTGTTTGTTTCTTTTTTATTTTTTTTCTTTCTTTCTCAGTCAGTCAGTACGTACTCAGAGCGCACTTATGGTATAGTTAAAATCATAGTATCAGGTGGAAAGGTCACCTTAAGTAGTTCCTGTTTAGCTAGCAGTTGGGGATGCAGCATATCGCATGTTTTGGCTGTTGAGTGGAGGAACTACATTTGTCATTACCACAAAATTTCATCCAGGCCAAAAGAGACTTTTGTGTGTTAGCTTCTCTTGACCTGACAGCCCTGCTGCAAGTTTAAGAGAGATTCACCAAATAAACCATATATTATTTATTAGTACGTGTATTTTGTGAATTGTTGGATTTAATGAATTATTCATTAATTAATTCACAGGTTTCATATCAAGCACTGTTGGGTTACTCCATTTCCCAACAGTGTGAGAGACGTGGATTTTGTGGGAATAGATTTGTTGTGTTTATTGTGTTTCTGTTATCAGTGTTCTGAGCACACTGCAGCTGTCATGGGATCTCCTGGTGGATACAGGCTTTCTGTATGATAAAGCTGCCATGCTTGGTGCAGTGATAAAAGAAAGATCCAGCACTGTTGCATTATTTGTGTGGACTTAGTATGCTGCTTCATTACTCAGCCTTGTTTTTGGGTGTAAAGAGAAATGTGGGTGTTACTGGAATATGTATGGTGCATACTTTATATGATTTGTGTGAAAGTTGGTAGGCAGTCCCATTCTGCAACACTGCTCTTTAGAAAGCAAAATATCTTTGGATGCTACATTACCACATGCCCGCAACTTTGGATGCTACATTACCACATGCCCGCAACTTTGGATGCTACATTACCACATGCCCGTAACTTTGGATGCTGCATTACCGCATGCCCGTAACTTTGGATGCTACATTACCACATGCCCGTAAATTTGGATGCTACATTACCACATGCCCATAACTTTGGATGCTACATTACCACATGCCCGTAACTTTGCATAATTTGTATGGACATTGCTAAATGTGTTTTGTTAATGTATTTTCTGGACCATAAGATGCAATTTTTTTTCCGGAAAGTATTGTGTAAATTTCACCTTTGTCTACTAGTCCAAAGGTATGTCAGTCTGACCTTCAAACAGTCGATGTCCTAGCATTTTGTGGACAGATAATAGCAGTCATCATATCACTCATCTGTGGAGGGAGAGGAACAGAACTTCATTTTTCATTATGCTAGTTCCTCAGTACTCATTCCTGAGTAGTACACAGTGATAATGAATTATTGAAAAGAGGTGCACTCTCCTAACAGACTGTAGCGAGCAGGCAAGGATTTTGCTTCAAATTAAATTCCAGGTCATACCAATTAAATTAAACCAAGAAAATGATGTGTCAGTGCAGACATGAAGAGGAAAAAATGCAGACGTTAGACAGGAATAAACACACTTTTTGATACACAAAATAACCTGGCCTGGAAGCAGAGGTGAAGAACTGAATAACAGATCACAGGAACAGTGGAGTTCATGCGCCTAAAAGATGACTGTTTTTGAAACTGTCAGATTGGTAGTCACACGTGACATCACTGATTTTGCTGGGATAACCTCTTGGTGTTACAGAGTCATGAAGAGATTTTGACTGTGAAACAGATGACAATTGTGAAATCTTCCAAGAAATGTTTTATCAGTAATGCCCTTGATGGCACTGAAGATTTTGTACTGTGTGTGTGTGTGTGTGTGTGTGTGTGTGTGTGTGTGTGTGTGTGTGCACGCACACACAGAAATAACAACAGGAATTATGCATGTGATAGCAGTGATGATTTCAGGGCATTCAGTGACCAGCAGAAACTAGTATATCAATGCCATTTTGTTCAGTAAATATTTATGAATTATCCTCTTTTCCTTTAAATATATCTTGTAAGACTGTGGTGTGTCGAATGGCCTGGAAGATAGGGTAATTAAGTGTTAATGTTACTGTGAATATTTCATACACTTCTTCATTCCCTTTTCAGTTCATTGGAAACCTGAAGAAGTTAGTACATTTTGATGCCTCTACCAACAACATTAACTGGATTGCACCAGAGACTGGTTCATGCTGCTGCTTGACAGACTTAACATTGTCGTGCAATGAGATCCAAGTAAGCGTCGTGGAAATACTTTTTATTTTCACAGGTTCCTGTCTTTTGGGGTATGACACAGTGTCACTGGGCAGATGTGTTGGACTTTTGGACTGCTGGATCCGTGAAGATGAAGGCAGTGTGATCCTTCGAAATGTCAGCATCACAGCGTCACACTCCAGGAGACCCGAATCCTCAGCAGCACCACTGCCAGAACCTCAAATTTCCCATACATTCCTTTATTATGAGTCACTTCTTGGGATATAACAAGGGAACTATTTAATCGTTTTCTACACTCTAAGTACAGTGTATTTTCTAACCGGGTGGCCAATCAGTTTGAACTGAGTTTAAATCACATGTGTTAGTGTGTTAAGACATGAGCACCCATTTGAATTTTCATGGTGTATGATTTTTATTTCAGAATGATGTTAACTTTGAAGAACGACACAGCTCAGACTCTGCGTTCGTGGTCTGACTGGGTAGTGCTACATAATCAGAATTTGTACATATGCGTATTGCTCAGTGTTTTTTCATGGAATATGGTGGGTGTGTCATGGCTGTCATTTACATCTCTTTACTCCTAAATCCTTTATCAGATTCTCATTCAAGTTTGCGTGAAAGACCCTTACTAAAACCTGTGTGTCCAAATATGACTTTTTGTGTTCTCTGCAAATTGATGTTGACATTTCAGGACATAAAAGAAGATTCTGTCTGTCTGTCTGTCTGTCTGTCTGTCTGCGTAACCTGTTCTGCACATACATGTCCTTTGACATATAACACTGTACTGAAATACTCTTCACTAACCCCTAGTGGTCATGACATGAACTAACAGAAACTATGTGTAATTGGTATAGGCACGAACCATACTTGCATGATTGCATCAGTCCTGTAACCCCAGTGTTTAACATTGTATATGGGAATTCTTTGCCTAGCATTGATTTCATATATTGGTTGAAGTGTTGTTTGTGTTACTGTACTAAAATTAAATTATTATTTCAGGAAATCCCAGAAACAGTCGGCAATCTGAAACAGTTGGTTACACTGAAATTAGATGACAATCAACTAACTACTTTTCCAAAGACAGTTGGGAAGTTGTCAAATCTTGAAGAATTAGTTTTGAATCAAAATGATTTTGAGACTTTGCCTCCATGTATCGGTTTGCTACGGAAACTCAGCATTTTGAATGTAGATGATAATATCCTTGAAGAGTTACCTCCAGGTAAGGCATTCCTTTGCTCCTCCCATTTCATGCTCCTTGGTTTGATCACCCAAATAATGCTGATGTGGAGTACATATCATGAAGCTCCTCATTTTGCAGTTTTGTCTGTTCTCCTGTTACTTCCTCAGTACCCTATCCTCAAACACAGTTGATTAAGCATTAATGCACTTCTTAAATATGATATTAATAAAAGACAATATCTTATTTCAGAAATTGGTAGCTGCACCAGTTTGACCATTCTGAGTGTTCGCAGCAACAAATTACAAGAGGTTCCTGCAGAATTGGGCCATCTGCCTAACATACGTGTGATTAATTTAAGCGATAACCAACTTAGGAATTTACCAGTGTCTATCCTAAATCTTACATGCTTAACCGCTCTTTGGCTTTCCAATAACCAGAGTACACCTCTGACAACGCTACAGCAAGAAGTGGACAAGGTGACCGGGCAGACTGTGTGTGTTAATTTTATGCTGCCCCAGAGCACTCAGGAGCTGTCTGTGGCTGGTATGGATAACCTGACTACTGTATCACAGTAATGTAAGATAAACCTGAAGGAACAATCATAAGTCTTGAATGAGCGACACTGTAACCAACAAAGTACACGGAAGTGGTCCGTTACAGCTATAGATCATCCCCTGATGTAGCACCACTTTTTATTCAATGCAGTTTGTGACCATATACTGAGGGTTACAGTGTATAAAAGGTAGTGGTAAATTGAAATGCTGTGTAATAGGGAATTCCTGTTTACAGACTTTCATGGGTGATAAGTGAAGGCGGCACTTTACTGGGGGATGACTGTATTGTATGATCCTTCATTGTGTCGTCCTACATGATTATCTTGAGGGAGATCACACACAATATTAATTGGAGATACGCAGGTTTACGTGTACATCATGTCCAGTTGAACACGGAACCCATTTGTAGAATCTGCAAACCTGCCCGTGGGTGCACTGTTGCATAGGGAGTGATGATGCCACCCACTCTGCAGTATTCAGGCCCACATCCTGCAGTAATGTGGGACTGTACGGATGAAGCAGACAATATCAGCTGCTGTACAGTAACCAGTGAAAGACCCCCATTCTGCTGTACTCAGTGTCACATTAAACAAAACTCCCTGTAGTTGGAATTACAGATAAAATATACTTTGATACAGTATGTAGTGAAATGGCACTGTAATTATTTAATAGTGAGGATCGCATGTCAAATTTCAGTGTATAAAATATTGGGACTGGTAAAGCAAAGTGGGATGTGACACGTGCGTGATAAGTAGCCTTACATGTGGAGGTGTCTTGTAAGACTGTCAAGTCAGGTGCACATAGTAGACCATCTATAGGTATGTGGTAGCATTTCTGAAAAGGGGGAGTTAGAAAATTTGTGTAGAGACAAGAGGAACATCAGAATTGCAGCATCAGAAAGCCTTTACAAATGACGATTCAAGTCATGTGGGCTGTGACACTTGTTGGGTAACAATTACAGATATTTGAAGAAGACTACATTCTGTGCCATAACTTCTTCTGAACTCATGTCATTATTTTAAATAATACTTTTATCAGTATTTTGTACTGATTCACAGGAAATTGGAGTGAAGAGAAGTCAGATATAAGATGGAGTCCAAAGCATTTGGAGCGTCCGCGTATCCACTTTGCGGCAGATGCTGAGTCAGAGGTGACTGGACACCTTGTACGTGCGCCTACACCATACCCCAAGGAGCTTCGGGCAATGGCAAAACATGCCCGATCGTTTCAGCAGCAGCACACCAGAAGAGCTTCAAGAGAGGTTTGTGTCTACAGCTGATTGTGGCAGTGTTGCTACACTATTACAAAAGCTGTAAAGAGAGGTTTTTGTGCACGCTACAGTACGTGCACTTCTAAGACTCATATTTCACTCATCAAGTTAGAGTCTCTTTCACATTGTAGTTGTTCTAATATTTTGTGTCTATGTACACTGGTGCTCGTGTTATTTAAAAACTTCCTCAGCACCATTTATCATTCATCAGATGCAGGTCAGACTTACTACAATTGAGTTTTATACCAATTTAATTTTAGTGATTTCATTGAAGTAAAGTTGCATGCTGTATTTATTCCACCCATAGGCCATTGTTTTGGGCTTTTGTGTACAACACTCCTTACTTTCTTTCCAATTGTAGATTAACAGTTTCATTGTGCTGCATGTGCAGCTTACTGTGGGAATGAGTCAACACAAACGTAGGTTTGAGTTTACTTACAGTAAAGTGATGGCAAAAGATTCAAGTCTTCTGACATGTGATGCTGTGTCATCGTGGCTGAGTAATTCCAGATGTTTTGAGGGATTATAGTGCCAGAAGCCTTCTTGGACTGCTTCACCATGAAGGTGGAGGCACTGCATTCCTTGAAAATGTTTGGGGAAACACTCACCCAATGACGTGATGTAAAAAACCAGAAAACCAGAAGAATTGAATTTTTAGCAGCACTGTTGTGAGAACCTCAAATCTTGCAAAATGACTGTACTGTTACTACCTATGTAAGGGCTTGAGGATAATATTAAAATGGGTCTTCAAGAAGTCAAGAAGTAGGATGGGGAGGCATGGACTGGGTTGCTGTGGATCAGGACAGGGAAAGGTGACAGGTACTTGTGAATGTGGTAATGATCCTTTGGGTTCTGTAAAATGTGGGGAGTTTCTTGAATGACTAAGGACCTGTTAAGTTCTCAGGAAGATCTCTGCTCCATGGACTTTGTTTGTTTGTTTGTTTGTTTGTTTGTTTGTTTGTTCCTTTGTTCGTTCATTCGTTCGTTCATTTGTCAGTCAGTCAGTCAGGGCTTGTACGTACTATTCGATTCTGTTGTCATTTGTTGTATATTACATTTGTGTAACAGGGAAAACAGGAAAGTGCATGTAATCTACGTGTTTTTACGTTCAGTAAATGTATCTGCGGAACACTCCATGGTACGGCAAGTTTCTCTTTGTTTCAGAGTGATGTTGATGTGCCACTGCTGGGTGAGATTGTGTCCTCAGGTCCAAAAGGTGTTCTTATTAAAGAGGCAAAAGTTAAAAAACCCAGTACAGTGCCTCTTGTGAATCCTGAAGAACCTAGGCAGGTATGTATTACTGCACTTTCAAAAATAACCTTGTGCCTGTGCATAGACTGTGCACCCCAGTTTTTAATAAATGAAACTACTACAAAGACTGAGGATTCAAATCTTCTGGGATATGATGCTGTGTCTTTGAGTGAGTGGTTCCTAAACCTTTCTAAACGTCATGCTGCCTTCATCTTTAAGGGTTCAGCAGGACAAGAACAACAGCCAACACAGGGGTGTGCATGGCAATTTATAGATGTAATGATAACAGCAGGTAGCTGGAGAGGTAGGCAAGCCAGTTGGGGGTGTGGGAGGGGCTTGCATATGCAAGTGTGGTTCTGAAAAGAGAAACCTTACACACACAGTCCTGTCTCAGTTGCTATAAACCAAACTGCATGGACTTTTCACATTTAAAGTGTGTTGTTTGTACTTTTCAGGACAAAGGCAATGAAGATGCATCAGGGCAAAATGTAGATAATTCAGGAATTGTGAGCAGGTATGAAAGGGCTGATACTTGCACTGGTGAGACTTTGCCTGTGTTTGTGTCAGGTAGTGGACCAGTCATACGTGAAGCGAAGTGCGTCCGGCAGGTAACAAATATGGCAGAAGAACGGCAGAAATTTTTCAGCCAGAGGGAAGAAGTTGCACCCATTTCCATGCCTCTTGAGAATTCTTCTACTAGTCAGAAATCTCCATTGGCTTTGCAAAGAACGGTGATTGATTCCCCCAGACCCAGCATTAACACTGAGCAGCAGCAGCCACCACCGTATCACATAGCAGCTGCATATTCCAAACAGGCAGCATATTTTCAAAACAGGACCGTCAGTCCCGCAGCTATCATGTCTCCAGCTGCTCCTGCCGATATGCCTGTGTTTCTTGAACGGAAGATCAGCGATCATAAAGGTAGGTAGAAGATACAGAAATGTTGTGCTGGATACAGTACTGAACTGCCATTTATGTACGTTACTCAGTTTTCCTGCATAAGAAGATTTTCAGTGGGCTAGTGAGAAAAAACTTCTAAAAGCAGAAAACTTCTCACGAAGAAAATGTAAAACTTAGATACATTTTGGATCCACTTTCGTATTTTGCTTCCAAGTGACTGGCAGCCACATCAGGTAGCTCAAATAAATTGAAATTTCAGACGTGGACACCATCTTCATCACCAGAGGTGTTATAAGCTGAGTGTTGAGTCATATTGGAGCCCTGATCCTGGAGACAAGAGTCAGTCTCAGAAACATGGATTTATATGGACCACCTGACGTGGCTGTCAGCCTGAGATTTTATTGAGTTCTGCCTCTTAAAGAATTTCAAGATTTATGTTTTCAATACAGCTTATATCCTGACTGCCTCACAGCACTAAACATATGTTTTACTTCCCTCTCCCCAGAACCTTTCAGTAGTGCACCAGTACCTGTAGTGCAGGTCAAGTCTGTCACTGAAAAAACTGATGAAAGGGAAAGCTCAGGACAGACTTCTGAAGGCAGCCATACTGATTGTCCTGAAGAAGAGTCTGTTGTAAAGAAAGTTGACACTGTAAAAATAATTAGTCACTTGGAGCAGCATGAGAAATCTGAAGAAAATATTCGTATAGCTATACCAACTGATGAGAGACCTTCTGGGAAAGAAACTGGAAAGGGAAGTGTAACAGAGATAGCAGTTCAAGATACACTAGTTGATGAGTGTGAAAAACACAAAAGCAGAGCGTCCTCATTGGAGGAATGCAGTAATGAAATTGAGAGGAAGGAAACTGTTTTTTCAGCATTCACCAATACCACTGCGACCACCATGCCACCTATACCCACCTTTAGTTCCGTCTGCACCTCAAAGACAGTAACCAGCACTGTAACAGCAACCAGTCCTACTGCTGTTAGTGATGTTGATAGCATCACCACCAACACAACTTGCCCTGTTGCCAGTGTTGCAGACACTGTCACTACAGAGAACGGCGTTGGACACACCGAGAGAAGAGTGAGCGACACGAGGGAAGACAAGTCTAACCCCACTGCTGAGGTCTCACAAGTACATGATATGCGGAATGCTCCTTTGAGTCCAAAATGTCGAATTCCTGTGAGACTTGGAGAACCTGTAGGTTTAAAATCATCTGTTCATGTCGTCGATGATCTGCTAAATGCACCTTCTACATTTACGCAAGACAAACCCACTGTAGGTGATTCCGTCTGTGCACCTACACCTCAGCGGCCTGGATGTAACTCTCCAAATTCCGTCCCTACATTGTCATCAAAGGGTGTGGTATCAAAATCACCAACATCTGTATCCAGAACAGGAACAAAAATTCCAACCCTTTTACCAACTGTTTCCCATGGGCTGGGAAAGGGAGACAATAAATCCCCTCCAAATAGTAGTCTGACTGTTTTCCCTGATGCCAAGTCTCTGTCAGCTTCAACTTCACTGAACCATGAAAAGTGTGGTACATTTAGCAGCCCAGTTTTAAGCAGTAACCAATCATCTTCTGTTTCCAATGTTGACTCTCTGTCAGAATCTCCATCTGGAACCAGAATTCCCCAGCCTGGATTTTATTTCAGTTCTTCTGTCAGTCTTCAGTCTTCGAAGAGGGCTTCCCTTAGCTCACAGTCCTCGAGCAGCAGCCGACCTGGTTCCATTGCACCATTATTAAACACCTCTCTAGATTTCCCAACATCACCAATTGATAAAGAAGCAGCCTATAATTATATTAACAAGCCTAATTCCTCAACCACAGACCACAACCTTAATGTCTCATCTAGAATACCCACTGCTGTGTCACCATCTTCATTACGTCTGACCCCAGTGAGTGGCTTCTCAAATTTGGAAGGAAGCACTCTGCATGGAACTCCTAAATCGACTTCCAATGAACACAGCCCATTGGTATCTAAAATTCCCACTCTTACATCTACTCCAACATCACCACTGGGTTCAGCATCACAACGACTGCTGTCAGACGGCAGCCAGAGAACAAGTGTGGAGTCTCCAGGAAAACATACAAAGTCCTGGATGTTTGGGCCTCACAAGAATGCAACTGTTGTAAGTGCAGAATTGCATGTATTCTAGAGCTAAGTAAACTTCCTGTAAAGCTAAGTAAACTTACTGTTGTTAAAGCCCAACAACAAAATTCTGGGAATAACTTGTAATGTTTACTGTCATTTAGATGCTGCTGCCCTTGATTTATGCGATAGTTCATTCCGGGATCAATTTGCACTAGGTGAAATTGTATAAATCAAAACTGAAGTGCCTATAAGCATCAATTTCTGTCTTCTTGTCTCACTCAGAAACATTAATAACATGTCTTCTGTCTTTTTTTTGCCCTTACATTAACAACAAAGAAATAACAAAAATTAATTACTGTGTGCATCAGGTTATGACACATCATGAGAAACTTGGTACAGAATAATTTAGTGCAACTTTATGTGGAAACCTGTAAAGTCACTGTCTTCTTAAATCCAAGCTAAATGAAACATGATAGGTTACTTTTAACATCACTATTATGGGAAAATGCAATTTAACTTATGGTGTGACTCCATTCCCCCTCCTCTTTGGCTCTCTCAGCTGGTCTAGATTAGTTGATCATGTGTAAGTGACATTGACGCCTGCACTGTGGCTCAGACGGTTAGTTGGCTGGCCTCTTACTGTGGAGGCCAGGGTTCAGTCTGGAGTCAGTCCATGTGAGACCTGTGGTGGATGTAGTGGCACTGGAAAAGGTTTATTTCGAAGTACTTTGGTTGTACACTGTCAGTGTAACACCATCAGTGCTCCATACACGCACATCATGGATAACCATGCAGCCACTAACCATATCTCACAACCTTTTGTCTCTCCGTATCTTACTCCTGGTTGTCAATCTCCTATCTGCTTTCCCCAGCTGCTGCAAAAGCCATAACCTTGTTCAATCATGAGAAGGGATAAAAGCCTCCTTGAGATATGTCTGCATTTACAAGTACGCCTAATTTTATATTATGAAAATACGTAAGTTACCAGTGTATAATCTGCATACGGGTAGTTTTGAGTATACGGTACTTTTTAAAGCACTTGACATATGCTAGGTGTAACTGTAGAGCTGCCAATTGATTATCGTTGTTTTCTTGTTTTGTTACAGTTTCCTGTTGTAATTAAAAAGAATCCTGGTCTTGGATTCAGTATTACTGGTGGTCTTTGGTCGGCATCTCCTCTAGAGAAACGAGATAATGTAAGTCATTTGAGTAGTACGTTAATAAGCACGGGGGTTCACAGATCCTGGGCAACTAAATTTCTTATTGTGGCGCGTAATATTGTCAGCATAAATATTACAGTTTTCTCAATTTCAGTACAAAAGCCTGTATCATTTGACATGCACCCAGCAGAAAGCACCAGAAAACAATGAGGTTCACCAGTCATTGCAGAATTGTTGGCCCTCAGTATGAACCTTGCATCTGTCACCCTTCTGGCACCTAGAATTTGGAAGTGGCTCCCAGATTTTTTGTAAATTTGTGTACGCTTCACAAGCTTATAATCTGAACTCTCATTTATAAGCCAGACTTTTTCTAGTCATTGTTGTGGATGTCTCACCATTTTGGAACTTTCTGCCCCATCTTCTGGCATGCTGCACTCTCATTATGTCATCACCATACACCCTTATCAATTGGTGGTGAAGTTTGATGGGGAGGAAACATGTTTAGCCATACAGTACCCCAAAAGAAATTATAAAAAATGACTTGTGAATGTATGTGCAGATGCATACAATTTGACCTTTTACATACAACCTTCTAGGGCATACTGAATGTCTTACTGCTTATTATAGCCTTTGGTATCAGACTTAACTGCATCTTTACTGGGTTAAGGCTAGCCTGGTTCAGCAGTAGCTTTCACATCCTCTGGATGAGATGTCAGGATTTGTTTCTGAGACTTACAGTCTTCTGTTTGGTTGAAACCAATTATTTCAGAATGCATGGAGTTCTTCTTCTAAAAATTAAGTTTTGAATTTTTCTAAAGTATCTTTATTTCTTTAGTGGGTGACATGCACATTTCTATCTGAAGCCGCTCTCTTCGTGGTTCTCCCCTGTTCTTTCTTGCAAATGTACAAGGATGGCCATAAATTACAAGACGTGTTCAAAAAAAGACCGAACTTTTGCTATAAAGACTTTATTGCTCATTTTACAACATTTTAAGCACTGTCCCCTTCAAAGTAGTCCCCTCTACTGGCGATACACCGTTCCCAATGTTTCTTCCATTGTTGGAATGCTTCCTGGAACGCACTTTCTGTGATCGCGCGCAGTTCTCTTGCCGCATTTTCCTGAATCTCCTCTATGGTTTGGAAACAACGTCCTTTCAAAGTGGTTTTAAGTTTGGGAAACAGGAAAAAGTCTGCTGGGGCTAAGTCCGGAGAATAGGGTGGATGGGGCACAACGGATATCTGATGTTTTGCCAGATAACTGTGGATGAGGAGCGACGCGTGAGCCAGCGCATTGTCATGGTGCAACATCCAAGTTTGGTTTTCCCACAATTCAGGCCTCTTCCTGCGCACAGCATCCCTCAAACGCGCTAAAAAGTCCTGGTACAACTGTTTGTTTACCGTCTGACCACGTGGTACAAATTCGTGATGGACAATGCCTTTGCAATCAAAAAACACAGCCAACATCACCTTGATCTTTGACTGACTCATCCGTGCTTTTTTGGTCGAGGAGACCCTTTTCCCATCCACTGCGACGATTGCATCTTGGTTTCAACATCATAGCCATAAACCCACGTCTCATCTCCTGTTATGATGTTCTTAAGGAAGTTTTCATTACTACTTGCATTGGCAAGCAGTTCCTGACTGATATCAACACGGTTCTCTTTCTGATCGTCAGTCAACAAACGCGGCACGGATTTTGCACTGACACGACGCATCTGAAGTTTTTCAGTCAAAATATGATGGCAAGATCCTATGCTGATGCCCACTTCATCAGCAACTTCTCGGACAGTTAAACGACGATTTCCATGAATCACAGCACGAACTCTCTCGACATGGTCATCGTCTGTTGATGTGGAAGGTCGTCCAGACCTGGGATCTTCACCGACCGACATTCTGCCCTCTTTAAAACGCTTAAACCACTCATAGCACTGCGTTCGGCTCATACAGTCCCCCTGTATGCTTGGTTAAGCAATTGAAATGTCTCTGTAAAATTCTTACCAAGTTTGCAGCAAAATTTCACACACACACGTTGTTCTTCAAGCTCTTCCATTGTCACTTTGTCACTAATCTGATGAACAGCTTGTGCATGTACTCAGTTCAGCGGATGTAGCTCGATGACTGATGCTCATAGTGAAACAGGGCAAATGGCAGTTTGTTGTCAAAACCTGCCGCTAGGTGCGCTCAGTAGCCGCAGCGCGCCCTCTGTGCTGGTTGGTGCGCTATTTAAAAAGTTCGGTCTTTTTTTGAACACGCCTCATATGATAGTGTTTTCTATAACAAAGGATTAATTAACAATGAAAAACACAGCAGATGATATTCATTGTGATGGTGGTACATGTGCAACTTCTGATTAAAATGAGGGGTGGGCAAGATGTCTGGCAGCAGGGAGAGAGAGGGTGTCACATGATGTGCCCTGGCTGCTGTTCCCAATTTTGTTGGGGGTTTTACATTCACATGTGTGCTACGGCAGGCGAGTTTTGTAACGGTAACAATAACTTTCTCTTACCTGTGGCATGTTCTGACATTGTTCATCAGTCCATTTACCATCAAACAGTGTCTTGTGAGTGTTTTGCTTTTTCTTGTGAATTCAGATGCTCACAACACACTCTTCAATTGTGAATGGACTTATATCCCTCATGAAAAGTGTCATAACAGGCTAAAATGGAATAGAAAAGTGTTATAAAACATGGTCCCAGTAGCATATTTGTGGAAGGAAAATCACTGCAAAACTGGGAATCCATACACAGCTTGTCATGTGATGCCGCCCCCCCCCCCCCCCCCCCCATGAGCCTTATATTAGAGACCAAATATGTAAGATAGGCATAGTGAATATCATCAGTTGTGTTTGTCTTTCATGCCAAATGTTTTATTTAAACCATCCAATCACAACTTACAGCCAACCCTGGAGTATCTTCAAATAGGTTGTAGGAACTAATTGCTTCATTATTTTTAGAATGTATGAAGTGAATTCAAACTAATGAAACTAATGTTTGGCATCTGTGTTGTAGGAGGGTATATTTGTCACGAAAGTGCATCCAAATGGACCTGCCAGTGGCTGCCTGCAACCAGGAGACAAAATCTTGGAAGTGGATGGGACAGATTTCACAAAGGTGGAGCATGACCAAGCAGTTGGCATTTTGAAGCAGACTGGCAGCACTGTCAACATGATGATTTCTCGTCAGCAGTAGCTTTTAATGTGTGAGAAACGCTTTCTCAGCCACCATTGTTAATACAGAGCCATGTACCAGTAACTGCTAATATGAATGTGTGTTCAGCTGTGGGGTGTTGGTGAACACCAGTATTACCCATTTCAGGGCAGTGCGTATGCTACAATACTCTCTGAAATTGAGGGAAGAACATAGGCTTGGGGCATTTAAGAATGCAGCACTGAGGAAGGTGTTTGGACCTAAGACAGAGGAAGTAACAGGAGGCTGGAGAATATTGCATGATAACTGCATGCTTTATGATTTGTAATATTATTTGGGTGATGAAATAAAGAAGCATGAGATGGGTGGGGCATGTGGCACATACTGGGGAGAGAGAACTGGATACAGGGTTTTGTTGGGGATACGTGAATGAAAGAGACCACGTGGTGGACCAAGGCATAGATGGGAGGATAATACCGTGAATGTTAAGGAAATAGGCTGGGAAGGTATAGACTGGATTCATCTTGCCCAAGATAGGGACAGATGGTGGGCTGTTGTGAACATGATAAAGAAACTTTGGTTTCCATAAATTGCAGGGAATTTCTCCACTACCTGCAGACACTTAGCTTCTCACAAAGGACCAGTTTTCTGTGGAGTTAGTTAGTTCTATGTTAGTTATTTGATTAGTGTACACTTTGTTACGCTAGTGTTTCAACATTGACTGTCATAAACTCCACTGGTGAGCAGAAAATGAAGAAAGAATCCTGTTTTATGAGAAATGGGTTTAATATGCTCGATATCCGTGCACTATGTCACATAAAAGTAATAATCACCAACAAATGCACAATGTGTATATTATCTTCACTACAAAAACCTCCTATATGTTTTAACCCCACTGGGTCATATTCAGGGAGAACAGTTTTGTTACACTAGGGCCACACTTATATAGTTGAGTGAGAATGTGCCACTGACTGAGTGCGAAGTCAGTGGCACATTCTCGCTCAACTATATAAGTGCGGCCCTAGTGTAACGAAACTGCTGTCCCTGAAGATGACTGAGCAGGGTTGAAACATGTAGGAGGTTTTTATAGTGAAGATAATATACACATTGTGCATTTGTTGGTGGTTACTACTTTTACAAGAAATGGGTTGTTTACACCATACAGAGTCTCTTACTCTCCATGTTTGTATCCAGGTTGGATTGCCATAGCCAGTATTTTTGGACATGTTGTTTTGAAAGCTGTCCTGTGTGTGACATCTGTATTTATGTGAGACTGTCTTGTGAAGAACTCACAAAGTGGCTGTTGGCATCTCTGTAACCTGGATTTATTGACTTGTCTTCTTGCTTTCTATATGTAGGCAGTTTAATCTCTATAGGCAGTAACCTGTGTGTGTTGCCAGTGTCGTTGCATTCCCCATATGTCATGCCTAGACTGCACTTAACATCACAAAGGTGTGTCTGACATAATCAAGATCAATGTCAGAACATGCTAAAACATAATGTACAGTTATGATTATTGTTGTAAGACATACCTGCAGTAGCACACTTATGAAAGGGAAATCCCGTACGAAACATCGAAGCCCAGTCACAGCATGTGATGTGACATCCTTCGACCCCCACTTTATCTTGGCTTCCAGATATCTCGCCTGCCTCTCATATTAATCAGAGGCTGCGTACATACCACCATCGTGAATATCATTCATGATGAATCTTTTGTTATAAACTATCCATTTGCAATCTACAGGCGTTTCTGTAAGATAAAGTGCCCGTGTTATTTTCTTTCTTGCTGTCTTATCATCACAGTGTGCTGAATCTTTTTATCAGGACACGGCTGGTGTCCATACTGTTCAGATACAACTAAATCTGAAGTGTATAATAAAATTGTTGATAATTTGAAGTTGCAAGTCTTCTGGAAAGTGATGCAGTGTCAGAAGGTACTGTGACTCTCTGAAATGTTGGGAGCTACTCATCCAATGACACAGCACACGCCAGGAGACACAAGTCTTCAGAAACACACCTGTGAGAACTGCGTCTCACTTGGTAAGAATTTGTACAGCATAACAACAGTGAAATGTACACATATGCAAGGAGAACTTCTTTGCTCTGACTGCATGGTACGGTAGCTTCAGAGTCAGGTTCATATGTAATAAAAGTGTTAATATATAGCGAAAAAAATCCTTGTACAGAGATACTGTATTTTTATGTCATGTCTAAGATACTGATCAATGTTGGCAAACGTGGTTGTTGTTTGAGACAAGATTGTGTGTTATGTAGTGTGGGTTGGACACATTTGCACATTTTATTGGGAGCTATGTTTAAGAGATATGGGGTCTGAAAGAATAAGTTGAAATGAATATTTTGGAGCCATTCAAAATGGATCTTTATTCCATTATACTGTCTGAAAAGAATGGTTTCTTTGTAAATGATTTTTATGGGTTGTCCTCTTGCATAGTGCTTGAATTGAATGAAAAATTTTAATCATGTGTGATTTTTAGCTATATTTTTTTATTCCTAGTGCATTTTGATACTTATTCCTTGACTGGAATCTAGTAACATTAATTTAAGATGCTAAAACCTTCAGACTGTGTATATATGGTGTACAATGTATAAGGCTGATATATTAAGAGCTGTTTTTTGCAGGGTTATCCTGTTATTTTGCCTTATGTACGTATGTATGGTGCCAGTGATGTAACATATTTATAGTAACTCAACTGCTGCCTCATTTTCATGATTTTTAAAGCAGCTAGCCATATTTAGTAACATATCAGATGTCTGTTAAAATATTTTTGAGATAGTTGTTTTACTAGGATTTGATGAGAACTTTTCCTCATGTTATATGAGAATTGAGTGCGATAAGTTTTACAGGATGCAGTCTATCATGTACAACTTATGCTGCACCAATCTTCTACTTGTACATGCTCCATAAGAATTTTGGTTGTGAACTGTAATAATGCTGTAGTAATTCAGATAGAAAGGAGAGCTTTACACATGTAAATTTATAAAAGTTGACCTCATTGATTTGATTACTGGACAAATCCAAGAAGCTGCTTCTGTATTTGTGTCGTAGTGAAATCAGTTACCTTTCACCAAGTTACATGGACACATAGTGTCTACAATGTAATGATTAAACTACAGTAACAGAACTACCACAAGAATAAATTCAAAGATTATGCTTGAATGTCTTGTGCAAATAACAACATTACAACAAGCCTGTAAGTCTACTGATCAAGGTATCAGAGAAAGAAAGCCATTTTGCCCATAAAAGCAAAAGTAACAGTGTAATATGATTACAAACAGACAGACTGGCAGCAAAAGGAAGTAGAATGAAGTTGTATGAAGTTAAAGTGATAATTCAGTTTTTTAGCTTTCTGAAGTGTTAAGACTAACAGCTAGAAATTTGTTGGGGCTTTGTTAAAATGGAGAAGTAAATTAAAAAAGGTAATGTTTTCCCTCTGCACACTATGAAGGCATATAGGGGGAGTAGAAGTGTGGCTCCACTTATTCTTAACCTTGGCATTAAATGGGGCTGAGTTGTCAGCCTCATACCCCTGCTGCTTGACGTCACGTATCCATGGACTAGGGCACTGGGTGGGCCCCGTAGCTAGGGCGGACATTCTAGAGATGATTAAAACCTCTTGTCCCTGTCAGGAATCGAACCTTGGATTGTACGTCTCACAGCCTAGTCACTATGTCAACTGGGCTGTCCTGGCAAACATCAGAACAAGAGAGATAAAATGAAAGGAAAGGAGCATTCTGCACTGTGCACATTTGCCCTCCTGAGCCACATCTTACTGGAGTGTACAGATAAACTCCAGCCACTCAAGCACAAGGTTAGCCTGGAGATAAGAGACCCCTCTCCATGCTGTCAAGATCAAAGCTGTTTTTGTCTGTAAGTGAGAGTAGTTGACCCACACATACCTTGTGTTCCCACTCTAATATAAAACGTGTGTCAGAATAGGTTATTTCACCCATTGATAGGGGGGTGTTTTGAGAAACTCTGATACTCACGGAGGGATGTCAGGACAGTATATTAGACTCATTTTGGAAAGGTTTCACAAGAGTTTATTATTATTATTATTATTATTATTATTATTATTACCTACTCATATATAAGTTCAGGACACAGCAAAAGAAAATACAGAAACATGTAAGGGCTTATTGGACATCAGTTGGCTACGCATTGTGCAAACTTACGAAGTCCAGAAAAACTGGTCAGTCCTGTAGTCTGTTAAGTTCAGTTTCCACCGGTAGGCCTACTGTTTAAGTTAGTCACCTGAAATAGATGAATAGACATTATGAAGCATTTCATTATGCAATGCTATCTGTTCCACTTTTACTAAATATCTGTTACATTGTGTCACAGTTAGTGGGGATAGTTTATATGTTACATAAAATGCATGTTTTGGAATGCTGTTGGTACTGAGTACAGTTAGGGAATTTACTGTGCTGAGTCCTGCTTTGTCCACATAGGTTAGGTCATGTGGACTTTCTAACGTCATGTAGAAGAGTTTCATTAGCAATTTTCATTTCTGAAGCTATGGATGGTGATCATAATGAAAATGTGAACAAGTCTCGTTGGATTGCTTGCCAGTAACCTGTAACTAACTCCATCATTTTTGAGAAGCTACCAGGCCCTAAGCTAGTCAAGAAATTTCCCGAATTTTATGGTATCCAAAGTTCATTAACACATTTACAGGAGCCCACCATCTGTGCCTATTCTGGGCCCGACCAATTCAGTCCATGCCTCCCATCTAAGCCTGGGTCTTCCAAGTGGTCTCCTTCCCTCAGGTTTCCCCACCAGAACCCTGTATACATCTCTCCTGCGTTGCATATGTGCCACTTGCCCTGTGAATCTCACTGTTCTTGATCACCCAAATGATGTTTGGTGAGGAGTGAAGATCATAAACCTCCTTGTTATGCAGTGTTCTCTAGTCCCCTGATACATCTTCCCTCTTAGGCCCAAATAGCTTCCTCGGCACCCTATCCTCAAAAACCCTCAGCCTCTGTTCCTCCCTCAGTGTGAGAGACCAAGTTTCACACCCATAAGAAAACAAGAGGCAAAATGGGTGAGATCTGTGCTCTTCTGAGGTACCCCAGAAGAACGCAGATCTCATCAACATCGCGGCGGAAGCCTCAAATCAGGAACAGGCAAAATTATTGTCCTGTATATTTTAATCTTTACATTTTCAGATAGCAAACTGGAAGAGAAAAGTGTCAGCACCGAATCTTAACTAGCGTTCCCCAAGTTCAGTCTTCCGTTTAATCTCTTTGTGAGTGCAATCTTATTCGTTAGGGTTGTTTCCAAATATTTGAACTGTTCTAACTTTTCAAAGGATTTATTACCTATCTTTATGGTGTGATTTTGTCCTATATTCTGTTCACGATACATGAACACGTAGTGTTCTCTGCATTTATTAGCTAGACCAGTCTCCTTACGAGTGACTAATAAAAATTCTGGTTTTTCATTGACGTAAGCTTGACGTAATCTGCATGGTGAATCGGGTGTGTTGGTGTCCATAGTGAGGAAATAATTGTGAACAGTGAAGGAATCGAGTGATTCGGGTGAGTGTCTGAGAATATAGTAAACACACTAGCAGGACAGCTGAGACAATAAGCAAGAAGCAGGCCTCGTGGAAATGGACAGTTGAGTTGTAATAGAAAGACGGTGGACGTGCATAGAGGAAGTGAGGTTACGAAGCTTGGCACGGCTGGTGGGAAATTGCACTGACTTTTGGCCGAGAAGTTTCTGTTGATCACAGAAATATAGGCCTACTCTACAGAGAACATGCTGGCAGGAATACTAAATAAACTGGACATGAATAACACAAATACCTGCAGACAATGTGAGATAGCATTCATGGGTGGTGGGGTGCGACCCCCCAGCCCCCCCCCCCCCGGCCCTAGGCAACTGAAAGTTGCGGGGGCTAACGCGCGCAGAGGCATCTATTGATAATGACTGATGTCAGTAACTACATTCTAACTCCATGGAGCAGAGGCCTTTTTGAGAAGCAAACAGTTTCTCAGCTAGTCAAATTCCCCACTTTTATGGAACCCGAAGGTTCATTACCGCATTCACAACAGCCCGCCATCTGTCCCTATCCTGAGCCAGCTCAATCCAGTTCAAGCCCACCCATCCCACGTCCCGAAGATCCATTTTAGTATTATCCTCCCATCTACGCCTGGGTTTCCCAAGTGGTCGCCTTCCCTCATGTCTCCCCACCAAAATCCTGTATGCACCTCTCTTCTCCCCCATACGCGCTGCACGCCCCGCCCATCTCATTCTTCTTGATTTGATTACCCGAATAATATTTGGTGATGAGTACAGGTCATTAAGTTCCCCGTTATGTAGTCTTCTCCACTCCCCTGTCGCCTCGTCACTCTTAGGACCAAATATCCTCCTCAGCACCCTATTCTCGAACACCCTCAGTCTTTGTTGCTCCCTCGCTGTGAGAGACCAAGTTTCACACCCATACAAAACAATAGGTAAAATTATAGTTCTGTAAACCCTAATCTTTGTTTTTGGATAGCAACCTGGAAGACAAAAGATTTTGCACCGAATGATAGCAAGCATTCCCCGACTTCAATCTAATCTTAGTTTCTTCATGAATGGAGTTTCGATTCGTTAGGGTCGCTCCCAAGTATTTGAATTCTTCCACCGTTTGAAAGGATTTATTATCTGTATGTTGTGATTGCGTCCTGCGTTCTGATTTCGAGACATGACCATGTACTTAGTTTTCTCAGCATTTACTTCTAGGCGAATCGCCCTACTAGCAATCACTAAATCTTCTGCGGTTTTCTTTATGCTATGTATGCTCCCGCCCAATATATTAACATCATCAGCATAAATCAGAAGCTGATGTGTACCATTCAATTTCAAGCCCTCCTGGTTTGCCTGAACCCTCCTAATGGCATATTCTAAAGCAAAGTTGAAAAGCAATGGCGACAGAGCGTCTCCCCGTTTCAAGCCATTCTTAATGGGAAACCTGTCAGACAGATGTTCGCCTACCCGAACTCTGCTATACGTTTCACTTAGACACATTTTTATTAACCTTACTAGTTTCATGGGGATACCAAACTCAATGAGAATATTATACAAGACCTCCCTCCTAACTGAATCATAGGCTTTCTTGAAGCCTATAAATAGCTGATGCACTGCCTCATTGTATTCCCATTTTTTCTCAAGTATTTGACTATATTCAGGGGCACGTATTTCCAGCAGGTGTCAGAGAGGCAGTGACTCCCATGAGCGCCAAAGCCATGGCCTGAACCAATCACAACACGGCTAGTTCACCTGCCCGTATGTCGTCATTTATGACGTGTGGTTTCAGTTGTCGAAAGTTGGTGGTGTTTGTGCGGCGTGGATTTATCGTGGGTTATCCGTCTTGTTTTGTAGCGGCAAGCTTCCTGTTTGTTGTAGAACTGAAGGTTCTTTTATATGCATAACATCAAGGACAGCGTGTTGTTGTTACAGGTTTGATATTATATATGCATGTCGTTTTGTGTTTCATGCAGTTGGGACCTGTACAGCTCTGTGTGGCGGTGTTCATTCCTTCTTTCATTCATTCATTGTTTATTCACATTCATATTATCCATAGAGGGTTCCAAATGGGACTGTGGGATATGAAAGCGTAAAAAAATATTCAGAAATATAGTTGTGATAAAAATACAGCAGTCATGTATGGTCTGTGCAGGAGGACTTTCAGGAATAAAAGAGGCCGTTTTGCGTGCTGGCTGCAATGGGGAAGGTAGGGCAAAGTGTTATTTCATCTTGTAAAAGCGGTGATGAAATTTGTTGCTAGATTTTGTACGCTGGTTGTTAGTGGTACGTTTAGTCTAATAAATTGGGGCTGTATTTAGGATGTAGTTGAAATGTCGAATTATATTTGTCGTGGCCATTTTCCCGGTTGTTCAATTTGCCGTAAATTGAAAAGGGGTTTATTAGATGATTGAAAAATTTGTGTCTTTTATATTACGATATTAGAAGTTCGAGGAAGTATGAGCTTCCATGGTTATGGTTTAAGGATTCTGGGAAAGCTGTCATGGTAGGGGCACATGTAATAACGTGTAAGGCCTTGTAAATTTAGTTAACGTGTATATTTTGTCTGCCGTAAAACGTTTGCTGAGTAGAAGAAATTTGAAAGGAAAACGTGAAATAACGCAAATGTGACTGCCTGAAAATAGTGAATGTATCAATCTACAGATTTCGGTATTGATTGACATTGTACTAACTGAATATTTTCATGCTTGGGATCGATTCCAGGACTGCACGCCCAGTTATTTCTATTGTTACAGGAAACTTCGTTTCAGTTTACTGGGTCATTGCTGTTAAATTGCAGAAAATTCCTCTGACTGGGGTTTTTTAAAAGAGTTTTTGCATATATGAGTTTTAAGTTTTAGGCATTTTCTTCAGTAGATATCCCTTTCTTGAAGCCATATTGTTGTGGAACCAGTGAATTATTAATATGTGAATGCCAGCATAAACTTTGCAAGTATTTTAGAAAAAAACAATTGCTATTAGACAGGCCAGTAATTTGTCATGCAAGTTTTGTCTCCTATTTTATGCAGTGGTTGTACTGTGGAAGGGAGATGCCTGTGTGTATTGAATGATTGCAAGTATGGCTAAGTTTGCAATTTATTTGAGATGTGCATGCATGGACATGTCTGATTGTGGACTGTCATTCACTTTTAAAATTAAAAAATTCTGCATCACTTAATTATGTCAGACGAGGCCCATTTTTACTTAAATGGATATGTCAAGAAACAGAACTTCAATGACCAGGCTGGAATTGAAATTGTAGCACATGGTTTGTGAAAATAATTGGTATTATTTGAGCAGAAAAAGTTAAAATTTGAAATAAATTATGCTTGTGGAAAATAGAATGGAGTTTATGCAGCATGTGTTAGATGCAGTGAATTTTCTTGTTGCCTAAATATATGGATTGAAATCGTAGGGGTGTTTTTTATGTGCTTTGCATATGCAAGTGTAGGTCATTTACAGGTTAAGGAGATAAGTTTTGAAAACGGAAAATGGATGGAACTGATTCCCGATAGTGTCTGCTTGTTTAATGAGGAACTGAAATGGTATTTGGCTTCAGTCGTTCCTTAGTTTCCTAAAATTATAATTTAATAGCATATGATTTACACATAATTTGGAACCCAGTATGAATTTTGAGGACCAGGCAATAAAAGGCATTGTCACATCCAGGTTTATGACAGTTGTGAATAAGTAGGTGGAAGCATCAAAAGTTTATACCTTTATCATGTATGTAAATGATTTACGTTGTGTAAGGGATTTAAGCTGTGTCATACTGCTTGTTGCGTTTGTGTGGACAAAGCAGTCTTGCTAATGTCAGTTTGTTCCGCAGTTGGAAGGTATGGTAGATAAAACACAGAAAGCATTTTCATTGGCAAGCATGAGGTAAGGGTGGGTAATAGAACGGAGTTTTTCATGCAACATTAAGATTTGTAATAAGGGCCTTCAAGCCAACACTGGGAGTGTCTCCAGACACAGTCCTACTCCTACACCAAATGTAATATATACTGCATGCTTTTAATGTGAAGTGTTTTCTTCAGAGATGCCTCTTATATGACGTACCACAAAGGACCGTGAGGAGTGGGGGCCTGCTGCATTCTGGGAAGCCAGTGCTGCCGCTCATGCAGGTCTACAAAAATCGCATCTTCAAGCATATGGATTGAAAAACACAAGAAGTGTCCAGTACTGTAACATAAGGTAATTAGTACAGTCAGTTACCAAGATGATTAACAGTACATGAGTACTACAACTCACAAAGTAACTACTCTGTACTGTGATGGCGTGGTGATGTATCGTGGAACAGGCTGCTTTGCACTCATTTGTATGTGGCAGGTGCTGGTTTGAATTTTGATGGGGCACAGACTATCCTGATTGAAGCTGTTCATTGTTTTCCTCAGTCCCTTTAGACCAGGGACAATCAGCCTGCAGCTTGTGGGCATACCCACACGACAGTGTTACTTTGCCCAGTGAGACATTCAGAATGAGAAAACGTGTCGTAACACTTTTCCTGGACAAGCTGAGATAGAAAGCGGAATCAGTTTTGAACACTTGTGAGCTGTTCATGTATGGAGATGTGTATTATAGGAGTAATTCGTTCTGTAAATATGTGCCGAAATGGTGACATTCCAGCCAAGATTGTGAATTGCATTGTTTGATAAATTTTTCGTGTTACCAGTGTTATGTTTAATTGCACTTGATTTGTAGAAAAATCCACAGGCAAAATTTATCACATAATTGTATGTATACTTATTCATTGCACACTCTGTACTTAATTTCATGTTGTGAGCATGCTGACCAAATTGTGCTGAAGTTGCCCACAACATATGGAAGTTCATGCAGTCGTGCTTAGGCTAGTACTAGTGTAGTATTTGCAAAACAGCAACAGAGGGCATTTTAAACTGTTGAAAGTAGGATGGAATGGTAATATAATTATGTAGTTTTTTGATGTAATAGGAAAGTGGAAAATGTGTGTCACCCTGCTTGAACTAGTAAGTTAAGCATAACAGATTTAGAAAGAAGGACAGTGGATGTATCTGTTGAATTTTGAATGGTAGGGGTGGATATTAAATGAAGTGGATGAATTTGAATTGATGTTAGGAAGGCTACTAGAACAGAGTAAATTGTAACAGGAAAAGTAAGTGAAGGTCTGTGGAGAATATAAGGAAGTCTGATTATGTTACCTTTTATAAAATGAAGGTACCTGACTTGTAAGTCTTGGAGGGATGTGTCAGTATGTGTAAATACTGGTGACAGGTTGAGGAAATAGTAAATGTGTTGTTTATAAAAGATACAAGGCTGCATATGGTAAAAGCCTTGTGGTAGGAGATGCAGTCTTCTGTACAATTGTACTAAACTGATGAATGTTTGATGTGATTTGATTTGAAGGATACAGAATGAAGGTGGAGGCATCAGGTTTGTGTATGTCAATCAGCAGTATTAAGGTGGAGCAGTAACATCTAGTATCCTGTGCCATTATGCCTGCTGTTATTCATCTGTTCTTGCCTGCTTTTGAGAAGACAGCTGCCCTCACACCTGATAGGTGTTCTTGTTTCTCCATGCAAGGCCAGTTCATACTGAATGTTATATATTGTACTGTGATGTGTTATGTGTCCTGGTTCATAGAAACGCATCTGTAGCTATCCCATATGTACCTGCATGTGTTTCCTTGTTCGTGTCTCTCCATTCATCTGTCTGTGAAGAAATATGAAGAGACATGGCATGTTTAATATAGGTTCTTACTGTGGTTCTCCAGTTGGAATTTTTTCATTAAGGTTGCATAATTTTGGAGAAGACTGGGTGTGTGTGTCTGTGACACATCAAGTATGCCAGGCAGTAGAATAACATTAGTGGTAGTTAATAAGAATTTTGCAAGAAGGCAAGGGCAATCAGTGTTGTGCCTTAACGCTATGGTGCCTAACATCAGGGTACCCACCATGCAGTGTGATGCTCAGAATGCTGAATACCAGGTAGAGGTGGTGGTCATTTGTGGCCTTCTTATGCAGCCATCATTTACATTCCTGTCTCCTGCACGATCTACTGGGCATTTAATTTGTGTGCCAGAAGGTTAGTAGACATGGGACAAAGTTCAGTTGGATGGAACTATGTAGAAGTAATGCATCAATCACAACTAAATTTTTATTGTTTACAGAATTTAGTATTCATTATGATATGTTTTGGCCAACCTGGCCATCTTCATGTAATAACAGAACATCTACAAAATATCTGAGAGGATGTTAGCAGCATGAAGTTATATGAAAAGAAATGTGATCTTATTTTTGCGTAAAGGATAATTGTATATAAGCATTTATGGTACTGATGAAACTTTTGCAGTGGTAAGTGTTGCGGCTGTTTTGAAGTTCTGTTACCAGGTTAAGGTTATTGTATGTAAAGTACTTCATTATGGTATGTAGTTTTCAACTGGAGTTCCACACTAGTAGTGGTGGTGGCGGCGGCAGAAGCAGCAGCAGCAAGGTGCATTACTGTTACTAAGTAGTGATAACAAATTTGAGATTTACATGTGCTTCACAACCACTGTTGCAGACATCAGATTTGTATCTGTTACATTTGTCTGTCAACATACTTTATTTAACCACTGGTGACGAGGATGTTCAGTCTGAAGGGGGTCATGATTCCAGTAGATGAAGCTATAGGTTCAGATCTGCAGACAGGTCGAATGTCATTGGATATGTGGGTTCATCCACAGACCTCATACGTATTTCCCTTTTATTCCACCCTAGATTGTAATCACCAAATGAATCTTGGCAGGACACGTGCCCATAGTGAGGCATCAGTTAGTGTGCCCTCATCCAGATGCCCAGTTAGGATGAAGGTTTGCATCAGCAGCTTTGTCCTTGGTCAGGCTGCTATGCTTGGGCAGTGCCCTTGTCCAAAATCTTGACCTTGGCTGCGTCTGAATTACTCACACCCCAGTCTGAAGAAATAGTACTGAGATTGATGATACAGAATGCACAGGTTCACCTTTGTGGTATACATTTAACCCCTCATGGCATGGTTTTAACTGTATGCTGATCTGAAACGTTAACAAAATCTGTGTTTTGCCCACACAGCGTTTATGAGTTATGTATGAGTCTTGAAATAAATCGAAGTTATTTCCATGAAGTGTATTAAATGGTTGATCTTATAATAGACACACAGTTTGCTAATGATTAACTCATTAGCTACCAGTAGCAATAGGTTGCTCAACTGCCAGCACAGCCATTTTTAAAGGCCACTCTTATTTTGCAGCGTACTACTAAAATGTAATTTTCTCCTAAACTGCTGTGTAGATAGGTGATTGAAAATGTCACATGGCATGGGTGAAAATTCTGTTGTTGCTGTAGGATGTGATATTTCATGTCACAGAACCTAGCATGGAGGTGAAGACTGCATTTTCTGCAGAAGTACGTGGATTCACTGATTTGCTTTAGTATGATTGATGAATTGGCCCAGTCATGGCAGGAAAGTGCGATGGTTCAAAGTACGTGACTTTAAGGGCAAAAATGAAATACATATATATTTTGTTAATTTTAATTCTTTTGTTCTTCAGAGCAGGAGATGTATTCAGTGTGTGCCATGTAATATGTCTCGTCACAAATTTTGTACTTTGCTTGCCATGTGTTTTGTTTCTATGGCAGTACAGCCTTTTAAAATCTCACCCTTCAGGGTTTGTCAGATACTGGTTTGACTGTGTATGCTGAGGTACAAGGTTCTACTGAGTGTGTATGGATGCATGCCAGGTAGTGTCCTGGATCACTTGGTTAAGGAGAGCTGTGTACAAGTTAATATCACTCATATATATTTGCAAAATGTGGTGCAATTTTCTGTGAGGATGTTATTTGTTTATGATTGAGATGAAAGTTTTTGACATTATATAAATATCCCAATTTTTCTTAAATGAATTTGCTTATCACCACCAAGGATAATTTGATGTAACAGATGTTGTTGACTTTTACTTTATTCTGTATATGTTCAGTATTTTCCTGTGACATGCTGATGTAAGTAGGGTCTCACCTTATGCTGACCCATCTTGGGAGGAGTCAGGTGCAGGATCAATTATATACCAGGCTTGTGTGTTGTGATATTGGATTTTACGTATACATTTGTGAAGTGGTAGATGTTGTTATTTCTTGACTAGCTGAGAACTTGTTAGCTTCCCAAGAAGGCTTCTGCCCCATGGAGTTAGTTATGGAGTTTATGATTTGTACTCCTTAACAACAGCACAACTTGCATTCCCTGCCCGTGTTCTGCAAGCACTGCAAGTTTGGGCGAAATCGGTCAGTAACAAAAGGAACTTTACCGATGAGCACATAACAATTTTTCATCCCTATCTTCCCTCACACGGCGGCGGTATTGTTGAAACAGCACACATTGTACTCATTGCCCGTGCTGTACAAGCTGTGCAGGTTTGGTCGAAATCAGTAACGAAGGATATTTCACTCTTCAGGCCGAAACAGTTTTTATCCCTATCGTGCCTCGCATGGAAACGGAGTTACTGAGACACCATAACTTGCATTCCCTGCCTGCATTCTACAAGTACTGCAAGTTTGGGGGAAATCGGTCAGTAAAAAAGGGCACTTTACTCTTGAGGCCGAAACAGTTTTGTCCCTATCTCATCTCGAATGTGACGGGGGTTACTGAGACAGTACAACTTGCATTCCCTGCCAGCTTTCTACATGCACTGCAAGTTTGGGCGAAGTCAGTCAGTAACGAAGGGCACTTTACTGATGAGCAAGTAACAATTTTTTGTCCCTATCTTTCCTCGCACTGCTGTGGTATCACTGAAACAGCATATGATGCAGTCACTGCCAGTGCTGTACAAGCCATGCACGTTTGGTCGAAATTGGTCAGTAACGAAGGGTACTTTATTCTTGAGGTCGAAAGTTTTTAGTCCTTATCTCGCCTCGCATGGGACCGGCGTTACTCAGAAAGCACAACTTGCATTTGCTAGCCACTTTCTACAAGCACTGCAAGGTTTGTCGAAATCGGTCAGTAACGAAGGGTACTTTACTCTTGAGGCCGAAACAGTATTTTGTCCTTATCTTCCCTAGCATGGGACCGGGATTACTGAGACAGCATAACTTGCATTTCCTGCCAGGGCTCTACAAGCACCGCAAGTTTCGGGAAATCGGTCAGTAACGAAGGGCACTTTACTGATGAGCACTTAACAATTTTTCGTCCTTATCTTCCCTTGCACTTCAGCAGTATCACTGAAACAGCAGGTAATGAACTCACTACCCATGCAGTTGCGTGTTGTTAGGAAACTGAAACTGAGTGTATCGTCAGCTTCATCATTAATTTTGACACTACAGAAACGTACTTACAAACAAGATGATCGTGAGTTGTTGCTACTTTGTTAGGCAGTTCAAACCTGTGAGCCTGGAGGGGGTTTGGAAATTGGCTTGCATTGATAGTGGTTGTTCATTGCTACACCTGCTAGTGACTTCTGAAAGCCCTTAGTATTAAATGGAAGTTGCACATAGTGTCCCTGGCCTGATGTTTTTGGATTAATAGCCCTGTACATAGTACATGTGATTGTAGATAAAAATGTCATTGGAGATTGGGTAATTCTCTTCATAAGACTTGTACTTCATTGTAAATGCTTTTAACTGTGGCACTGGGACAAAACTGAACTGATATTTTGGGGGATGGCACCCCTGCATCCACCTCCAGGGTTGAAAAGATTGAATTATGAATTCTTTATTGCCTACAGTCATGGAGACACATCAGTGAAACAATGCTGATTGTAAATGTTTTAGAATCTTGTGGTTTTCACTGACTGAGGCGCATCAAGGAAGTCCCACTGTATATCTATTCTGAGGAGCTTATCATCTTAAGACCAAGACATGAGTGCCCAGTGGGCCCACGGCCCCATCCAGTGCAATTCGACTGAAAGATGTTAGATGCTGATGTGTGGGTACACAGATTATTTCCTTCGTCTCTCTGTGTAACCACTAATGAGGAGTTCCTGCATCAGAGGTGTGTATCGTGTGACAGAATTGCCAGTTGTGTGACACATTGCTTGGAAATTCAGAATCACGTGGTTTTTGCTACAACATTTTCTTTGTAAGTAATTGCATTGCACATTCCACAGGTCATTAGCAACAGCCAGATGTAAACAGAGTTGCAAATTCTGTAAGCCTGCATGTAATTGTTATTCTGATGTATACCGAGCCTTCTATTCAGGAGGTGCATAAAATTACCAGTTCTCCTTACTCGCCTCTGTCTTGTGCCAAGGTTAAGAATGTGTAAAGTGTAAAGAAATAAACCATCAATCACAGTAAAACATTTTATTTTTTTAGAGATTTATTATGTTTTGCAACATGTTTCGGCTAACTTGGCCATCTTCCGATAATACAACTTGTGTATGGAATATGTGGGAAGTGCTGCTATTTTATGTGAAAAATGAGATATTATTTCCTTTCTGTAACACTTTATGTTTATAATTATCTCCCAAAGTTGTATTCCATGAAGATGGCTAAGTTGGCCAAAACATGTTGTAAAACATGCTATATCTCTGAAAAAATAAAAAGTTTTGGCATGATTGATGGTTTATTTCTTTACAATTTATATATTATCACAATGGAACGTTTAAGAACATTTAATGGCGTGGAACAGAATTTGGCATAGGAACAGTTTTAACTCTGACAGTAGAATGACTACTAGCTGTAGCTAAATGCTGTGGGAACTCTTCTGTTACAATCTTTCCCACCAGTGGAGAGTCTTGATCCCCAAAAGATTCAGCTGTGTAATTCACAGCATGACTGTATCAGTGAAGTGTTAAGTAGTATCAGATTGTCATCAGTTTATAAGATAAATGTAAGGTCATGATGCCTCATGGGGACCTTCATGGTTTGAATACAGTATGGTGACAGACATTATTGTCTCCCACCAAAGAATAATATAGTTAAACAAATTCTGTAATATGTGTTTTGTGATGGTACAGTCACGCACAACACCACAATACAATGAATCAGGCAATAAGTTTCAGCTTATTCCAAGCCTTTGTCAGGCCTTCTCTCTTCAAGAACTATCAGTAAAAGATTTTTGGCTGCAACCAGGCGTGAGATCGCATTCATTTAAAAATAATAATAGTAGCTCAAAAAAAGTTGCCCAACACCTTTTGGACAATGGTCACTCATTTGGAAAAATCAATGATGTTTTGGAAGTTTCAAATTTTAGTAAAAAAAGGCATACATGTATACTATAGAAAAAATTTTATATTAATACAGAAACAGTAAGGGGAAACCAACTAAATGATAAGCAACCATACAGTGACTAAAATATAATTTTTTGAGACAACAGTTAGAAGAGAAAGTCATTTGACTGGGTCTTCCTTCCATCTCCCTCTCATGTAGATGTGTCTGCATCACAGTAGGCAGCTGTGCTTGACAAAGTACACAGCAGCTTTCACATGCAATGTTATGATAACATTGACCTTCTGCAGCACCAGGCATGTAAAAATTTAGGCGAGTTTTTCTAGTATTGCACACGAAGAGTAAGCTAGTAAAATGCTATTACGTATATTGACTAAAAATTTTTTTCCCCAAAACCTCATAAAGTTTAATTAGCCTTTTTAATTCACAGATATTATGATAAAATCCATCAATGGAAAGGTGAATTTATACTAGAAATCACTTAGAATACATCAATAATGGAAGCCTTAATATTCATCAGTTTCTAAAAAGTAATCACTAATTTGCACTTAAAAAATAGTTTTGTGCATCATAGATTACGACCTGGATGTACACCACTGGAAAAACAATTTTTCGCTCCCTTCAAGAAGTGACATATATTAAATTTTATACACTCATAGTATTCCTACTAATTTTATGTTTTAATATCTGTTGTTTTGTTAGTATTTTATGATGAGTTTTTGTAAAAATGCCTACTTGCAGTCAAAAAGTTTTCATTTATAGTTTGTGAAGAGAGAAGGCCTAGTGATGGCTGGGAGTAAGCTGAACTTCGTTGGTGATGGTTTGTATTGTGATGTTGTGTGTGACTGTATCATTATGAAATACATATTTGATTAATAACAAAATTGGGATAAGTTGCCTTAAAATTTTATCATCTTTCAGTTCATATTTTCTGATTTTTTAATATTACCCTTCTTTTTTACAATATATGTGCAATATGAAGTGCAAACACATCTGTTTCAACCACCAGGATTTTTTAAACTGATGATACGGGTTTTTTGTTTGCAGGTTGTATGGAGCAGTCCATCATAACAGATGGCCAGCAGAGTTCCATTCTCCCAGCATCAACGATGACAATCGTTGAGTCGTCACCAGTCACATAATTTTTAATACTACTGCTTTTCAACTCACCTCAAATACAACACACAATTGTATACTCATAGCTCATGTTATAGTAAATAGTGAGCAGAAATAGAAAATACAGGGTAGTGATAGTGCCAGGGAGGAAACACACAGGGCACAGTAAATACTGAACACAAGTAGACTGCAGTGTACTGGTAGTGACTAGGAAGGAACACAGATGGCCCAGTAAATACTGAACACAAGTAGACTGCAGTGTAGTGGTAGTGACTAGGAAGGAACACAGACGGTACAGTAAATACTGAACACAAGTAGGCTGCAGTGTACTGGTAGTGACTAGGAAGGAACACAGACGGCACAGTAAATACTATACACAAGAAGACTGCAATGTACTGGTAGTGACTAGGAAGGAACACAGGTGGCACAGTAAATACTATACACAAGTAGACTGCAGTGTAGTGGTAGTGACTAGGAAGGAACACAGATGGCACAGTAAATACTGAACACAAGCAGACTGCAGTGTAGTGGTAGTGACTAAGAAGGAACACGAGATGGCACAGTAAATACTATACACAAGTAGACTGCAGTGTACTGGTAGTGACTAGGAAGGAACACAGACAGCACAGTAAATACTATACACAAGAAGACTGCAATGTACTGGTAGTGACTAGGAAGGAACGCAGATGGCACAGTAAATACTATACACAAGTAGACTGCAGTATAGTGGTAGTGACTAGGAAGGAACACAGACGGCACAGTAAATACTATACACAAGTAGGCTGCAGTGTACTGGTAGTGACTAGGAAGGTACACAGATGGCACAGTAAATACTGAACACAAGCAGACTGCAGTGTAGTGGTAGTGCCTCAGAAGGAACACAGGGCACAGTAAATGCTGAACACAAGCAGACTGCAGTGTAGTGGTAGTGACTAGGAAGGAACCCACAGGGCACAGTGAATAATGAAAACAAGTAGACTGCAGTATAGTGGTAGTGCCGTGGAAGGAACACAGAGGACACAGTGAATACTGAACACAAATAGACTTCAGTGTACTGGTAGTGCCTGGGAAGGAACAGGGAGGGGACTGTAAATACTGAACAAAAACAGGCTGTAGTGTAGTGGTAGTGCCTGGGAAGGAACACAGAAGGCACAGTAAATACTGAACACGAGACTGCAGTGTAGTGGTAGTGCCTGGGAAGGAACACAGACGGCACAGTAAATAGTGAACACAAGAAGAGTGCAGTGTGTTGGTAGTGCCTGGGAAGAAACAAAGAGCACACTAAATACTGCACACAAGAAGACTGCAGTGTAGTGGTAGTGACTGGGAAGGAACACAGAGGGCCCAATAAATAGTGAACATAAATAGGCTGCAGTGTACTGATAGTGCCTGGGAAGGAATACACAGGGCACAGTACATACTGAACACAAGCAGACTGCAGTATAGTGGTAGTGCCGTGGAGGGAACACAGAGGACACAGTGAATACTGAACACAAATAGACTTAAGTGTATCGGTAGTTCCTGGGAAAGAACAGGGAGGGAACGGTAAATACTGAACAAAAACAGACTGCAGTGTATTGGTAGTGCCTGGGAAGAAACACAGAGGGCACAGTAAATCCTGAACACAAATACACTGCAATGTAGTGGTAGTGCCTGGGAATGAACCCACAGGACACAGTGAATACTGAACAGAAATAGACTGCAGTGTAGTGATTGTGCCTGGGAAGGATCAGAGAGGGCCTAATAAGTAATGAACGCAAATAGGCTGCAGTGTACTGGTAGTGCATGGGAAGGAACACAGAGGGGACAGTAAATACTGAATACATATACACAGATGTGTAATTGTAGTGCCTGGGAAGGAACATAGGGCACAGTATATACTGAACACAAGCAGACTGCAGTGTAGTGGTAGTGCCTGGGAAGGAACACAGAGGGCACAGTAAATACTGAACACAAATTGCAGTGTACTGGTAGTGACTGGGAAGGAACACAGAGGGCACAGTAAATATTGAACACAAATTGCAGTGTACTGGTAGTGACTGGGAAGGAACACAGAGGGCACAGTAAATAGTGAACAGAAGAAGACTGCAGTGTAGTGGTAGTGACTGTGAAGGAACACAGAGGGCACATTAAATACTGAACACAAATACACTGCAGTGTACTGGTAGTGGCTGGGGAAGCACATAGGGCACAGTTAATAGTGTACACAAATATACTGGAGTGCCTTGGAGGAAGGATTCTGTGATTTAGTTGCCTAAGAAATGGAATTTAAAACAGAGTCTGTTTTTGTAATGTTTTGCATTGACTGTGTTTTGTGACTGTTTATTAAAATCCACATAAATACACGTAATTAGGATACATACACATTGCACAGTATATCTGATACCTTTTGAATCATACCATGCTATCATCAGGGATAGAAATATAAGACAAAAGGGAGACAGGTAGAAGCAGCTAACAGAGGCAGGGAAGCAGATACACAAGGTGACAGGCAATGAGGGACAGACGGGTTGAGGCAGCCATGCAGGAACAGGGAGGCAGAGGCAGAAAATGGCAGGCAGTCTAGGACACCAGTGTGGGTAGAGGTAGGCAGAATCATTCTGGCCAAAGGGAGTCATGTAGGGGTAGGCCGGCAGACAGACCGATGCAGGAAAAGATAGATGAAGGCAGGAAGAGGCATGTGCAGTTAGGCAGGCAGATTCAGGCAATCAGCTGGTAGGAAGGGGCAGACAAGTGGCAGGGAGACAGGCAGGTAAGCCAGAAGGCATGGAGGCAAGAAGAGGCAGTGGTAGGAACTGAAAGGCTGGGAGACAGGCAGCCAGACAGAAGGGGAGTGCATAAACAGAAGCAGGCAGGTCAGGTATGCAAGCAATCATTGATGCTGACGTGGGCAGGACGACGGCAGTGGCAGGGCCGAAGAGGGAAGCAAGCAGGCAGAAGTAGAAAAGCAGACAGGTGGGCAGAAACATGCAGGCAGAGAGGAAAGGGTTTGTGGGCAGGGAAGAAGAGACGCAGGCAGGCGGAGAGAGGCAGACAGGAGATACAGGCCGGCAGGCGGAGAGGGGCAGACAGGAGATACAGGCCGGCAGGCGGAGAGGGGCAGACAGGAGATACAGGCCGGCAGGCGGAGAGGGGCAGACAGGAGATACAGGCTGGCCGGCAGGGACGCAGGTAGAGAGCAGCCATGCAGACAAAGGCACAGAAGCAGAAGGATGCAGAGGTAGGCATGCAGGTGCAGTTACACAGGAGTGTAGGCAGATGAGCAGGGAGGGAATAAGGTAAAAAGATATGCACAAAGGAATGCAGAGAAGCAAGCAGACTGATAGGTATTGGGAGGTAATAAAAGGAGGCAGGCAGACACAGGTAGATTCAGGCATGCAGAGGCTCAGGAAGCAGGGAGAGGCAGAATAGTACAGGAAGGGGGGCAGAGAGGCAGGCAGAAGCAAGCAGGGAGTGGTAGACAGGCAGGAATGTATGCAAGCAGTGAAGGAGGGACATGTAAAAGCAGCTTGCCCATGGAGGCAGGTGTGTAAAATTTTGCAAGCAAAGACAGGAAGTAACACGTAGGAAGACAGGAGGATGTATGTATCGTAACTGTATATTTAGTTGTTGTTGTGTATATATTTCAGGGCAACCAGGAACTCCCTATGCTGGAAGTACAAGTGACATCCTCTCCTTGAGGGGATAAGACTTGTACATCCAGCATAGGGAGTTCATGATGATGGTTTCAGCAAGTCATGGCTATTAGCAGCTTGCTGCCAGCCATCACCAGGAGCTCCCTATGCTGGAGGTACACGTCACATCCTCTCCTTGACACCTCCAGCATAGGGAGCTCCCAATGATGGTTAGCAGCAAGTCACTGCTATTAGTAGGCATGTAAATTACAAATTTCAGAAATGTTCTTGCATTTGGGGAGGATATGGCTGGGTGCTGGGAAATTTTTAATGTTTCGAGATAGTGCATAACACAAACTTCAAATTTTAACAAAAAACAAAACACTACACCATACTAATTTACTTCTTTATTATTAATTACTTATTATACTTGTTTAAATACTTCTTCACTTACTTCCCCAGTCCTCCTCCTCCTCCTCCCTCTCACACACACATATATA
>BLKM01000642.1:126573-199373 GCA_013340265.1 Coptotermes formosanus
AGGGGTGGGAATTACAGTAAGCAAATAAGTAATTACATAATAAAGAAGTATATTAGTATGTTGTACTGTTTTTTTTTTTAATTTGAAGTTTGTGTTACGCACGATCTCGAAACTTTAAAAATTTCGCGGCACCCAGCCATATCCTCCCCAATGCGAAGACTTTACATGCTTCACTGGGTGTTCTCCCCAAATGCAAGAACATTTCTGAAATTTGTAATGTACACACCCACAAATAGCAGTGACTTGCTGCTGACCATCATCGTGAACTCCCTAGCCGGAGGTAAAACTCGCATCCTCTCCTTGAGAGGAAATGATGATGTTTAGCAGCAAGTTGCCCTGAAATGTGCACAGAAACAACAGTACTTTCAAAAACACAAATTCCTGCTCACTAAACTCACACTAAATACACAACCAGGGTACACACTCTCCTACTTGATATCACTTTATCTCCAACATGTTTCGCCTCATACAGAGGTGTCACCAGGGAGCTTTCCTTCTGGTTTTGCCTGCCTACCTTAGTGCCCCCCCTGCCTTCACCTGTCAGCCCCTGCCTGCTACTGCACGTTAGCCTGTCCCTCTCTGCCTGCCTCCCTGTTTCTGCCAGCCAGCTTCTACCTGGGTTCCTGCCTGAGTGTGTCTGCCTTGCTGCCAGGTTCTCTTGGCCTGACAAGCTCTCTCTGGTTGCCTGCCTGCTTGCCACCTCTTTTTGCCAGCCTACCTCTGCCCAAGTGCAGTGCCTGCCTCTCTCTCTCCCCATCCCGCTCTCTCTCCCTCCCTCCCCCTCTGTGTTTCTGCTCACTATTTCCTATGCCCCGTATGTCTCCTCCCAGGCACTACCATTACCCTGTCATGTATTTCTGCTCACTATTTACTACGCGCTCTGTGTTTCTTCCTAGGCACTACCAGTACACTGCAGTCTACTCATGTTCACTATTTCCTATGCCCCGTGGGTTTCCTCCCTTGCGGTACTATGTGTTGCAATATGTGATTTGTGTTTTTGATTCATCCGAATAGTACAAATCTTGTTCATACAGGCAGTGCTGGGGTTAGTGTGAGTTTTAAGTGAGTTGTTTTGGTGAAGACGTGTGGGAATAATCCTAAGAAGTTGCTTGTTAGGATTATGAGGAATAGTCAGGTGCAAATGAATGAGTTTTACTGTGCCCTCTGTGTTTCTTCCTAGGCACTACCTGTACACTGCAGTCTATTCATGTTCACTATTTCCTCCCAGGCACTACCATTAAAACCTTTCACAGCAATCTATATTACAGGAAGCACAATCAAAACCAGTATCATGTTTACATATCACTAATATTAACCAGTGCTCAACTAGTATTTTATGCTTCCTCCCAGGTTAGGTTAGGTTAGGTTGGAATAAAGATGCAAGTACCTGTGTCAGCTGTATGGCTGTCCCTCTGCTTTTCTACCCTGCTCACCTGCTTACTTGCCCTTGCCTGCCTCTCCTTGCTGCCTTTACTTGCCTGTTCCTTCTTCCCTCCTTGCCTTAGCCTGCGAACTTTATCCTGCCTGCCCCTGCCTTCATACCTAGTTGTCTGCCACTGTCTGCATGGCAGCATGCCTGTCTCCCTACATGTGCCTTGTTGTCTTTACCTTCGAAATTTTACACAACTACCTCTGCCTTCCTGCTTCTGTCTTTGGCTGCCTGTCTGCCAGCCTGCTTTTGCATGGCTCTATGCCTGCATACCTCCCATGCCTGCCTGTGTTTGATTGCAAGCCTCTAACCTCCTGCTCCTCTCTGCGAGCCACTGCCTGCCTCCGCTGGCCTGCATCTTTCTTCCGCCTGTCCTTGCCACCGTACACTTTCCTGACTGCCTGCCTGCCTCTTGACTGCTTCTACATGCCTGCTTGCCTGCCTCTACCCTCATACCTGCTTGCCTGCATGCCTCTCCTGCCTGCGTGCCTGAACCTACCTGTCTGCTAGCCTACCTCTGCCTGGCAGCTTCTGCCTGCCGGTCACCACTTTCATTCATGCCTGCATCTGCCCACCTGCTTGCCTGCCTGCCTACCTTTCCCTGACTACATCTATTTTTGCCTCTTTCAGTTGCCCACTTCCCTCTGCCTTCATGCCTCGGTATGCATCCCTGCCTCTGCCCAGAATGCATCTGCTTCCCTCCCTCCATATACTTCTGCATCTGTGCTAGACTCTGCCTGCGAGCATAGCCTGCCTACCACTGCCTGTGTTTACTTGCAAGCCTCTAACTTGCTTCTCTCTGTGAGCCTCTGCCTGCCTGCACCCCTCCCTTCGCCCCACTTCTGTGTACATGTGTTTACCTCCCTGACTGTGCTACACCATCTTTTTTGTCTGCCTAACTGCCTCAGCTGGCTATACTTTCCTGACTGCCTGCCTCTATGCCTACCTGTCCTTGTTTTCTGCGTTTTGGGCATGCTTGTATGCCTGCTTAAAAGCTCCTGCCTGTCTGCATTCCTGCGTGTAAGACTCACTGCCTGTGTCTCTCTCTGCCTGCCTCTGACTGACTGCTTGCATCCCCCTGCCTGGCTCCATCTACCTGCTTGCATCTGCCTACCTACCAGAACTTACCTCTCTGCCTGATTTCATCTGCCTGCCTACCTGGCACTGTCTGCCTGCCTGACTGTCTTCCTGCCTGCTTCTGTTTACATGCCTGCCTCCCTGTCTGACTCTGCCTACCTCCCTGCTTACCTCTCTGTCTACTTAGCTGCTTGTCTGCCTGCCTGACGGCATGCCTGCTACCTGCTCCTACCTGGCTGCCTCCTGCTTTGTGCCTGCCTGTCTCCCGCTGCCTGGCAGCTTCTGCCTCCCGGCCGCCGCCTTCGTCCATGCCTGCCTGCATGTCAGTGTCAATGATTGCTTGCATACCTGCCTGTTTCTGAATGCCTGTCTCTGCCTGCTTACCTTCCTACCTGCTTCTGCTTACCTGCTTCAGTTGCCCACTTCCCTTCCCTTCCTTTACCTTGGCTTCATTCTGCTTGCCTGCTTGCTTGCCTGTGTTTGGCTGCCTGTCTCCCTGCCTTTGCCTGCCAGCTTCTGCCTCCATGCCTCTGTATACATCCCTGCCTGAGCCTGTCTCTCCTCACCTCCTCCAGCATGAATGCCTCTGCCTAGAATGCACCTGCTTCCCTCCGTGAATATACCTCTGCACGCCTGCCTGTGACCCGCCCTGCCTATCTTCCTACCCATCAATCTGCCTACCACTGTCTCTGTACCACCTGTCTGCCCCTTCCTACATGCTGATTGTCTGAATCTGCCTGCATTCCTGCATATGCTGTCTGCCTCAGGATTACTGTGTTTAACATGCCTACCCACAGAATGTTAGATTAGTAGTAATGCCTGGACAATAACATGAGCTGTCAATATACAACTGTGTGTCATATGTGAAGCAAGATAAGGAGGAACATTAAAAATTATATATGACTCATAAGGACTCACCGAATGTTGTACTTGGTGCTGGAAGAATGAAACTCAGCTGTCCACTTATTATGATGCACTGCTCCTCGCAATCTGCGGAGAAAAAAAAATTGGTTGAAGATGACCGTACATATCATATTGCTTTTATATTGTGACAAAGATCTTCATTATTGACTGACTTCAAAAAAACTTGAACTGTTACCAGCTCATGCTAGGTGTGATGTTTCAGTTATATCATGGCAATGGAAAGCAAGACGCAGATGAAAAACTACTTCGGCCTCCAAGTAAAGCACCCTTCGTTATTGACCAATTTCAATGAAACTTGCTCTGTTTGTAACGCATTTGCCATGAGTGTTAGGTGTGATGTTTCGCTTACATCACTGCAACAGAAGGCAAGATACAGACGAAAAAATACTTCAGCCTCTAAGTAAAGTGCCCTTCATTACTGACAGACTTGAAGTAAAATCGCACTGCTTGTAGCACATACATGTTGAGACCTAGGTGCAATGTTTCGGTTACATCACTGCAATGGAGGGCGAGATACAGACGAAAAACTACACTGCAATTTATTTCTGCTCACTATTGACTATGCCGTGTGTATTTCCTCCCAGGCACTACCATTACACAGCAGTCTACCCCTGCTCACTGTGTACTGTGGCCTTTGTGTTTCCTCACAGGCATTACAGGGCTTACAGAGTTTTAAATTCTGTCTAGATACACCTGTTGCAATGTGCAATACACTTCTTACAAAAAAAATTGTAGCAAGTGTATTAGCCAGTGAAAATGTAAGACTCAAGAAAAGCTATGCGATTCTTAATTTCCAGGCAATGTGTCACACAACTGGCAATTTGTCTTATGCTACACACCTCTGAGGCACCTCGTAAGTGGTTACACAGAGAGATGAAGGATATGATCTGTGTACCCGGACAACAGAGCCTTAACATCCGTCAGTCACATTGCACTAGATGGGGCAGTGGGTCCACTGGGCACTCGTCCTGGTCTTAAGATGATAAGCTCCTCAAGATAGGTGTACACTGGGATTTCCTGGATGCTCCTCAGTGTCAGTCAGCCAAAACCACAAGATTCTAAAACATTTAGAATTGACATTATTCACTGGTGTGTCTCTATGACTGTAGGCAATAAAGCATACACACCTGACAATCACAATTCAATCTTTTCAACCCTGGAGGTGGATGCAGCATGCCACCCCCCAAAATGTCTATTCAGTTTGGTCCCATTGCCACACTCAAAAGCATCTACAATGAAGTAAAAGCCTTACAAACAAATTACACAATCTGCAATCATATCTGAACCCAGCGTGTACCTGTATCAACAGTCACTAGCAGGTCCGAAAAAGAATAACCATTACTGCTGGAAGCACTTACTCCCCACCCAGAAGCTCACAGGATGTACTGGCTACTGAAGTGGCAACAAATCATGATCGCCTTGTTTGTAAGTGTATTCCTATAATGTGCAAATTAATGACGAAGCTGATGATACACTGAGTTTCAGTTTCCTAACAACACACCTTGCAACTCCTGACACAACACACACCTTGACTGGATGGTCCATCTATTACAGATGATGTGCATGATGGAGGTGAACTTCCTACATCTTGTGAGACCTGACAGTCTAATGAAGATCACAGCCTTCAGGTGTGACACTGTGTAGTCTGGCAGAGAGGTATTAGTGTTCAAGAGACACTTTCTGCCACCATCAGAGTACGAGATGAAGGCAGTAGGCTTCTATGTGATGGTACCTCTCTGCAGGACCACACAGCGTCACATTACACAACATAATCATCTTCATGCATGTTTCTTCCCAACTCAAATCCCAGTGGGCTCCCAGAAGAGGATGCGCAGAGGCCACAAACGCAGTCTCATTTGTTATCACTTGGAATGGCATCCTGTCACTGCTGCCTGTAAAAATACTGTACATTATTTTCAGCTCTTAATGGCAGTTGTTCTTAAAATGATGGTCATCTGAACAAAACTACATCACTCTGAAGATATGACAGTGTTTCTCTCAAATGGCAGCTATGATGCATAAAAACCAGAAGATTACAATCATCTGAACAACCTGCTAACATCAAAGACTATTTGTAACAAGGCTATCCCTGTGCTGAGTGAAGCACCAAGCCATGAATGTACAAGGGGGCCTAGCAGCGTAGGGCTGAACATATTCTTAATATTGGCACCAGACGCAAATGGCTGCCTTCATGCCCTTCCCACTTTACCCCATGTACTGACTCAACAAGAAATTGGGTAAGCCACAGAGCCTGTCTCGATGCTCTTCCCTAGCTACAGCTGTTGCCAATAATCTAAGGAATGTGAAAGGCAAAATTCAAGAAAAACCACCAGATTCTGAATTTCCAGGCAATGTGTTACACAACTGGCAACTCTGAAACAGATACACCTCATTGGTGGTTACACACAGAGACAATGGAATGGTCTGCGTACACAGACATTAGGGTCTAACATCGTTCAGTCAAACTAGAATGGATGGGGCGCTGGGCACTCCTGTCCTGGTCTTAAGATGATACGCTCTTCAAGACAGATGCACACTGGGACTTCTTGGAAGCTCCTCACTCAGTCAGTCAGCCAAAACCACAAGATTCCAAAACATTTACAATAGACATTCTTCACTGATGTGTCTCCATGACTTTAAGCAATAAAGGATACATACCTGACATTCACAATTCAATCTTTTCAACCCTGGAGGCTGATGCAGCATGCCACCCCCCCTGAAACATCTATTCAATTCTGTCCCATTGTCATGCTTAAAAGCATTTACAATGAAATAAAAGTCTTAACAAACAAATCACACAGTCTGCAATCATATTTTAACCCAGTGTGTATCTGTATCAACAGTAACTAGCAAATCAGGCAATGGACAACCATTACTGCTGCAAGCCACCTTACCTCCTCATCCAAAAGCTCACAGGTTTTTACTGGCTACAGATGTGGCAACAAGTCATGATCGCCTTGTTTGTAAGCGTATTTATATAGTGTCCAAATTAATGACGAACCTGATTATACATTGAGTTTCAGTTTCCTAGCATCACACATGCCAACTCCTGACTGGATGGTCCACCCATTATAGACGATGTGCACAATGGAGGTGAACTTCCCGCATCCTGTGAGATCTGACAGTCTCATGAAGATCACAGCCTTCTGGTGTGACACCGTGTAGTCTGGCAGACAGGTATTAGTGTTCCAGAGACACTTTTTACCACCCTCAGGGTAAGAGATGAAGGCATCAGGCTCCTATCTAATGACACCTCTCTGCCAGACTACACGGTGTTCCATGCTGCAAGATAATCACCTTCATGCATCTCTCTTCCTGACTCCAATCCCAGTGGGCTCCCAGAAGACAACGTGCCAAGGCAATGACCGCAGTCTCATTCTTCGTCACAAGTAATGGCACCTTGGCACTGCCACCTGCAAACAGGAAGTATGTTACTTTCAGGTCTTAACGGTAGTTGTTAAAATGATGATCACATGAACTCAATTAAGTCACCCTAAATATTGCAGCAGTATGTTTCTCCCAAGCATCAGAATAAACCCTGCCCACCACCCGTGTGAAAACCAAAAGATGAACATCACTTGAAGAACTTGCTGACATGAAGGGATCCTTGTATGGTAGGCCATTATATTTAAAAGGTGAAGTTAATGAAAAACTTATACAAATTATGACCATACAGGAGACGCTGAAACTCCATGCTGCAGTCTCTTATCAGGTTTTCCTGCCTGCACGACCTGTTACTTGCCACTTGTCACACTGATATCCCTATGTGATTTTGAACATGTGGAGCCAAACAAGAGAAATGGGTTTTTATTCTGTTGCCACCATGTGGATGGTTCCTGCTGTGACAGCTAGCAGGTTCCCTCAAATATCATCCACACCCTTCACACAGTGATGTGTTTTCTTAGAGACCTGGTTGTGTTTAAATGTCTCAAACTTTGACCCCAGTGAACATAATGCCTGTAGATAAAGCCTCAGCATCAGTTCAGACTCCTCAAGTTCGGCCGTCTGCAAAGTTACAGTTCTCATTTTGAATGATACTTCATGCTCATTTACTGACACTGCTCTAAACTTGCAGTCTAAAGCCATAGCAATCATGCCTTCCTTTACAGTCTGTTATAAAAAATATGAAGAATGACACACACTTGCACAAAACATGCAAATAAAACTCCAAACCTGCCCTTTCTGTTATTTCTGCGTGATTCAAGCATGAATGCCTTTCCACGAGGAGACGTATTTTAACTAAGACAGCATCTCACATTTCCTTTGGAACCTCCTCAGTAGTTTAAAGCATAAGCAGTCCATATGCAAATTTCAGTCACTTATACTAAAGTAATCCACTGATGATCCATCTGGAGGAACGGAGTCTACCCTGAAAATGGCGGTAGTATATTCCCCTGAAATGTTGGTCACTAGCTACTAGACTACACGGTCTCACATACCACAGGACTGTAACCTCCACAGACACCTCGAAGGCAACGTCGTATGTCACCGTTATCTCAAAACTCTCAAAGTTTAAAACTGAAGACGGAGTGTTTGAAGATCAAGAACACTTGAAATCTCACACGCCAAACGTTATGTGTGTGCCAGGTATGCTTTCAGGCCTCAAAAACTAGGTGCAGGTCTAAAAATTCTTATATTTACAGTTTTTTTGTAGTAATATCTATGCCACAATATCACTGCTTTCTTTATACATTACAAAGATAATGACATCCATTTTCACAGGAGACCACAAAAACCACAAAGCTAAGTGCCATGTATCACCTCACTTACAATTTGTATATAGAACATGTATCACTTTTGGCATGATTATACGGCCACCCCATGTTCCACATGACGCAACAGGACAACAACGTTTTTCCATATCCAAGTAAATACAGTATACAGCCTACACAGGTACATGTGCACTCACACCTAACCTAAATCCAGCTCGGCAGGATGTAACCAACAGTGACTGACAAACAGTCATTTCATACCTACTTCGTACATCTTACATGTACACAGTTTTCAAACGTACTATCCACTAATATCAATCATACCGCACAAAACACGACATATTAAACTTTAGCCTATTAAATGGCTTAACACATACTCAACCCACCTCACAACTTCCCCGACATAATGGCGACCCTTCGATTCATCTGCAGCTGCATGGCAATGCCACGGCTTATATAACAGTGCGATAACCGTTGGCAAGATGACATGGATCATATATGACGCTACATCAGACTCCTTACCACGGATTATATCATCTGCAGTACATAGCACTGACCACAGTTTCTAACCACATGAAGATTTGAACTCCGTGGAAACGGTCAGTTGCAACGCCACAAGCGGCTTCGCCTGCGTATCTAGCCGGCGTAACTCAGTGGCTTCTGGTGGTAACGTATGGAACTATGGAACATCATGTTTTTAAAGCAAACTTCTCCCATAGCATATACCCTCTCGACCAGTCACTCCTGTCATAATCACGATGAAAAGACAGCAATCTTCGAAATTACTATAAACCAGACTTACGGGGGATATACCTTACTAATTAACATTCTGCTTCTTCGAAATATTTCTGCTCAGATCAAAACGTCATGTAAAATCGAAACGTATATTCATTGCATATAACATGTACACAGTTCACTTGTACATGTACACTAGTGATACAAAGTATGGAAATTGCAGAATATTACGATTCAAAATTAGTCTCCCTGGTTATGGAACTATGCAGGCTGTCTGATAAGTACCACGGTTACGGTCACGACACACTGCCTCAGTCTACTGTACGAGTTTGGTTCCAAACGGTCAATAATAAAGGACATTTAATTCTTGACTAAAGTAGTTCTTCGTATCTGCCTCTCCTTATGAAGGCCACTTTACTCTTGAGACCGAAAGAGTTGCTTGACGCTATCACACCTCGTGTTGCAGCGGGGTGACTCAAACATGATATGTGGCACTACATCCCCATGAGACACGACCAGTGTAAGCTTAGTCGACATCGGGCTGTAAGGGAGGGCCCTTTACTCCAAAGACCGAAACGGTTTTTTCTCCCTATCTCGCCTCTTATTGCAGTGGAGTAACTCAAGCATCACAAGTGGCACTACCTCCCCATGCTCCACAACCAGTGCAGGTTTGGTCGAAATCGGGCAGTAATGAAGGTCACTTTACTCTTCAGGCCGAAAAAGTTGCTTGACCATATCACGCCTCGTACTGCAGTCGGGTGACGCAAACATGGCATGTGGCACTACCTCCTCATGAGAGAACCAATGTAAGCTTACTGGAAATCGGGAACTAATGAAGGCCACTTTACTCCAAAGACCGAAAAGGTTTCTTCTCCCTATGTCGCCTCGTATTGCAGCGGGGTGACTCAAAACACGACATGTGGCACTACTTCCCCATGCGACACAACTAGGGGAAGTTTGGTCAAAATCGGGCTGTAAGGGAGGGCCCTTTACTCATGAGGCCTGAACAGTTTTCCGTCCCTATCTCGCTTCGCATTAATATTCATACGTGGCACTCCCTCCCCATGCGCCACAACCAATGCAAGATTGGTCGAAATCGGGCAGTAAAGTAGGCCACTTTACTCTTGAGACCTAAACACCTTTATGTCCCTATTCGCCTCTTATTGCAGCAGCGTGACACAAATATCTCATATGGCACTACCTCACCATGCGCAATAATCAGTGCTACTTTGGTCAAAATCGGGCATTATCCAAGGGTACTTTACTTGAGATGCCCAAACAGGTTTTCGTCCCTGCCTCGCCTCGTATTACAGCGGGGTATCACAAACACCACATGACGCACTCCCTCAAATTGCTCCACAACCAGTGCAAGTTTGGTCGAAATCGGGTAGTAATAAAGGCCACTTTACTCTTCAGAACGAAACACTTTTTGTCTGTATCTCGCCTCATGCTTCAGGGGCGTGACACAAACATCACATGTTGCACTATCTTCCAATGCGCCTCAAGCAGTGCAAGTTTCGTCGAAATCGGGCAGAAACGAAGGGCACATTACACTGGAGGTTGAAAGACCTATTCGTCTCTATGTAGCCTCACATTGCAGTCGGGTGAAACAAACATCACGCATGGCAGTCTCTGCCCATGTTCCAAAGCAAGTACATGTTCGGTCAAAATCGGGCAGTATTAAGGGGCAAATTAAAATTGAGACCGAAAAAGCTTTTGTCCCTGCCTCGCCTCGTATTGCAGCGACGTGATTCAAACATAATACGTGGCACTGCCTCCCCATGCAACACAAAGAGGGCATGTTTCGTCAAAATCGGGTTGTAAGAAAGGGCCCCTTAAGCATGAGGACTAAACAGTTTTTCGCCCCTACCTCGCGTCACATTCAAGGCAGATGAAATAATCTAGATACGTGGCAACCCCTCACCATGCGAAACAACCACAGAAAATTTGGCCGAAATCCGGCAGTAACGAAGGGCTCTTTACTCTTGAGGCCGAAACAGTTTTTCGTCCGTACCTCCCCTCGCATTGCAGTGGGGTGACTGAAATATACCACATGCCACACACTCCGCAAGCGTTGCGTGCACTGCATATTAGGTTGCAATGGGACAGTAATGAAACACACTTTACACTTGAGGCAGAACAGTTTTTCGTCCGTATCTCCCCTAGGATTGCAGTGGAGGCACTGAGTAATATCACATGGTACTCCCTGCGCATGCGCTACAAGCAGTGCAAGTCAGGTTGAAGTCGGTCAGTAATGAAGCGCACTTTACTCTTGAGGTAGAAACAGTTTTTCGTCCTATCTCCCCTAGGATTGCAGTGGGGTCACTGAGTAATACTACATGGTATTCCCTGTGCATCCGCTACAAGCAGTGCAAGTTAGGTTGAAGTCGGTAAGTAATGAAGGGCACTTTACTCTTGAGGTCGAAAGAGTTTTTTGTCCGTATCTCCCCTAGGGTTGCAGTGGGGTCACGTAGTAATATCACATGGTACTCCTTGCGCATGCGCTAGAAGCAGTACAAGTTAGGTTGAAGGCGATATGTAATGAAGGGCACTTTACTCTTGATGTCGAAAGAGTTCTTTGTCCGTATCACTGAAACAGCACATGATGCACTCACTCACTGCCCGTGCTGTACAAGTCGTGGACATTTGGTCAAAGTTGGTCAGTAACGAAGAGTACTTCACTCTTGAGGCCGAAAATGTTTTTGTCCGTATATCACCTCGCATGGGACCAGAGTTACTGAGACAGCACAGCTTTCATTCCCTGCCCGCATTTTACAAGCACCACAATTTTGGGCAAAATTGGTCATTAACGAGGACAACTTTACTCATGAGGACGTAACAGTTTTTCATCCCTACCTTCCCTCTGAGTGTAGCAGTATCACTGAAAGACCACATGATGCACTCACTGCCCGTGCTACACAAGCTGTGTAGGTTTGTTCGAAATCGCTCAGTATCGAAGCGTACTTTACTCCTGAGGCCAAAAGTTTTTCGTGCATATCTCGCCTCGCATTGGAGCAGGGTTACTGAGACAGCATAATGTGCACTTCCTGCCAGTGTTCTAAATGCACTGCAAGTTTGGTCGAAATCGGTCAGTAACCATGGGCACTTTACTCGTGAGACCACAACAGTTTCTCATCCCTATCTCACCTCTCATTGCAGCAGGTTGACTCAAACATCACACATGGCACTCACTGCGCATATGCTACATTCTGTGCAAGTTTGGACAAATTGGGTCTAATGAAGGGCACATTACTCCTGAGGCCAAAATAGTTTTTCGTCCCTATCTCGCCTCGCATTGCAGGGGTGCGAGTGAAACATCATATGTGGCACTCAATACGCTTGTGCTACAAGCAATGCATTGGTGGCAAACAGTTATCCATCTAGAGCATTGATTGTCCACGTGCAGAAAATTGGCTACGCTGGTATGAACAAGAAGCAAAAGTGATACACCAATATCACTTTCACATGTAATAAATTTACTGAAACCTTTCTTTCAACATATATGCTCATTCAATTGCAAACAAAATTCACATCATGCAGATACACATTTCCCCTTTCCTTACACCTTACACTTATCTCCAGCCTGATCCTGCCATGAATCATCACCGCAATATTTGTGAATATTAACAAAAAATAAAACTTTGGAACAACACAGGAAACACTGTGCTTTACAGGTTGTCATCAGGGCAGAAGTAGTCTTAGCCTGATTCATATGATATGTATGCTCACAATCAGTGAGCAATTAGGGAAAATAATCTTTGTCTGCATTTAAATACATCTGTTCAAAGCAACACTCATACCCATGGAATGCAGTGCACAATTCAGCACTGCTGTTCTTGGAAAGGACAACTGCCCCAGAAATAATGCCAAATTTGTATGAAGATTCTGAACATGTATAAAGCATAATGAACAATGCTAGAGGGCCACACGAGCTTTCAGTGTGAGTGTACCCATAGCATCCAAGAGGCCACAATTCCCACTGCATAAAAGCAACGGCCTGGTTTATTTGTATCAGAATGCTAACCTAACACTGTAATTTATACCTAGAAATCTGAAAGGATTGCCACATGCCAAGCTCTAAACACACAGTAACTGTGGAATCATTTTTTGTAATAAGAAGTCATGCTTGTCAAACAGAGCAAGACACACAACCCCAGTCAAAACAGTCAAAACAAGAGCACACAATGTCATATATCGCATTATTCAGGTACATTAGAACTTGCCTCAAAAGCACAATCCGTTACTGAAGAATCACTTCCATCAATATGACAAGCAGTAGTCAAGTCTTGAGGAACGCCATAATGAGTACATGGATTTGGTAGGATTCCTGGATCTTCGCCAAGAATCCGAAACTCCACTATTGGGCTTTCTACAGTTAGGTTCCTTTCCCTTGCACATAAATCTCCCCATGTGAAGAGCAGTGGCAATGTTCTATTTGGGTCAAATGGACCAAAATCTATTATCTGTATCTTGTTGCTTGATTGCCTTACAACATCAAACGTGTCTGAAAAGCAGTTACAAATACGTCATGACACATTCACATGAAGTAATTCCTATCACATAACAAATATTCATATCATATACAAAAAGGTTCAAACTACTACTTTTGGGGTGCAGTAAGACACTGACAAATAACTCCACAGAGCATAGTACTTCATGAAGAGTTGACAGTTCCTCAACCACAAGTAATCAAGAAAACGCCCACCTTTCATGCAATGCCAGCAGTTCCTTACTGTGTCCAGAAGAGCCTGTCTGATACACAGCTTGATAGTGTGTGACTTAAAAAACTGTACCAAAACTCCAAAACCAAACTTAAAATTACCGAGCACAACTTTTAGTAGTGGAATTTCCTTCGCAACAGATTATCTGCTTATCATTTCCATCATCTTCATGACCTGATCTCCAGAACTTTGCAGTGACAGTTATTCAATGAACAGTAAAGAGGATTCCAATCTTCTCAGACGTGATGCTGCGTTGTTGGGCAAGTGGTTCCTGACATTTAAGGAAATGTAGCACCTTCAATCTTCAAGAAGAAGAAGGCAATATGTTCTTTCAAAACATCAGGAACTATTTACCAAATGACAGTGGCACATCCCAGAAGATCTGAGTCCTCAGTCACACCACTGTGACAATCCTAAAACTCACAAACAACAAGTGGTCTCATCACATGCTTATTTACCTTCGCACTATAAACTTAACACTGTTACCTTTATATATTATTAGAACTGTGCATTTTTGCCATGGACTAATAAATGCCACTACTGGACATCATCGTCAATCCAGTCTACAGATGTTTGTACACACACCCCACATGTTCCACGTCCACACACGACAGCGATTGACTACATGAAGAATGTCCAATTGAAACTACAGACTAAATTACACACATGAAGATTTGACAAGTGCTACACAATACGGTGACATCTCTTGATTTTAACTTTGTGTTTATTTTAACAACCCTCTTAAAGATTTGTGTGTACACAGTGTTTGCACAATCCATTGAGTTTAACTTTTAGTGCGATCTTAACATACACTTTAATAACCATTTTAAAGATTCGTGTGTGCAGTGGTTACAAGATCCAGTGAGCTTAACCTTTAATGTGATCTTAACATACGGACACCTAAGTGGATTTTACCCCAATGAACAACCCCCTGGAGATGGTGACTTGCTCATTGAAACATATGTAGGGACTTATATTTATTTTAATATAAACTGTTCCAATAGTGCATTAGCTGGCATTTACTAGTCCTTAACACTGTTACATTGCACACTGTGACTAATGATTTGTAAAAGACATCACAGGAAGCAATTATGACCTGTTTACGGTATTAGTACAATATTTACGTGAGAATTAGAAAACTCATAGCAGCTAGTGTTCTGACAGAGAATAAAAAACAACAAACAAAGTAAGAAGAAGAGGGGCCTAACCACACTGTACTGCAATGCTAAGTTCTAAATTTCATATTCAGTTCAATTTAACTGCTACTAAATATGTGGTACACTCAAGTCTCTCCTGGACTGACTGTGATATCGCATTACTGCTGCTATCAGGAACTTCTACCACCAGAAAAAGCAATGTCTGCTCAGTCACTGCAAGCTTGGAATAAGGCCACAGTCCACATGAACAATCATGTAATGTCTTGTTAAGTGAACGTGTGCGCTGCTCCACTAGCAATTTTGCCACAACCAGAAAACAGCAGCCTTGAAAGAACAGCGTCTGCATCAAATATTGCTTTAAACTGAGGAATATGCTATGGAAACTTTCAAATTGTTGAAATTAGCTTTAGGAGAGCAGACAATGCAAAGAATACAAAATGCTGAGTGCTTTCCCAAGTTTTAAACGTAGCGTAACCACTGCTGAAGGTGCTGAATGTTCAGAATATCCACTGATGGCAAAACTGTTGAATTTGTGGACAGTCAAGGAACCTGTCCCCAAAAAAAGAAAAATCACTATCCATGAAGTTCCTGAGATGTTTGGAATTTCATTTGGGTCACGTAAGAGCATTTTTAAAGACAATCTGAATTACTGCCAAATTGCACCCTGCCTGCTAAGTGAGGAGCAGAAGGGGAACTGTGTTAACACATGTCTGGACCTTCAAGAGACCCAGAATTCTCTTCACAGATAATCACAGGTGATGAGATGTAGAAGTGCCTTCATCTTCAGGTTCAAGCACTCCCAGAAGACTGACTGACCCTGCAGCTAAAGGCAACACTACCCTTTCAAATGTTGGGTATTTCTTGCCTAATGATACAGTATCACATCCCTGAAAACCTGAAACTCTTGATTAAATTGATTTATACTACTACTCACAATTAGGTATGGGAAATTTTCCTCTTATCTCTTCTTTGAAAAACTTTGTAATGTCTTCCATGATCTGGTATTTTCTTTGAGCCAAGTGTACATAATACACTTTGTAGTCACGCTGAGAAACAGCTGCAAAAGAACGGCAGATTAACACACAGAGTTAATTTCCATAAATTCAAATTCTAAATAAACAGTACTTTGAGATCTGTGGTTGTCACAGCAGTGTCCATGGAAATTACTGTCATCTGGCCTATGACACTGTGTAAACTGGCAGCCTGTTACTAATGATTCCGAAGAACATGCTGCCTCCATCTTCAGGGTAGTACCATCAAGATGTAAGCAGCAGGCTGCTCCAAAATACTGTTATTGAGATATCACACTTAACAACACCACACCCTATTTTTGTTAATATAAATCCCTTGACCATGACAACAGTACGCAAATAGAAGAGCTGAACCTTGCCAGTCATCTTTTTAAGTGGGCAAGACAAAGATATTTCACTAGAAGTGGAAAAGTATCTTACAAATAAGAGCTCTCATGGACACCAAATCTTTGAAGACTAAAGACAAGACTAAATGATAACCATACGCCTCTCAGAGAAACAAGTCATAACGAACAGAGGCAGATGCAACTGGCTCAGAACGATACCCACTGTTGAGATGTGTTGTTAGTGGTGTTGAATGCTCATGTTTGGGTCGATGGTTAGTTAACAGCAACGTCACACATTCCTGAGTACTTGTACCGTACACACACCTATCAATTCCTGCTTGCACACAAAACAGCGAAATTCATTTCCTGGGTCTATATTTTGCCATTTTTTGAGAACGATGTAACCACTCACATTTTCTGGAGGTTGCTGCTGCTAAAAAATAAGAAAAATGAATGTATTATATTCAAAAAACCTCGACTCTAAAAGTGTCTATTGTTCAAGTATGATCCACATTAAATAGTTAGCAACATCCTTACCATGATACATGTCAAATCCTTTACAAGTAAATCAGAACTCTTTAAGAGAAGGTAGATATCCTCAATTGACGTGCACCTCAAGGATTTTGTCGATGTTATCCATGCTGCATCCTGTTAACAAAATGCACTAATATGATACAGATACAGAATTGCTGTGGTGACTAAGAAAGGATCAACATGTAGACTAACCCATTCAGGATGTGTACAGGAACTCACTTAGGCACATGTCAGCCACGGTAAATAAATATCAGTTTTGTGCCTAGTAATGTGTACTGAAAAGACATCAGTGCTCCATACATTTACAATATTTATGAAATGATTAAAAAATTTAAAAACAGTGTAGATGTAAAATAATATGCAACACTGTACAAGTATGGCATATGCATTTAATGAAGGTACAAAACATTACTAAAGTACAAGTGCAGCACTGGCCTCCAAGTTAGAAAATCACAGCACACTGGTACGGCATTCAGAGGCTTGCAGTGGGGAACGTGGCATAGGTGTACACTGCTCGGCACAGGGATATATAAAGAAATGTTAACATGAGCAGCACGAACCCTGGGTGGCTACAACAGAAATCATACTAATGCACCTCATACAGTAAAATGTAAATGCACAGCAGCTGTCCGAGCAGTACCGATACAATGTCGGCAACATAACATGAATGATGTGCTGTGATTGGTCATGGCAAAGTTTATTTTCATACACTACCCCAGCAGCTGAGTTGAGTGACTAAGGACAACCACACAAACACTCAGTCATGCTAGCCACTAACCTGACCAAGACTTGCACTGGCACCTCCCAAATACAGTAAAATCTTCGATATCTGGCACCTCCGGGACCAGAGGTTTGCTGGATATTGCAGTTTTCCAGATATCAGAATACTGTACTTAATATGTATCTTAGTGTACCTAGCAACCACATGGACAGGCCTAACCATTAACTTGTCACTTGATAGCCTGTCCTGCTTTCCATGCTGCACTTTCTAGTCCTTTTCACCTGTATTTACATAAGGTGCAGCGGCATTTGGGCAACATAACACAGTAAGTCACTCTTTATTTAACTTAAAATCTTTGTCAGTTTACCGGTTAATAAAGATTTCCGGATAATCCAATACCGGATATCGCAGACTTTACTGTACAAGTCCAAATCATTACTACTAAACCAGTCTGTTTATTGTATTTCACTTGTACCAAGGCTGTACTGAAAGTTGTGAGTAGCATCACTTTATATGTTACAGTGCATACCGTAGACTAGGCTGGTGGCATCATTTATGTCCAACCTGAAATACAAGTCAAGCATATGTGCACCAAAATATACCCACAAGCTACTGCAACAAAATGGCCATCAACTGTGCTCTGTTTTGCTAGCATTGTCATCGAATTTCTAGTAATGGGGAATAATTCACCTGCAGACTCTGTCAATCAACTTCATCATGTGTATGCAGAAGACTGCATGGGTGCCAGCAATGGACGGCATTGGATATAAAACGCTGCAAACATGGTAACACAGACACTGGAAACTGGCCTTGCATTGATCAACCAAGACTGCCACCACAGAATGCAACAAGTAAAATCTGACACCCTCCTCAAAGATGACCAAAGAATGATGGAGAAATCACAGCACTTGTTCAAACTCGACGTAAGAAGTGCAGAAGATACTACTGACTTTACAACCCCAAAAAGTTGCTTGCCATTGTGTTCCTGCTTGCTAAAGGAAAGACACAAGTGGACATGTATCAATGTGGCTTCACAGCTTGTTAAAAGACTCATTACTTAGGGTGATTATTTCCTACTGAACATCATGACTGTATGGCTGGCTGCAGGGACAAATGAATTGTATGGCTGGAAATTTCTCCCACAATACTTACTTCAGTCTGGCCTCTGCCACCTCACACCACCACATGCAGGAAACCCGAAAAGATCATGAGGGAATGGCACTATAAAATGATATGGTTGACCATGAAGCTGTCTGCATGAGGTTGCAGGATGCTGAAATGGACATATGCAAGCTCATACAGTGCTGGCAGAAAAGTGTGCATCATAACAGGGCTTTTTTGGAAAAGTTATCCAAATCTATACATGCACCAGAGTTTTAAAGCGATACATTGGACTCATTATGTTCACTACAGTCATCTAGTCAGTGCAAATGGTTGTCATACCAGTGGGGCACTCCAGTTAAGCTTGACAAAGACTTCACCTCCAAGTTTGTTGATCCCATCCTTCAGGGCTTTGCTGAGCGCAGGAAAACTGGGTTGCTAAAACAGCAGAAATTACAGTACAGCATGTAAAGTAAGAGATTCTCATGGCAATGAGGGTTAAGGTCGTGGCCATTTGACAGTGATGCCACATAATTTGATAAATAGGTACTTCCATCCTCAAGGTAGCAGAGGCAGAGGTGGGTGTGTGTGTGTGTGTGTGTGTGTGTGTGTGTGTGTGTGTGTGTGCATGCACATGTAAATACAGACCTACACCTCAAACCATAACATCTGCCTCACTGCATCATCTGTGCTCATTCAGTAAAACCAGATTTTCTAACAACAAATAAAACAAACTTCATTTACAGCACTTGCTCCTGTCATAGTAAAGGTAAAGCAATCCTTATACAGGCCTGAACAGGCCCTTAGGGCTCCAGGAGGTTGAGGCACTTGAAGGTGGTAAGGTTATCAGCCCTATGCACCAGCCGCCTTTACCCTCCAGGAAATATTCCTGGTACTAGTTTTTGTTAGAGGCTGAGTTGACCCCAGGGCCATAGTGCTACCAGAAGGATTATGACAATGAAAACTTCCAATGACGCCTTCACAAAGCAAACCCACGACCTTCTGGCTTGTAGTGTAGTGCCTCAACCAGCTGCGCCACCATGTGCCCCACTGTCATGGTAGCAGCAAGGAAATGTGGAAATCCTGAAAAGTTTATAGAATTCTATCCAATTTCAAACTGTGTGATGAAGATAATGAAATATGTGAGCAGTTACACTCTGGGTACAACCCTGCATATTAAAAACTCCAAAAACAGACAATTCAGTCCTTAGTGTCTGGCACATAGTAAAGAAGTGTAAGGGCTTGAGAATGTCACATCCAATTTACCTTTATTTCAGACGTGATTTCTTCAGTATGGTCCAAGTCTAAAGTGTCACCTTCATGATCAGTGTATTTGTCCGAAGTACTTATGCAGGCTTCTTCTGGAAGAACAAGGGTTGAGTCCTCCAACAAATAGTTGACAACATTATTACAAATTGGGATCACAACTGATCTTACAGTATGATCCTTGAAACAATGATACCAGTTTTGAAACGAACAAGTTTTCATATCTGGCGTCAGTATTATCTGCAACAATGACAAGTTAATACACAACACTAAATATATGAAGTTGGTAGAAGGATGGTTCCTCAGAAATTACTGATTTTGTCTCCCATTTCAAAAACAACATAAAGATGCCCAATTGCCACTGCTTTATATGTGGAGTGCATAGTCCCACATATTCTTAGCCTTGGCACTAAATGGAAGTGAGCTGTATGTTTCACACACTGGCCACTTTACCTACAGGGAACAAGACCCGAGGTTCACTACCATGTCCTGGGTACCTTGTCTGAAGTCTAATGGAAACCTTCCACTAAGACTATGGGCAGCTAGACCAATCACCTCCACTTAGTGCAAAAACATTAGTCCAAGACTTGAACTGTTTTATGTAATATAGCATGTACAGCACTATGTAATACAGCACTACACACAAAGGTAGCCTTGCTCACAGCATCATAATAAACTATGGTTGATTTTGCGACTTGGAGAGTGTTTATGGCCTTCCAGTTCCCGAGCACATGTTGAAGCAAAGTATCAGCAGTTCCCAACATAATAATTTAACTAACACAAATCTTCTCAGCCATTCCGCCAAGTTTTGGCATGTATAAACAAAATTTTGTCTGTATGCTGTTAAACACATAAGTTCTGAAATTCTTTGATATTACATTATTATAAATTACTTGTGATGGAACAGTGACATTTCTTCCAAAGGTTTTGAGATTCGAAACTCCATAAATACGTCTGGAACTTCCCCTTTGTTGAACAATGAAAAGCATTGAAGTGATTAAACCTGTGAATAGGTTATTCAAGTCTTCCATCGTCAGGATATAATTCTTATACATACTGTACATTAAATTCCACTTTCCAGTTCAACATCTCCCCATCCTAAGTAGTCTTAAGTTTCGCTGTCACACTGAATATTGCGACCTAGCTTCATCCCAAAAACAGAGGTTCGAATCTCGACCGTGGGACACGTTATGCTCTTTTTTATTATCGTACTTTACTCAGTCCGTCCAGGTGAATGCAGTGACATTAATTTAAAATACAGCTACTTCTTTTGACAGCCTTTGTTCGTGTATAATTATCCTATAATGCACACACGCACACACACATACATTCGTGCACACGGACTCTACATAACCTATGCAAATGCACCAAACACATGCATTCACTGTTGGAACCTGGACACCTAAAATAACAAATACATCAAAATTAAATTCGTCAAACAAGTCGAATTAGTTTGTGGAATAGAGATTTTAAAGTGCCAGCTATCTTAGCATGTAATATGCACACGTCTCATCTTAGAAGTGAAGTCCGTATGTTTTCATTTACCATTTTTAAATTCTGACGATTTTCACGTCACTATAAACACGAACTTGAAATGTCAGATCACTAAAGCATGCAGCATTTGGGTGAATGTTGGAACCTTATTTCCTACAATGGCTTTGTTAATCGAAAATCACACGTGCCCTTACATCACACACACCCACCGACTTTGCCACACCACTACACGTTGTGTTCTCTGTACTAAATACCAAAGATGATCATATGGGATGCTGTCATTTTCGCATATGAACAGGGTATGAGTTCGTTTCTTATATGTAAGGTAAAAGCAGGAACGAAGGTTAAGCTTTCGTGCTTACATTCACCTAGCTCCTTTGGTGTTCACTATATTCCTGTGTAATTAAGGATACGTTAGGAAAAGCGAAGTGTCTTCGGAAAACGTGGGAGTGCCGATTGTTAATAAACGTTTGACATTTTACATACTGAGGTTAAATCTAATGTACTTATCGGCCCTATTAAGGTTCATTTAATGGTGTTCATTAATCAGGGCTAGTTGACGCTGATGCCTGCTCTGTGCAAACTGTATGCTATGAAATCAACGTATTGTGTTTCAGATATTTATTTTAGCTGTGCTATAGGTATCATTATTGTATACAGTGTTTGTACCTACACCTGTTAAAAATAATGTTTTTGGACTCAGGTTTTTGAAAATTAGGCACCCTTTTCATATGTCCAAAATGATGTTACACACCACAGTGTACCAAAGCATCGAAAGACGAATGGCACATGTATTCACGCGGGGGCAGTAGGTTTCCAACATTGATGCCACATAAAGTTATGCAGTTTTTCTACATTGTAATCTTAACCTCATCTTTGCATTCACGTTTCACGATTTATGTGGCAAGAATTCAAATATATTACAGTATATTGTATGAGCATTATACAGTGATTAAAACATATACTTTGCTGTCAAAATCTAATTGGGCTGACAGCCATGCCAGGTGGTTCCACTTAAAAAACTGATATCAAAGCCCCCCTGATGGCGGAGTGAGAGTCGGTTTCCGAAACGCCTTAACTAGAACCACCTGATGTGGCTGTCAGCGAGAGAAGATTTTACAGAATTAAATCACCTAAAGCTTGAAGACATACTATAGAAAATGTTTACACAAATTTAACAAAAGAAATGCAGGTGCAAGGATGAACCTCAGTAACACAATGTACCAGTGTTTTGAAGGTCATGGATTTATATAATTGCTGGGTGACAGAAAAGAAAGTATTGCAAGATAAACCTCATACAGACTTGAAAAGGGAACCTGTTGTTTTGATATTGTTCATTTTGTGCAACATACTATAGTTCTTCTTATTAAAAAACCAACTACCTGCACATACAAAGCATGTAAGATACATATGATATTCCCGCATATATGTTTCATTGGTCTACCGCCATCATCAGGGAGCACCGCCTAAGACTTACATAGTTTAAAATGTAGTGAAGGCATTGTTTATGTAAGTATATAAGTTAAAGTGGTATAACATAGTTATTGCTTATTGTAAAAGACACTGTATCAAAATGATAATATGTTTGATTTGGAGTTTCTTATAAGTTTTTCAGACCCCCCTAAACATATACGTGTTCAGGGGACACTTGTAATAAATTTTAAATCAAACATGTTATCATTTTGAGTCATTTTGTTTTACAACAAGCAATAATTATGTTATATCATTTTAACTTTTCTGCTTACATAAACAATGACTTCAGTAGGTTTTAAACTGTATAAATTTTAGGTGTGACTCCCTGAGGATGGCAGTCAACCGCCGAAACACATAGGAGGGAATATCATATATACGTACCTTACACGCTTTGTATGTGCAAGTAGCTGGTTTTTTAATAATAAGAAGATACCTGTTGTATTTGGTCTGATAAATGTTGTTGCCAGTCACAAGTCTCATGATACAGCTGTTGACACATTTTGCCTTTTCGTCTCAGTCTTTGAAGATGATTTTCATAACCATTTTAAATCGTCTGAAACCTGCAGAACAACACGTGGGTACAAATATGATCTAAAATATCATGTCTTGTAAAAACTAAACTGCCTTTAAGTACAGTCGAACTTGGTTATGTTATGAAAGGGACTGAATATTTTGTGTTGTTATGACTGAGGGGTGCAATGTTACAGTTAACGGTCAGGAATTAATTGGTACCACAGAATATCTGATGCCACAGGCTAGGTGTCATATAAACCGATGTTGTTATAACTGGGTTCGGACTGCATATGTTAACTGTGATATTTGAATAAACTTTACTTTTTTTCAGGTCTACTTGTAAATATGGCTTCAAAGCCTCCAGATGCAGAGTATGTGCTGCGAGAGGAAACAGCGGTGCACAGTGTGTTGTTCTTGGGGGACAAGCTTCTTGCTGGAGCTGAAGATGGTAAAATTTCTGAGTGGAACCTCACAACATTTCGCAAAGAACAGACTGTGCTTAATGCAGGAACATCTGCATGTATGGCCTTGAAATTACTCAGTAATACACTTGTGACACAGGAAAGGAAAGGCCATATAAATTTATGGACTCTTCAAGAATCGTCTTGGAGTGTATCTAAATTTGTCCAGCTTGATTACTATGGATTTAGTAGAATTGACACTGCAGATGATCAAGGAGGAATTGTTGCATGTCCAAAGAAGCATTCAAATGTTGAAATCTATTGTTTAAAATCTCGTTCTAAAATCGTATCCTTTGGAAGAGACAGAGATGGTAACATCGCACTGGGAGAAGTTATGGCACTTAAGGTAATACATATCAGTCAAGAGCCATACCTCTTAGTGGCATATGAGAGCGGAGACTTGCATTTGTGGGATTTCAGAAAGCAGTATGCAGTGAGTCATTTGAAATGTGATAATTGTCTGACTGCTATAGATTTCAGTGAAATTACTATGACTGGAATATGTGCTGGTGTATCCAATCATGTGGTGTTTTTCAAGATTGACAATAGTCGAAGTCTTGTCAGAATACTTGGTAAGGATATTCTTAACGCTGGTGTTAGTAGCGTAAAGATACGTCCTGACAACAAACTTGTGGCCTTAGGATGTTGGGATGGACGCTTACGACTTTTCTCTTGGAAATCTTACCGGCCTTTAGCAGGACTGACAGAACACTCAACAGAAGTCAGTGACATCACTTTCTCTACAGGGCATGCAGCAAGTTTCATGGCAGCAGGTGGAAAGGATAGAAAAATATCTCTGTGGAATATATATAACACTACATCTTCATGAAGACTGTCTGTGTGTGTCCGTGCTTCACCCATTCTATCAGTAGAAGAGTTTCCAGCAAACTGAAAAAAAATTACTTTTTAATTATGTCACGAACCTTTTGAAATTACAGCAACTGAATAAAAAAGAGCACACAAATTTACATGGGATGCTATATTAAATCATCGTTATTTATGCAAAGTGAAGGGACATCTCTAACATTCCTATTAATGAATTTTTTAAATAAAGTAACTCTTCCAATGTGGTGTCTTTAACAAAGAAAAATGCAGCTTTTTTTTTTACAGTGAAATGTGTTTACAGTCTCATATGTAAGTCTCTGATGTGGTCTTCTGTTTCCAGTCAGTACACAGTTATATTAAATATAATTCTTGAGCTAGTTAGATAAATTGTGAACAAAAGCATTTAAGTAAAACTAACTCTTCTGAGCTTCATGACACAGCAGTCCAAGGGGGGAAATAAATGTCTTCAATCCAGTTCTGCATTTTGACTTTACTAAGCTGCATCATCAAATATTCATTACTGAGTGTGTGTTTGTTTAATTGAAAACAGGATACGAAATTTACCAGCCCAGAAATGATGGTCTATAGTGAAGTCATCACGACAGAGAAAGTGAGGTTAACACAAAATATACAGAAAGCTTATTTGTACTTCAATTTGACAACATACTGAGTGACTTAGACTGACATATAGCTAGATAGACTGAATAAAACCATGGTTTATGTACTTTACTTTGCAGTTACTAGATTGTCTTTCGTTGAAGCTTTGATATTTCCCTTAACACTGTCCCTAGCCCTTTTAATGTTCACATTTTTCAAAACCAAAAACTGGTTGAGACTGTAATGTCACAGATTCGTAAACTTCCACCTCATTCATCTTCCTCAAAAACCCAAGTGTTTTACCCTATCAAACTTTTTTACCTCTCTCAGTCTCTCAGTTGCTTACCGACACACACTCCCAGATGCGCACCCAGACTTCTTGATGGGGGGGGGGGGCTGACACTGAGGGTATATATAATTTGATTTTAAAAAGTATATGTTACATAAATCAAGTCATAGTATAAGTGCAACATAACACTGTCTGCAACTGCATCCATATACATACACATATAACTACATGTTCGATGACTCAATCAGTGTCCAATCTTGTTTTTTTTTTTTTAATTTTATTCATTTATTTTTCAAAATTCTAATTTCAGTGGCTGATTTTTCTGAAGGGTAAATCATGTACAATTTTTTATACCATCACATCTACCAAATGTGTTTTTTAATGGCAGCCTCCCTCGCCCCCTTTGTTGTGGTATCGCACTCTCTGGGGGGGGGGGGGGGGGCCCCCAAGTTGTGAGCCTTTCTGGCTTCATTTGGCGAGTCCAAACATAGACATTATGTGAACCCAACTCCTTATTTCATTCACATGTAGGCCTATGTACATTTTTACATTTTGTGTGGGGTTGTGCAATTTTTTATTTATTGTAATTTTTCAAAATGAGAATAATCAAAATTCCATCCATTGAGTAACCTTAAAAACTAGCTGTATTTTCAAGAATATTAACAATAAATAGCTACTTATGTTGTCATGTTAAGCTGTTGAAATGAGCTACAAATAAGCTGTAACAAGACCTTATAACAATGCAACTGGCTTTCAAGGTTGCCAGACATACATTGGCTTTGAATTCTAAACAAATCTATATGGTCGACTTCTTTTGAAAAGCTGATGTCAGTCATTTTGGTCTCATTTGGACTTAAGTTAATACAGACTCCTGCAACCAACACGTGTATACGAGGCCTGTTCAAAAAGTATCCGACGTAATTTTTTTCCGCGGAAACTAATGAAGCACGGGAGGTGTGCTGTGGAGGGGACCTTCATGCACACACGTGGATTTTTTTCCGCCGGCAGACAGCCTCAGTCACGTGCAGCCAGCGTGTGAGTGTGTGTGTATACGCAGCGAGCGTCGCATTGTAATTTTCTGCCAAAATGACGGAACGACTCGAGCAGCGGTATTGCATCAAATTTTGCCAGAAGCTTGGCGACAGCCAAGTGGAAACCATTCGGAAGGTTTAGCGGGTTTTCGGCGAAGATGCCATGGGCATCACACAAATTAAGGAGTGGTACAGCAGATTCAAAGATGGCCGCACGTCGGTGGAGAGCGACGCTTGTTCCGGTAGGCCCTCAACAAACCGAAATCACGAGCTCATCGACCAAGTGCGGGCTTTGGTCATGCAGGACCGTCGTGTCACCGTCCGAGAACTTGCGGAGGAAGTGGGGATAAGCACTGGTTTGGTACATTCCATTCTGACCGATGATTTGGCAATGCGGAGAGTGTCCGCGAAATTCGTGCCGAAGCTGCTAACGATGGAGCAGAAGCAACTCCGTCTCAAAGTCTCGCAGGACATGCTGGACTACGCAAACAGCGACCCCGAATGCCTTGGCTCCTTGTGATTTTTGGCTGTTCCCCCACCTGAAAATGCAGCTGAAAGGGACTCGATTTGACTCACGAGACATTATACGGAACACGACGGCCAAGCTGTACTCCATTCGCAAAGAGGCATTCCAGAAATGCTTCGAACAATGGCAGAACCGCTGGGAGAAGGGTGTTCAGTCACAAGGAGATTACTTCAAAGGGGATTAGAGTTGCAGACCTCCAGGTGTGTAAATTTATTTTTTCCGGCCAAAGGTCGGATACTTTTTGAACAGGCCTCGTAAAATTATTCTCTTATCAACATTCTTCTTGTTGCCTTGTCCATTCCTTTACTACACACTTGTTATTGTTGTACGCGGACCAGCAGTCACAATCTAGATGCAACAGAAGTGCTTTCAGTTCCTGGTGGATGCAGTGTTTTTCGTTAGTGAACAGTGCACCACTTTTTCGTACTTGCTGCATACTTATCCTTATATCCAACTGAAAAGTGTCTGCCTCGCAGTCTTACAGATAAGGAAGACCACATGGTTGGAAACTCTGCTCTTACCAAAGGAGTAAAGCATATTATTGGGCCACGAGATCCCTGTAAGCTGGCTTGAGCAGCAAGTGTGGCAGTTGCTCCTCATGCTCTACTGCATGCTATTTGGCCATGGGTAGTGGTCAGTTTGTGTTCTCTTGGCTTTGTGGTGGCGGATTTTATATTGTGCAGTAGATTCATTTTTGAGCATGTCTGAAGTTGACATAAGTGAGGAATGAAATGAACTGTTCTGAAATGAGCAACACTGGGATGTCGAAGGTAGAAGTCCTTGTGTTAACAGCAAGTGTTTATGGTGTCGAGAAGCAAGATAGTAGTCACGCATTACAATTGTTTCCTGTGCCCAAGGCATTTCTTTTAATGTGGAAACTGAATGAACATTTGTGGGATAAGACCCCCCCCCGCAAATAAAAGCAGTTGATTACAAAAGCATTCCACAAATTTACCAGTGCCTTTTGTAAGTTACAAAATTACAGGAAGTGCAGCAGCTAAAAATTGCAGCCATCTCCATCATCTCTCTCTCTCTCTCTCTCACCCTCCCTCTGCTAAAACATGTTGTACGCACAGCTGATAAAATTTTTATGACAGCCCAGAGTTTTCATCTTTAAAAAGAACTGGCATGTCATAAAGCACAAAACACAATCTCTGTGTAGTGCGTCACCATTTAGGGGACAAAATTTTTTCCTGCAGCTGAAAAGGTAAAATCATAATCATCTGCAAATCTTATATCAAACAGCAAATTAACACACAATTGCACAAAATGGAACTCACTACATCAGGAAGGACCATGAACAATTAGTGCCAACTTACCAACAGCTGCATACATAACATTCTTCCAAAGCACAGGACAGTCCAAATTTCCTTGTTCATTGTTCGTAACTGGCCTGGATACTAACTACACAAAAGCACAGCAAAATGTTCATCATTTCTCTTGAGGACAGTATACTTGAACTTTAAAGTAAAAACCTTAAATGACGAATGCTAACAGTAAAATAATTTGTCCAGAAGCACCGAAATTGGTTACAAAAAAGGAAGAAATTTTAAATGAAGGAAAGTAAATATTAATTTCACCATAGGTCATTTGTTAGTTCTTGGCAAGTCAAAGTCTAGGAGTCACTTGTACAGCAAGTTCAGCAGGCTGCTGGGTGGACCAACACAAGAATGCCCTACTCTTGCAACCTCTGCCAGTGCTGTTAGGTTACTCACCAGCAACAAACTAACAAATTACTACATGAAGTTATGATGAGAAAAATGGTTCATAGAAGAAATGACAGTGAAACCTCTGCATATTCTGTAAGCTGACTTTAGTTTCAGGGCCCTCAAGCAGTAGCCAAGTAACTAAAGGGCACAAGATTGAGCTTCCTTAGTTGGCGCCTTACCCTGACAGTTGACAAGGTTTCTACTCGCTACTGAATATGAACGTTCATTACTAAACTCAAAGTGCACCATGTAGTTTTATTCCCAGTGAACTCAATTATTTGCAGCCTTCAAAACCTCAAACCTTCCCATCAATACCCTTACCCCCGGGGTGGTTGTTTCCCATTTTGAAATCACAGCAACAATCTGCAATTCAGGCATTACATTACATACAAAATTATGCCAACGATGTTGACCTACAACACTTTAATTAACCACCACTTCAACCACAATAATAACCATTTCATCCCCAAGTCTCTATGTTCTGTTGAACGTACGCCTACCTGTCTCCGTTGTGAAAAATATGAATTTCCAAATATTTGAAACATATTTAAGGAAGGAGAGCACAAGGTACACCTGTTCTGCCAGAGGACAGTCTGAAGAGTGGAACAGCATTCTGAACAGGAAAATGAAACAGTATATTAACTCTTAAATAATTTATTTGCAAACTTCCGTGCAAGTTCATGATTCAGTTCTTGACAAGTATTTCCAGTCTTTGAGAGCCGGCCAGTCCAACCCATGTACACCATGGCAACATCACAGATATGACACATTTATTGGGCTGCATCATGAACCATTGCAGTTGCAACGTAACCACAGTCCGACATGTACAAAGCACTTATTTACATTATGTACACAAAACACATGTAAAATTTTGATGATCTGTGCTTATAGATAAGGCATTACGGAGTTATCATTCAAGCAGGAATTCAAGAGGATCTACATGACTCCAGCAGCTCATGAAATTGGCACGCAGCCCCAGTTCACTGTTTACGATAATCAGCACGGCTGGATACAAAAGCACGCCGCAATCAAAACAGCTATCATTTTTCCTATGGTGAGTGTTCCTCCACTCACACACGCACACTATTAGCATTCACTGTATGGTGGCAATACCACTGTTCTGGAACTATAAGAATCATGAGGGTAAAGCTGGTGGTGATCTGACTGCTGAAGATGACACACCACGGTCTCACCATTCAGCACGGCAACTGTGTGGGCATTTTCACCAGAATATATATAAGCACTGGGGTTGGGCGGATGCCTGGAAAGGTCGGTGGGTGTTCGCAACCCTGCTGGAGACAGGCCGCAGAAATCCACCTCTTCCAGGTCCCTGTCCAGACCTGGGTGATAACGGGCATGGTCCTTGAGCTGATGCTTCAGTGCTGCATCCAAGCACGAATGGAAGTTCCGGTCAGTGGCAGGACTATAGGGGATCAGGGGGCGATGATCCCCATAGCTACGTGATGACTGTCGACTTACATCACTCTGTCTCTTGCCATCCTCGTCACTCATGTCAGACACCTGGATCTCGCTCCGTTCAATCTCCTCGTACACTGGATCATCATCAGGGAGCGCTGCTGATGATGTGACAGGGTGGGTATAAGAATGGGCATGTGCAAGAATGTGTCCGTGACCATGTGGCCTCCCCTCACGTATCTCTGTGTAAGTGTGATTCCAAGGACTGGTTGAACGTAAAAGATTGTTCGACTTTTTGGCTGTGCGTATATGCTGAGGGTGAAGGGTGGGTGGGTGATGATGTACCAAACTCTCCCCATTCTGCCCCATTGAGGGACAGTCCTGCTTATGGTCCTGGCAATATTCAGTCACGCATTCACTATCAGTGGGACCCACTCCTTTCTCTGTAACTGAGAGGTTGTTGGTGATACCCTGATGGTAGTCTGGAGGCATGTAGGGCTGACGTCGCATGTCCTTGCTACTGTTGATGCTCCGAAGATTATTCAGGCTGTTCAGCGTGGTTGTATTGTGGGAGCGAGGGGAATCCTCCTGCTCAGAACCTCCATGACCCGAATCTCGGCTGTATGACTTAAACGAAATGTTCTAAAGAAAAACACAAAAACAATTCTATCACAACACAAGTTGAAAATTTATGCTTGTGTTCGTTATGACATGAAACTGCATGCACACAAACATTTCAGTTTGAAAGACTTCTGAGACCTTAAGCAATGCAAACATAGCCTAGGTCTGTTTTTTGAACAAATGGTACACATTACATTAGAATTATCTATAAGGAGCACCTATCAATGCTATGAAATGCATTATGTAACAGGATCATACAATGGCTGAGACTGCAATAAGTGTTTACACTACAGATCCATCTGCGACCTACAGATGTACAAGGCCACCACATTGCAGAATAATAAATATACCTGGCAATAATAATGGCAAAGTAAATTTCATACCACATAAATGTTGCAATTATTTTCATCACAGCACAGTGTTCACTACAGTTTACCGTAAAGAGATCTGAATGTTGAGATCAACATTTTCTGAGTCTCTTGCTATGCGCCACAAAATATAATCAGGTATTATTAGTCCAGGATGTACACTGTGATATTTTTGGAAAGAAGTTGTACAGTATATTTCATATGCTGACAGGGAAAAGAGATTTTCTCTCTTCTCCAAAATGTTCAGACTGGTTCTGGGGCCCACCCAGCTTCCTACTCAACAGGTATCATAGGCCCTTTCTCCAGCGGTAAAGCGACTGTGGAATGATGGTGACCACCCACCCACTTCGATCTAGTTCCAAGGTTAAAAATGAGCTGAAGTACACCCCCACTGCTGCTTCATGGTGTGTACAGGGACAACTTTACCTACACTTTTAGTAGCACAATGTGTTCACAAAGCCAGCAAGTAACTGAAATCACAGAAAAAATACATTCAAGTCCACTGCTGCAATCCGTCTGATAGGATGCACTAACCAACCAACCAACCAACCAACCAACCAACCAACTCCATGGAGCAGAGGTCTTCTTGAGAAGCTAACAGTTTCTCAGCTAGTCAAGAAATTCCCCGCATTTTATGGAACCCGGAGGTTCATTACTGCATTCACAAGGGCCCACCACCTGTCCCTATCCTGAGCCAGCTCAATCCAGTCCACGAACCCCATCCCACTTCTTGAAGATCCATTTTAAGACTATCCTTCCATCTATGCCTGGGTCTCCCAAGTGACCGCCTTTCCTCAGGTCTCCCCACCAAAATCCTGTATACACCTCTCTTTTCCCCATACGTGCTACATGCCCCACCCATCTCATTCTGATAGTATGTACTGGCCTTACTAATGCAAGAGGGAAATGTACCACATAACATGGCACACTTACCATACACAATCAGGGAGATGTGACCAGATTGTGAGCAGGCAATGGGTGATTTTTGACAGGTACGAGTTGCAAAATGTGCACTGTCAATTTTTGAGTTGTATTTTCTGAGAAACACATAGCCCTATGCCAGTTTGGGTGAAATGCCACTTCCACAGTGAACGTGAGTTTTCCTACAGACCGGCCCAGTCACTGACAAATCCTTCAAACTGTGCAAGTAACAGCAATGAATATGACACATGGCACTAACAGTACACACACATACTTTCACATACTCGAAATTGGACCTAAACCCCTGACACATGACTAGAGCACCATGTTTTAATAGTAGTACCACACTGGCTTTTGGTCTTGAGATGTTGACAAATCTCGGTTTCTACTTATCTGCACAATCCACACAACTCAACAAGCAATGCAGCTGAAGATACAGTCTACAATACCAGAGGCAAAGGGACAAGGAAATGGTCGATCCTGCCCCATATTCAGTCCTTCTTCAGCTGAATCTTTAATTTATTCAATCCCTTCAAATGGTTATGAACTAACAGTTAACCCCTGTCTGTTCATGAACATTATGTATGACATTTATCTTACAGATTTCAAGATTCTGGCAGGTGACACTCGATGGCTTAAGCATGTGGTGTAACACATGTTCCGTATGTATTCAAATACTACATAATTTGTAAGATGTCATGTCACAGGTAAATGAAGTAATGAATTATGCTCCCCCATGTACGTGCAACCCTTCGCCCTTGCAAATTGAACAATTTGGCCACCCAGAAATGTAGGTACTATACATGTAAATTTTATATCATGAGCAGAAGAATGAGGAATCAAAGACAAGGTAGGAATGGAAAGGTGATAACAGGAAGAGGAAGGAGTGGGACGAGGCAAGTGTCATGAGAGAAATACATTTCTAAACAATCCATGGCAAATGCACGACTGTGACCAGTAAACAGTGTCATGGCAAGTGGTCTGGGAAATATGCTACTTCAACACCCTAAGAATGAGAATACTGAAAGACTGACTATTTATGATATGGAATTACTTCTGGTTTGTGTTTAGGAGAGAAAACATCTTATGGTACAACATACATACATACATACATACATACATACATACATACATACATACATTCTTGTAATAATTCACGGTGCATGGTATATCCAAGTTTCTCCACACCGGGACAACACTGACTTTCCTACTGCACATCTAATCTACGTACTCAAGCAATATAAACACTAGTTCGACTTGCACTTTATGACAGAACACAAAGTAACTATACACACACAATACACTAGGACACACATCATGACTACAAGACAGAAAGATGTAACTGGAAGCTGAAGCCAAGCAAACACTTCATAATACAAACTGTGTTCTAATGCACAATATAGAAGACTCTTGGAAGCAAGCAATTTGCAAAACATTCTGTTTATCTTTTATGCCTCTATTTAAGTGCCTACTCTGGCAGCAAATTTGTAATGCTGCATTTGTGCTGAAGAGTATTTAATGGACAGTCGCTGTTACAGTGCATGAAGAATGGACTGAATTGGGACTGACCAAACACAGTGCATAAAGAATGGACTGAACTGGGACTGACTGAACATACTGCACAGAGAATGTGATGAACTGGGGATGGCTGGACAGTACATAAAACATGGACTGAACCGAAACTGGCTGAACAGTGAATGAAGAATGGAGTGAACTGGGGCTTACTGAACACAGAGCATAAAGAATAGACTGAACTGGGCTAGGTGAACAGTGCATAACGGATGCACTGAACTGGGGATGGCTTAACAGCACATAACAAATGCACTGAACTGGAGCTGGCTGAACACTGTGCATAAAGAATGGACTGAAGTGGGGCTGGCTGAACAGTCACCATCTTGCACCTCTTACCTGCTTTTTAGGTTGAAGTCCTATACTGGACTGGAAATTCACGTTCAAACCGCGAACAGGCCTTATCAGAAATAAATTCCTTATGGTCAGTTAATGAGAAAAGGGACTTGTTTGTAAAATATAGAGAGCTGGAGACGAAAGCGAAATGGCATGAGGGCAGTTAGCACATTCAACAGAATAAGTATGTGCTGAACATTAGTCAGCTGTCATGCTCAATGGGGTCCTGGAGCTCGACATTTCTTAGTGGAAATCTAGACGTGACACTTTTGAGGACATAATTCTGCTAGCGGAAACTGTCAGAGGACAAAACTGAAAATCTTCACTGACTGTAGATTTGGGGTCTCCCTACTTAAATCAAGGAGAACAAGTGCAAAAATTAGCATTGCCAATCAGGTTTAGGTTTTCAAAAAGCTGAATTCAGCCTATGGGGTTTGCTTAGGTTTGAGTTTTGACCAATAGAATGATTTGGTATATTGGAAGGGGAATTGGAGAGCAAGATTTGTGACGAACTATGCAGACTAGTAACTGGATCACACTGTTTTTGGCATTGGAGCACTGAAGCTGCACAGATCAGTGCACATCAACATTTACAATGTTTGAATAGTACACTTAACGTTAAATTTAACTGCATTTTTAAATGTATCAACTGAATAATGCCATAGGCGCAGTTTACATGAAAGTGCAATGCTCACACATTTAACGTGCAACCGGCTTACATAAATGCTGTATACCAATGACTGTGAAACCTTTCTTTAGTAAACCAAAAAAGTCAAGTTGTGTTTAACTGTGAGTGACCACTGGAGTAGTTGGTTGCAGACATTGCAGAGACCTTCTACATGTTAACCCTGAAGAAAGACCCGTGCGTCTACCGGACTTGACTAGTCGTCGTCAGCTGATAATCATCCACATGCATATCATCATACAATGCCAAGTAAATAAGAACACTCTGGACGCTAATTGAGTGGTGGATAGTGGCACACTACATCGCTGTGTGACAGCCGTGACTCAGGCACCTTTTGTAATGGGTCAACAGGATCTGAGGCATATTACAAGGCAAGGGGTGGGCTAAAATATTAGAAACTTCTGTATGTTCTTTCATATCAGATTTAACATGTCTACCAACATTTACTCGTTATACTTAAGAGATGAAACTACATTTACACGAGTTTCGTGTTCCTTCATATTTCACACATAAAGAACACCTAACCAGAGGTGCATGTTTAGCACAGATTTATCACCAAACATAAAGATTCTACTTTAAACAGTCTTGCAATGTTTAATGAAAGGAACAGTAATAAAAATATTATGCGATACATCACTATGATTTGCCCTATCACTTCTTAGTGGGAGCAACTATAACTTGAAAAGACAGTTTTGTCTTCCCCACTCTGAATTCGGGTGCAAGTTCTAGAACTTTCACTGACTTTCCTAAGGCAGAAGCACGTCTTGGTGTGCCACATAAGAATAAATTCAATAGAGATTAAGATGTTTTGTGTAAGAACTTCCACCTTATATACAAAATCTGACATAATATTGGTATGTTATTAGTTCCCTAAATGAAGCCAATGTCACATAAACAGCCTTCGATCGATATGGCACATTTTTTATGTTCTGGCATGCTCCACATACATGTACTTGCATAAAGTAAGAAATTTTGTTTTGGAGCATTCTGTTGTGTTCTTGTCGATACAGTACACTCAGCCATCACCTGAGCACCACAGACTAGTCATAACATTGCCTATTAGCATGATTATATTGCTCAGTCATGCCACTTCTATCCAGGAGATTAACAGCAGCATAAACTGACCATCTAGCAAGCATTATCAGGTTCACATGTACTGTATTATTAATTACTTAACATGCACTTTTCGCACTTTTCCCATGTTTCTTGCAATAGGAAACATGATGTAAAACCGCCACAGGTAAAAGAACTTCTATTAAAACTCGCTGAATAATTTCTACTACAAATATTTTAAAAGTTTAAAAAGTCTTTACTACACAGCTATGAAGAGTTCAGTTTTTAAGGCACTTCTGAATTCTGTACGTGCACTGTGTCATAAGACAAAGTGCATTTATTGTACTGTCTGAACTACTAAGTCCAAATAAAAACTTAATTTTTATGAATGAATCCATTTACCTCTTTACAAAGTTTTGACATAACCAGGCATTATATGTACATGCAGGGTAACTTACACTTCCTAACAACATTTTGCACATTCAATCTTGGATTATTTATTCTTGAAAAAACATTTTTATGGTCTATGTACCTGGCTAAACTTTCAGACATGTTTTAAAGCAACTGCAGTTTGTGCTTCTTTGTAAACTGTCACTGCTCCACGCCACTTTGTGAAGTCTCACTCTCCTGCAGGGCCTGCAGAACATTCTTTCAATACGAGCACTATTTATATTGCTGCTTTCTGAGAATCGACACAGAAGGTACACATGGATCTGTTAATGCTGTATAGCACAAAAGTCGCTGTTTGTTCTGAGATCTGCACAAAACATGTAAATGCAAAGTGTACACGGTGTAGAATTTCTGAATGTTAAACACGGTGGTATGTAAAATAACACCTAGACTTCAAAATGTTAAAGCCTATCATATAAACATTTTGATTTTAGGAAAAATATACGAGTATTTACTATTTTACCAGTGGGAAAAGGGCAGGGTATGACTAGGCAGGGCATTTAACAATACCTTACTTATGAACTATTTACACTGTAACTGCAATTACGACAAATGAAAAAGAAAAGTGCATGTGTCATAAATGAGTGTGAACTTGATGATTGCTACTATCAGTCAAAACATAGTATTTATATAGGCATTCATTCATTCATTCATTCATTCATTCATTCATTCATTCATTCATTCATTCATTCATTCACCTGCACTTTATTTAATGATGCTGTCAGTACCTCTGACAATACAGCATATAATGGTTAAATATTTGGTGGATAATGACTTCAAAAATGTTTACACGGTGCAGCTATTGTTCAATTATGAATCTGCAGCATTAATTCTGTTCATGACATTATGATTAAACAGAACAATAATTATACACGACACACCAATATTCATTGGCGTGTCGTGCTCAAGTGACAGCTCAGTATGCTCCATCCACACAATTTTCCACTACCTGTTACAAAATCAGGTTCACAGCAGCCATTAAAAATACGTGGATATTTTGAAACAATAACAACTTATAGACAAACATAACATTTAGTCTGTGTAGCAGTCTCACTGCAGGGATCTTCATGATTCTCTGATACTAATGCCAGTACTGGGGAAGACCTGAAGTGTGTGTCTCATCGACAGCAATTCACGTGTGACAGTACAACTTAATAACGGGAGGCTCAAGAGTTTCAAAAGAACTTATATGAATGTATTTAGTGGGACCAACAGATGCACCTAGTCATGTCACATAACTACAGGCTGAACAGATCACACATGTCAGACTTACTTAATCCAGTTACAAGGTTGCTGAACCAAGTTTCGGCCTTCGCAAACAACCAGGCCCGTAAGTGTAAATGCTTCCCAATTTCAAGGAGTAATCACACTGTGTGTCCCATGAATATGATCCACAGTGCCACAATTCCCAGCCTCAGCAGCATTAGCTGGTATAGTTGCTCCATTTATGTTTTGAATCCAATTACTTTTCTCCTGAGCTTTTATTTCCATTCATGCACATACTTCTGTGTGTCCTACTACTTGGTAGTTTACAGGGTAACACATTCTACTGGAGAAACATAACAGTATGCATGTGCACGAATTCTGTACCTACTTCACACATCCTCACTTACTAGAACTCTCTCACACTATTTCGTTGCCTTTAAGTTTTCCAAGTGGCCAATTCAATTAGTAAACACTTCAGGATAACTTCAGGGGTTACAAATGATTTATGAAATCTAAACAATAATATTACCAAATAATTTTTGGACATTATTCATTCCCTGCTGTGTTTTGAGTCAATAAAACCAACAAGTAATCCATCAACACAATGTATGTTGTAAACAGTATCAACAGCTGCATGTTTTGGCTACATTAATAGCCATCATTGGGCTGTTCAAAAGAAAATAAAAGGCGCTGACACGCGCCTGCACAACGCACTAAGGTATCTCAGACTTTACCCTGAATTCATACAGAATTAATGAACCCTGAGCAGGACAACATTCACACTCTCCTGTTAGTTCATACCATCTAGAAAGGTGCCCACATACTCACTATCATTTACTTATAAATGCTTCTCACCTACATCACACACAGCTATGCAGTACTGCCTTTATACATACGATTTTTAATTTTCAGTTTAATATGATGATTCATTTTAGTTATACATTTTATATTAATTCTGTGTGAATTCACTATAAAGTCTGAGATCTCTTACTAAATTTTGCAGTTGTATGACCACACTCTTTCATTTTTACAGCCCGATGATGGCTGTTAACCCTTTAAAGACGAAGCGTATCTGTTTTATATAAGGACTCAGTGCGTACCGCACTGTAAACCCTCTCCACTTCGGTTATAAAAACCAGTCTCTTAGTGTTTTATAAGGCAAAAGTTGCTGTTTGTTCTGAGATCCGTACAAAACACATGAACGCAATGTGGGCACCATGTAGGATTTTTTAATGTTAAACCTCGTGGTATGTAAAGTTACCGCTGGGCTTTAAAATGTTAATGTAGCCGAAATGTTAACTGATGATATTCTTTGCAGCATATGTTGCACTGACAGATTTTTTGTTGGTTTTATTAAGGTTAGGATGTGCAAAATAACGTCTAACAGTGCCAAAGTACACATTACGGATGATATCGGAAACAAATCCAAGTTCACTAAACCCACATACAACTGTAAGTCAAACTCACATCATGGATAAAGGGTGTGCCAGAAATGGATCAGCCCGATCAACGGGTGACAATAATCATGTCAGACACTGAACATCATTACACATGTTGCAAAAAATTGCCCCTGACCACACCAAGACGCAACCATCATGAGCATGCAGCACCAACAGCATAAAGCAAGCAAGCAAATGATGAAATGGGCCAGGGTCTAGTTAGCAGGCGAGACTGTGTTATTCCATAGGCTCACCTTCCAAATTAAAGGCTTATGAAGCGGTCCCCAGGTGGTAGCAGATTTGGGAAGGTTAGGGGGAGGTATACCGCGCCCACGGACATAAGGCAAGGTGGAAACACACACCTCGACTTCCTGGTCGGAGGGATTGGAGGTGGCAGTGCGACTACTAGCACTAGTGCGATGATTGGCTCGGGTGAGACCGGGGGCAGGTGCGGAGACCTGGCTGGACTTTCCGCGACCGCTGCATGAGCTCCACCCCCGCTGGAGGAAATACTGCAACAGCCAGACACACTCTGTCGTGACCTGTCATTACCCTCCCCTTGGCAATGGGCGCATGACACATCCAGCATACCGAACACTTGGAACCTAACTGTGTTATCTGATTACACGATGAAGCTAAGCAATCATACATAATCAGATTCCAGTGGCATACCTGAGCAGCATCATGTGACTCATGCACATATTTCATGGTAAAATATGATTATCACATAATGGTGACATTATGTACAAAATTGTATTGAAGAAATGTACTGAATGAACAAAGCTTTAGGTTTTAAAAACATAAATCATACATTAGTACCATGTTACTGCAAGCTGTGGACTATTTGTCATGCATGAGTATACAACACCCATGTGTCAGTAGACTAGGATGAAATGACCTTCCTTACAGCGGGCAGTCCATTAAATCGTAAGGCATGCCACGCATCCAGTCAATCACACTGACCACACTTACTGGCAGCTAGAAGTTGGATGTGATGAGAGTCATGGATATGAAGACGCACTTACGTTATTACTTGTTCTCACAACTTGTTTAGAGGGTATACATTCCAACTAATGAGCAAATATATGAATGTGTAATGAATTTAACCAATGACTGAAATGAATGGAAGGACAGCAATGTTACATGGTTCTACATAAAGCCCCACCACACCAAACAGGCAGGTACGGACTGGGCCGGACTACTGGACCAGCTGCAGCCCGACACGTGCCATGCCACCACACCTCAGCACCTGCACCTGCTGCAAAAGCCACATCACGTGTTAGTCAAAGTGAGCATCAGGGTGAGTAACCCAACTCTGTTCAAACCATCCATTGCCCAAATGCCTTGCTTGCCGAAGACCAGAACGGCCGGATAATGGGATGCTCAGTTGCCATCTGACCCTATTATCCATGTGTCATTGTTACTAATACATGCTGCTGTAGCAAGGACAACAAAGGGTCGTGACTGCCTCTATAACATGTCAAGAAGCTGTCTGATCAAAAGGATCAGACGATCAACATGTTCATCATATGCAATCAGCCACCACTGATGCCTTCCCCATCCGTCCGTTACATGGTTTGCATTTCTCGGGTGTTGCTGCATGCTTCATTGCCACGCTGCAGGGCAGCATGGTCCTAATACCTTGTGATACTGTGTGTACTGAGCTAGTGACGGCCAGAGCTGGTGCCGGTGCGTGTGGCTGTCGGTGGTGGTGGTGGTGTGTGAGGGGAGGGCCCAGGGTCAAACCTGGCGCTGCGCAGCTGGTACCCACACTTGTCCCGTGAGGTGAGAGAGCAGAGCTGTCTGTACTGTGGGAGTTGGGGGCAGAGGGATTCCCGTTGGAGCCCGCATACAAACTCGAACGCCTCTCTTTGCCGTTCGAGTGTTTTGAACACCTCAGGCATTTAGGTAACCATGAGTGCCTTCGGATAAATTTTCTATACTCTTTGCGAACCTAAAAAAGAAAAGAAAAGGAAAAATAATAGCAAACTCAAATTGAAAGGAAAATAATATGTAAATGGAAAATAAAGTCAGATTCACAAAACCAATTTTGAGGGTCTGTAAACAATACCCAAACATTCCCTGAGACAAATATCTGATAAACCAAAGAGGGAACAGGGCAGACTGGGAGAAAATCAAGTCTGGATTCTAATGGAAAATGACACTGACTTGGTGATGAGCAGTCATCTCGGGGAAGTTATACTTTGCAACAGTTTTATTTACCACCATATTAAAATCTACAGTACAATGCGATGACTGTCATTTACAAAATACTATAGTCTGATCTTTTTCTTCCGAATGTGCTTTAGCTATTTACATTATATTTTCCTCTCCCATAATACATAATGTTACAAGAGAGTTGTCGTATGTTGCAGGCCTAGAAGTCTTCTTACCTTCTCATTCTGAACACAATGGAAAACAAAGATAAACAGTCCCTGCAAGCTATTCAACACAGTAAATATGTAAGCCATAATGACTGACTCTTCGTTCAGATACAGAAGTCCGAATGTCCAGGTAAGTCCGAGCAGGAACACAAGCACGATGGCTCCTCTCAACCACGCTCTGCAAACACAAACATACACCAATCCATCAACAGCCAAATGGGACATGTAAACTGTGTTACACTAACTCCACACCGGCATGCAATTGTTCATCAAGTACATAGATTGAAGAACACATATTGGATGTATAAATTGCAATTGTAAAAATATCTATATTAAGCTAAATGAGATATTTCCAACGTAATTTCTTACACAAGCTAACATACTAATGAGTCACCCTAGTTCAGTAACAGTAACACAAACTGCAAACAAATTTAAAAATTTTGCAGATGAAAATATATGCATATATGGCAGAGCTTGAATTGAATGATGGATGATGATGATGATGATGATGAATTTACAGCAATACTTACATTTCAGTGAGGTTAAAGTCATGCATTATAAGCTAATTTTCAAAGACAGCGTCAGCTGTATCTACATATTATTGCAGTCTATTCATTTTCATAGTTTTCATGACCTCACGCATTTCTAGGCCCACAGCAGTTACAACAAAAACCAAATTTTTTAATGACATACAAATCAGTCCCACTCTTACACCACTGTCACTCTTGAATATAAGAAAGGCAAATGCGTCCTGTTCTGTACATTATCAATAAACAGTGATAAAAGGCACACCAGAGTCGGTATTGAAATATCCACCTTTGTTTAAAAAATTACCCTATGCCTCTACAGATAGGAGCACTATGCAGTTCATACTGTCGTATGTGCATATGTCCTTGAGTCTGGGAGACAGCGGAAGACTACGAATGTGTGCAACTGAGTTGGCACATAGGATATTTGTTTCCTCACAGAAACTGGTTTGATGACATCAGTCAGCTCTGGTGAGATAGTCAAGCACATATTATTTCAAGATTCAAGTCCACTGGGGTGTGACACTACATTTCAAAGGCTCACTATGCTTTCAAAACGTTGCAAACTGCTCATCCCACAACACAGTGCCATATCCCATAACACTTTAATCTTCAGCAACACTGCTGTTGGGAACCTCAAATTTCACACGTTACCTGTCTGGCAGCTTAGACAAAAACCAGATCACACCACAGTGAAGAAAACATATTCTGGATATGAAGTATCAAATGCATGCACACGACGCAATGCTAAAAACATCACAATAAGTCGAGAAGACTGTAAGGGAATGAGCAACACATCCAAAATCGAAGCATGATGATATGTGCAAGAGAGCTGACAATACAGCAGACTTACAGGAAGTGTGGGTAGGGGAAATTAATCTGAACGACATTCGTAAAGAGCCTACAAGGAGAGGCAGATCAACCAGACAATCTGGAAAATATGAACAAAGCAGCAGCACCAAGACACTGAAACAATAAACATGATGACTAAAAACAAATTTCAGGAACCAAATGGCAATATGGAAGCTCTCAACAGTAAACAAAAGGCACACAGACAATAAACAAATAAAGGGAAGTGTTGGAAGAAGAAGAGGAAACATGGGCACTTGCCAGACTACATCCAGGAACAAAAGCTGTTGCCAGTAAATTGGTCTACAAAGTGAAACAAAGTAAAGAAGAAAACAAGGCTTGAAGAGCTGAAGGTTTTTCTCAAAAACCTGGTACACACTAACAGTGTTGAACAACACATAACAAGCCTGGGTCACCCTTTCTTAAATCATACTCTGTACTTCTGATTCTCTGATTTCAGAAACTTACACACATTAAAGCAATGTCATGACTATGGCTGCAGGTATCTTTATGTGTACCACACAACACTATGCACTGCTGCTCGGCACAGCGGGATGGTTGCACATCACTACGATGAACAATGTACTGTAATGGGTACCCAGTACATGACATGTACATGGGAACAGCTACATGATGAAGAAAATGTCAGGATTGTTCACTTTCTAAACAAACAGCCTGCAACTCAAACACACTTATAGATATGTGTGAATGACATTACAAGGCTAAGCACAAAATCTTTTGGAAAGCTGATTCAAGCAACAGTTTTTAATATAAGAATTCTGAAGACCCTGAGTACCACCTCAGATAGCAACTTGCCAGCCTCCTCCATGACTGCACCAACTGTCATACACATCAGTATTTATGAAACATTATTTTCAGATCCTTTCAACTGCTGCAATCTTTTCCTTTCTCTGCTTAATAGAGTTTGTCAAAACCAGAATACATTTACAAGGATTATCCCTCTCTAGCAGAGAATGTAATTTAGTTCAAACACATGCACAGCTGAAAATGAAATGACAGATCTGTTGTGAGATCTGAGGTTCCCACAGTGACACTGCTGAAGACAAAGTCTTCTGGGATGTGACAGTGTCAACAGGTCAACAGCTACTTGCTCGCCATGTTGGAAGAAATAGGCATCGGTAAGAAAGATGAGGGTGGTAAAAGACTGAATGGAGTGGCATGAGTGGTGGTCCTGTGCACTGGTACGAGCCTCGGTGGTCTGGCAGGGAGGTTTGTGACACACGAGTGGTCAGGTGTGGGGTCTCCACAGTTATGCTACATGGGGCGGTCAGGTGATGGACAGGGTGGTGGACAAAAGTGTGTTTATTTACCAGTGCTGTCACGTTCTGAGATTGTATAGCATGAACACGGGTGCAGAACAGGGACATGGGGGATTGATGCTGGCAGGAGAAAAGACAAGTAAAATTAAAACAAAACAAAAACAAAAATATATAATAAAAATGAACTGATGTAAAATAAAGTGGTCCTGGCTTCCTTGGCACATTCCGTATGCAGCAAGGCAACTTGAGTGTGGTCTGGAATGTGGTTCTACTGCAGGTATCAAAGTTGTGGAAGTAAGGAGGCAGGCGTCTGTTCCTGAAATCGGTTGTTATGCCATTTGTGGACATAAAGGGTGTCCATAAACTAATTAAATTAAATTAAATTAAATTAAATTAAATTAAATTAAATTAAATTAACCACACTTTACTGGACCTTTTAGGGCCACACACACATCCATGATCTCTCCTTCTCCATTTAACTCTACCAGGCCTGCATCCCACACCAGCAGCAGGCCAATTTGTTTAAACATGGAAAACATGTCACTACCTCCTTAGTTTCACCATTCTTATTTTTTTTCTTTGTGAAGAAACAAATGTACTGTCCCTCTAACTCATACTCAATCCAAACAAATAACAAGACACCAATGCACGGAGAGCTACTGAAATCCAAGTTGACATTACGTTCTACAAAATGGTACCGGGTTTTCACATTTGCACAAGTTAGAGGGAATGAAAAATGTCCATGCATAGAGACCATGATTTCGTGAACATAAATTAAACTGAATACAACAAAGCAAAACGACAGCAAATAAAGTTTTTGCAATTCAGAATAAATGCAACTTCACCAGCTGAAGGAACATTTAGAGTGCTAACTGCATCATCTGTGCATGAAAAAGCAGACAACAGCAATGATGCAAAAAAAAAAAACAAATAAATTTTCAACTCTTGAAGAACAGCTTAAAATAGGGAAGTGCAAACAGTTCAAAACTCTCAGTTAACTCAGACATATATTCAAAATGTGGTTTAAATTTAACAGCAATAACACACAATAAATTAAGGACTATATGCATTTCTGTGCGCATTTTAACCACAACTTGCTGAATGTTATCACATCAAAAAATGTTTTGAACTGTGATAGGGAAAATAAACTACGTATTTTACATCAAATAAAATTCTTCAGTAAGTCATGTTTTTGAGATAATTACATAAACAACAGCAAATTCCTGAGAATGGTTACACTATGCATACATTTCTGAACTTGTTAAATCATCCAAAAGATGACAGCTTTCATGATTTTGATCGAGGTTCCCTGTGATGCGACTATTTTAATGATACAATAATTGAAAATAGAATACTCGACTTTAAAAATACCTTTTGTTAGGTATTTGTTATAAAGTTGGAAAAAGTTCCTTACGTGGAGACTGTGTGGGTCGGTCGGTCGTCGGTCTGTCTGTCTGTCTGTCTGTCTGTCTGTCTGTCTGTCTGTGACTTAGGATCAACAACTAAACTGTCAGATTTTCATGAAATTCGGTTCTTATGGAAAGTTGCACTGCAAGGGCGAGTTTCCTGAAAACTGACTCTGTGACCGTCATACTTTACTTATGGGTGTACGTGAATTTCTACCTTCACTTTCCATAATTTCAGAATCACTTCAGCGAAATTTGGTACACAAAATCTGAATGTAATGCCATTCAGCAATTGTGAGTTTTGTACAAATCAATGCAATGAAGCCATATTTCATTTAACTGCACAAATGAAGTCTTGCCATATTTTCTGCACTTTACATCCAGTTTGGGTGGAAAGCATGGTGGGAATTGGGACAGATGTTGTCCATAAAAACTAGATTTCTCCATAATTTCCACACCTGGTGACAAATTTGGGCGAAATACAACATACAAAAACACCACTCAGCAGTTGTGAGTTTCATGCCAATCAGCACAGGTATAGTCACATTTTTCTTCTGCGAGTAAATGAGATCACATTTATATGTGTATTGTGAAACTACATGACATTTTGAAAGTAAACTATACTGTCAGGGGTTACACCATTTGCAGTCTTCTTTTGTCCGTGTCGGGTTCAATTCACACTCTTAAGACACAGTAGCAACAGGACGCACTATGGTCATGTTTGATGTGACTGCAAACACTTTTATTGTGTTGTCAGCAGTAAATACACAGGAAACATACAAAGCTGCAGTGAACATTACAACTTAGTCATGCAATTCTGTTATGTGGAACTGGAATACGTGCCCTTAGAATTATGAACATTTTGCAAGTGGCAGAACAGTAGGGTGACCAGAGGCCCCATTTTTAATGGGACTGTCACCTTTTTCAGCAACGGATCCCACTGTCCAGAGAGAATGTAATCAGGATGCCAAATGTCCCAATTTTTTAAAAACGCATCCCATTTTTATTATTTTTCCTTTTAATTTTAATAACAAAAACACATTTTAAAGCCATTTCTTGTATGGGCTTTTGCAACTTCATGAAGGTACTGCCAAACCTTTTGGAAGAAATTCATTCATCTAAAAAATTTGACAAAGATATTAGCAGGGTATGTCCTGGACCATCTGCTCAATAAAGATTTGTGTAATTTGACAGTGTTAATGTGAGACTGCGATGGCAATAAATACGTAAGTAACCTATGTTGATTTCAATCAAGCTAAACAGTAAAGGCTAGCTGGCATGGAATGAGTACAAGAGAACTGTTTTAACCAGCATGACAGTCAAACCATGTCAACTCACTGTAAGTGTCCCTCTTTTTTGTTCTATAAATCTGGTCACCCTACAATACAGAACGATGTGGATAATGTAGCACACACTAGAAGAATTTCTGCCTGACTTTCAGAACAATTACACAACATGTTTGAAGAGTTACAATATTAAATGTGATAGGAATACTTTCTCAGGAAGACACTGTCAACACTTGGCTACATTAAGTTCCTAACATGAATATGAGACTTATGATTCACGAATGCAGGATCAGGCATACAACATGTAAACTACACAATTTGTAGAAGATGTGGTACAATACATGTGGGATCTGACTCTCACAGCTGTGTTTACTGAGAATCCAGATTTCTGGGGTATGGCATCGTGTTGCTTGGTAAACAGTCACTGACCTTTCAAAGGAGCTTGTTGCCTCCACCTTCACTGAAGCTCACAGGCAGCAAACTCGTCCAAAATGTCCCGAAACATTTACTGACTAAGGTGTCACATCCCAGAAAATAGATCAATAAAAAGTACAAAATTCAGTGTCATGTTTATGAACTTAAAAATTGCTCAGCTTTTAAAATCCCTGTTCGCACATCCCTATTTAAATTACTGATGCAGCCAAAGGCCATGCTACAATTGCTAACACCAAACAGTAACTTCTGATTCAAGAGCATTCATCACGTCTTGTTGCACACAAAATCGTGGACTCTATTCATGCAGTAGAAGTACTGCTCATGCTATGTACTGATCTTCTTATCTTAAGCAACTGTAATATACTTATTACAGCTGTCATGTTTACTACTGACTAGCTACCAGCTAAGTGAAGAAGAAAAAAGTAATCTTACAAGTGTGACTGTAATTTGTTCTGAAGAGCATTTTCCTCCTTCCCACTATGCCATGCAAGAGAAGAAAAACAAAGAATGTGTTATAAAAACCAGAACCCAGACCTCCATCACCGCTGGATGCGACTGCTTGCGACAGATCAAACAATTAGCATATTAAAACACAGGTCACACAGTTGCAATGGAGGATCAACTTAGGCATAAAATTATTTTAAAAAAACAAACACCAAAGCAAATTATCACTTCTTGGAATATAAAAATGAAATATAAATAAGGTTGTTGCTGTTACAGTAAAGCAAATATAAAAATTAAAATAAGAATAAAGGAAACACTTGTGACTGCGACACATAAAAAGGATGCCACCACTTTAAATCAAACTTCTGTGTAACCAGGAAACCAATACCATCTACTGTTTGCAGTGTTAAAGGAACATTACATACTGATACAGCTACGACATCATGCTTGATTACAAAATGTGGTAAATGAAAAATTACAAAAAGGAACATGTAAGGCACTTGCAAATTTTAAAACAATTTGGTAAGAGACAGCAACTGTGTTACAAGAACACAAAAAATGTGGAGCACTTACCTGGCACTAGCAAGGCGGGAATGTTCCTTGCTTTTCATTGAAGCAGATGCATTGGTATGGCGGCACATCATATAGATTGCCATGCTTAAGAAGACTAGATTGGCCTGGAACATGAACAATCAATCACCATTCTGCACAAGGCCTGTGCCATTTCAGCAACATATGTGCACATGCAAAAATGTGAACAAACACTGCGACAACCTATGAATATGGCACAACACACAGGCATGTACATGGACAAAATGCCGTGTCAGTATCTGTCAAGTGTCATCAGGACAATCATGCAGCCATATCAGTAGGATTTACGGGCTTCAAATAATGACTACACAGAATGTTACATTACACAAAGCATAACTTTCGATGCAATTATAACACAGTACAGATTTCAAAAATATTTAATGCCTTTCACCAGACAATAAACTGGATTACACAGAAGCCAATAATTTAAAAATTCTGTGCCATTTTATGCACATTAACTTATATGCAATGCTTGCGCTACATGCTGTTACAAGATGACACTTTAAATTAATTTTTTTTAATCTATGTTTTGGACATCGTGACCTCAAATATACCACAGCACAACGCTTCATTTCATCAATAAAACTATGTAAAGAATGCCTAGTACAAATTCAGCAAATGTTTTGAAGGGATCTGAAAACATTTTAATCAAAAAACCTTGCAGAACGCGCACAAAGCAATGCAAATATGGGCAAAGCAATGACAAAAGGAAGATAACTGGGCAAGCAGAAGCAGGAAATGATAACAGTATTACGCGTATCATCACTAGTGTTGTGGCAGTTTCATAGATGGTGTCATTCAGTGGGGGATGTAATCTGAGAGATGTTGCAAAAGCAAAGAATACAACATTCTGGTTTGTCTGCTGTTCTCAAATACTTGTGCATCCGTCAAATAATCAGAACCTCACAGCACACACTTACAAGTATCACAGCAATCACTGGTCCCACAAAACTGAATATGAAGAAGTTATCTGCTCGCAACCAGCAATAACGGTCAGTGCCATAGCTGAAGGGATCAACCACACATGACACTGCCACGATGATGAGTGGTGCACCATAGGCAAATATGTAGTACCAACGAATTCTTGACTTCTCTGCTTCAAAGACTTCAATCAGCATTACGTAGAGCTGGAAGCCTGAAAGAAACATTCAGAATTAGTAACATGGTTAAAATAAAATTAAAAAACTGTGACAGTACCCTAATCCTTGGTGTGCGTTCAGTCATTAGATTTGCATTAGCTAGTTACTTTAGGAATTTACAGCATCAGCATACTAAAATAAAATTCAATATTTTGGGAACCACATTTCTTGAATTGTATTATCTGGCCATCTTTTACAAACACTGTATGGTCTATGAAAAAGTATATAATGCATTCAGTCCTGCTACAAACATGCAGTTTTCTCAGCCAGAAAGATATGAAATGGTACCAGAACATACTACTTATATTAAGATCTGAGTGAGGTTCACACGACAGTACTTGTGAGGATTCAGATCTTATGGCATATGGTGCTGTGTCATTGGCTGAGCAGTTGCTGATGCTGCAAAGGGAGATAGTGTCTTCATCTTCAGGATAAAGTGGTCCAAGATAAACATTCAGGCTGAGCTACCTGACCCTGAAGACGAAGACATTACTTTCCTTGGCAACACTGCGAACCATGCACCGAACAAAAATGTCATACCCCGTAAGGCCTGAATCCTATTTATATTAACTTATTTTAAATACATAAACTAAGAAAATAAACTATATATGTTACATGTACCTTCTAGAAACATCCATGCAAATGCGCAGAGGAAAAAGAAATGTAAGAGGCCAGCAACTATGCCACACACAATGGGCTTGTCTGTCTGGCTGATGCCTGCAAGGAACAACACTTCCGCAACCAACAGACATACACAAAGATTTTTGTGGATTGTCGTGCGATCCGACTGCAAAAAGAATTATGTAACTGACATTAATTCAAAAAGAAACTTCATGTGAAGTTAAACATGTAACAGATTCCCTCCAGCACAGTAAAAGCAGTATGCTGATTTGTGACATCTGAGGTTCTCATGGCAGTCGCAATGGAGGCCACTGTCTTGTATTTAGTGTGGTGGAAAGGAACCTGCAGCCTGAATCTTCAAGATACAGAAATCTCCAGTTTACAGATTTATCTGCCAACAATGTCAGCAATACTTTATGCTATTCACTTGCATCACCATCTGTTTACTGTCTTCTTCCTCACTAATTACTTAAACCACCAATTCACTACAACTGAAGTAAACATCTTCTTATGCTTGAACCAATCAACAGATATTAAAAACCAAACACATGTAAGAATATTTTATGTGATATTATAATATAAATAACTAAGAAACAATATTGTGAATTTTGCTGGTCTGAGTGTTGAAAATTAGTTCTCGACAATGCACGGAATGAACAATATAAAGGAAATGGAGAAGTGTTAGTATGGCTCCACTTATTCTTTACTTCAGCACTAGATGTGGGGGGAGGGGGGGGGGGCATTGTACATTTTATGCAAGAGCTTCTAGTATACCAGGAGACTGGGTCAGCCCCAGAGCTGGTCTGTGTGCTATGCACAGAAGATACATCTTTTACCCCTGCCCAGTATCAAATCACAATTCCTCAGACGTCTAGCCCACACAATAGTCACTAGCCTGACCACATTATTCCACTTCACTTTCTAGACATAAATCTCCTTTAACATATGCTGAATTCCATAAAATAAAAAACTATAAATTAAATTACACTCAATCACATCCATCACTCACCTTCAAACCTCTAAACAACTGGAATGTGACAATGGCCAACAGGAGGCACACAACAGAAATAATACAGCCAATGTACGTAATGATCTGCAGAGCCATCTGATGAGGCGGCGGAAGATATGTTGCACGGACATCCATAAGTACAGCAAAATTAGTTAAATGGTCACACTGGCAGGTTGTGTGTGTCTGGTTTGTCATTTCCACACGGCAACCTTCGTCTGACCATGCGCTGCAAAACATAACCACACTGTAACCTCACATCATGCAGATTTAATGTGCCAAACACACAGTCTGAGACAGCCAATACAGTTACAGGAGTGGACATGCATGTACATTATACAACTCACTCACTCCACACAGCACAGTTCTTGAGAAGCTACCAATTCCCCAGTTAGTCAAGCAAGTCCCCGTGTTTTACGGAACCTGACAGTTCATCACCATGCTCACAACAGCCCACTGCATGTCCTATCCTTAGCAAGAAAAATACAGTCCATACCTTCCCAACCTATTTCTTTTAAAAAACACTGTAATATTAAACTCACGCCTATTCTTGGTCTTCCAAGTGGTTTCCTTCCTTCACAGTTCTCCCCACCAAAAGTGTGTACCAACTTCTGTTCTCCCCATACATGCCACAGTCCCAGTCCATCTCATCCTAATTAATTTGGTCACTCATATAATATTTGTGCACGGTACAAATCACAAATCTGCTTGTTATGCAATATTCTCCATTGATCTGTTATTTCCCGTCTCTCAGGCCTAAATATCTTCCTCAGCACCCTGTGCCCTTCCCTCAACATGTATATCTAGTTGCAAAAATGGCAACAATAAACAATGAGAAACTTCTTGTTCTTCCTCCTTTGCTTCTACAGCGTGGTTTTGGCCTTGACCACCCCAGTGACAAAGAACAGTTGAAACAGATTCACATGTTGAAGACGACCCACAGTGCTGGCAACATATTCCTTACCTCATGGTGTAGTCCCAGAAGACACAGGCAGGATTGCTAACATTCTCCGTGCGTAGATGACGAAGAGACAGGCGGACGGGTTCGGAGAGTTGGATGTGCCTGCCCTTGCCAAGGGAGGCTGAGATCACTTTACTGTTCAGTATTCGTGTCACGTTACGTGTCATGCGGACCTCTGTTGTCACTTCACCAGTATCACTAACCACAACCACTGTCGATGGATCTGCCTGAGGTTGCAGGATTTCCTCCAAGTGGTCAAATGCCACAAACACAAGACGCACAAACCCCCCCTCACTGTTTTCAAGCAAAGCTCCACGAGGAAGCTGCAACCAGTCTTGGCTCACGGGCCACTGTTCCACAGTGGTGGCAGGAGAGGGAAACTGTTCTTCCCCTATGTTTTGGGTCTCAACTACACGAACACTCAGCACTGCAACACGTTATCATGCTCATTATTGCTAACCCACAAATGAACAGTACCCCAGTGCACTACAAATAATAAAGTAGACATGGAACATTCAAGTTACTCTATCATTTGCGTAAGGGCTTAAATTAGTTATAAATAAAATTTATTATTTATATTGTGCTTATTACAAGCCTACATACATACGTCCTCCATATCTCGTGTCTCAGAAAGAAACGGACAATGGAATGCAATATACATCTGCAGAAAAAAGTTACGACAATGATATGCAATACACATACATGTGCACCCATGTATACACAGATGCTGAACAAGCATGTGTGCACACACATTGCAGTTTTGTGGTAGCCCCACAAAAAGTGAAGTTAAACAACCCAAGTTGACAACGAACTCACTCTTTTGTAAGAATACTTCATTACAAACAGTAAAGTGCACGTCCAGCACAACGGAAGTAAACTTAAAAAGTACTGCAAGTTGCATTAGATGAAAAATTTTGTTGCATTTCTTGATGTAAAATAAATCCAAAATTAATTATCCAGGGAACTTCTGAACACATGCAGTTTAATTTTCATAAACTGTAAATTATACTGCACATATTTTTTAGTCGGTTTGCACTTCAATGCTGAAACATTCTTCTTCATCACACTACTTTATAAATAAAACAATACTACACTGAAGATACACGGCCTGCAAATCTATACTCAAAGCAGAAAAATCAGTTTCACATGTCTTATACTGTTACTAAGAACACACCTTCACTACATGCTTTGCAGTGTTGTATAGTTTTATATCTTCTCTCCACTCCATAACTCTTGAAATTTTCCCTACCAAAGAACAGCATCTGAGCTCTGGCTGTACTCAGAAAACCATTTTAGGGTACAATAGTTTACAGCCAAACAAGGAACAGCAAAGCTATTAAAAATGTATCAAACCTTACACTCCCTTCTCGAACCTGTGGCAAAAGGGACACTAAAATCTGCTGACACAAACACAGACCTGCATATTCATGAAGACTAAAGTAGGTCAGGATGTTACAACATGCACAGTACACATGTCCAGATCCACACAAAAGGCTAAGCCACTACAAATGTTATGGCTGATGTCTTCTGGCTGTTACTTATGATTTGCGAACAGTCCAGCAAAGGATCAACTAGCCCAGCCAGTGATAATCCATACTGGCCATGTGTATGAATTTCAGTCTCACAGATTGCATGTATGTCTCTCAGCAGACACCAACAAACTCACACAATTGTGAGACTGTAAAACCTTGTTATCACACATTGTAAGAAGCAACACAATTCAAATCTACTTGAATGCGCCGAAACAGATGACCTGACAGATGACACAACAAACCGCATACTAAACATCAAGTATATCTAATGACATATGTAGCTAAACAAATTAAAGCATGGCTGTGCAGTAGAGCCCTAAACATCATTTACTGAACTCTGTATCTCTGCTAAAATATCATGTTGCCAAGTGCAATTTCACACATCACAGACTGATGCAAACATTTACTATGAATTTCCAGCACTACAAAATATCAAACCAGAACTTATATCAGTAGCCCTCTATGTTGCAAATTTTAAAATTCACTCTCATTCTGATTTTCCAATATGGTTTCTATTACCATTAGTATCACCATATGATATGCTGTCTTATTCCTCACACCATTTGTGAATTCATTCCCCTTAACAGCAACTTGAGTTGTAAATTAAAAAACATATAGGAATTTATAACACTGAAACCTCACAGCCCTGCATGTTAGCTGACATTAGTCAGTACGTACTGCAAACTTTAACCAGTTAACATACGAACAATCAGAGAAGAACTCCAGGTATGCACTGAATTAAATTAGCTATCCCTGTCCACCAGACACACATTACTCACTCACAGTGAAACCAGAATGAAATGCTCACACATAGCTAACTGCTACCATATGACACTTATACTTCACAGCCCAATACGTATTTCTGTTCAACTCTGTGACATGCATAACATCCTTTCTGCCCAGTGATTATTTATGTGCCACTTAATATATTCGGAACAGGTGCGAAAAATCATGAATATGTTGTTGAACTATTTCCACTGTCCCAGCTCTCTCAAACACCATGTTTCAAAAGCAGCCAGTTTTCAAAACCTAGTGCTTGAGTGTAGTGGGACAATGGAAATAGTCCAACACCACATTAGTAACTGTTCGCATGTGACACCACTGTCAACGAATTTTAGTGGACTATTGGAACAGCTGGCTGAATGGAACACTAACATGAAGATCACACCTGATATTGCAAAATATATAAATTATAACTTGAATATACTCCATTTAGAGGTCTCCAGTTCACGCAAGCTACTTCCCGTCACTTCGTGTGTTCCCACAGACCTTCATCAAAAAGCTGCAGTTGCAAACACGTCAGTTCCTTCGGTTTGTATGCAATGCCCACCCAGAATGAACTTACGCAATATTCTGGAATGCAGACAACATGGGGGAGCCTAGGGGCATGCCTGTGGTTCATGGTCTGGCAGGTTGGTTTGCATGGGCTGTTAATTGTTAATTTCACGGTAATATTCTTCTATACAATGTCTGTTTCGTTCACTCAGCATCACACAAACTTGCAGTCTCTCCTCCACATGCAAATATTTGATACAACTGCAGCATATGAACTTCAGGAGACCTCTGACAGTAGTATACTACTCCCAGGCATGACAGCAATTTACTGGCCTACTCCACTTCCCATTAACTGAATTTGAGGAAGTTCCATAAAAAATACTTTTTTTTTACCTTGCATACAATTTTTATGCATATTTTGTGTACAGCTATTTTGCAGCCACTTAAAGGCAACTGTAAGAAATCACTTCCAATCCTTTGTCTCTGAACACAAAACTGTCTGTTTTATGGCGCAAATAAAAGCAGAAAAGATGCTGGTGCAGAGTTCATGAACATAAAGCACAGTTTCAGAACTCTAAGATTTCTTCCTACAAACAAGATTCTGGCAAGCAAACAGGATTCTGAAGGATGGGCACTGCATGATGTATCAACAGCAAAGAAACATTTATTACTTACATATATTCCTCACAGCCTGGGTAACGGTTTTCTCTCTGATCACAGTGTCAGCCAAAAGGAATGCGTTTTCTTCAAGACCCATCAGCAGTGAAGTAGCTACCCGCATTTGTTCTTTGTAACTTAAGTCCCTCCACGATGGATGCTGCGATTCATCAAGTAAGTTACTACCCGTTTTCACAATATCATACAACAGTTCTGTAACAATAGCTTCTCTCTGTCTTGGGTCTGGGAATGTTTCTATATCAACTGCCATCTTTTGTGCCATCTTCTTGATAATCTTTGTCGTCGTCATCATGTCTCCACCATACAACGTCTTGCTACTGGTCACCTGCGACAGGTCATTGGCAATGCTGATAATGGAGTCTCCCTCCTCAACACGAGACTCTAGACTGGTGAGCCACACTGAACGACATTCGCTCAGATCAGGAGAATGTGGCAGCCAGATGGGTGGCAGAGAGGTAGATGACGACGACTCTGTTCCTGATGACGGTGCAGGTATGGTTCTTTGTGTTGGACTGACACATCGCCACCTTGCCAGGCCTGTAGCACCTCCAGGGCATGGCTGAACATTTAACTCTCCTGCCCGTGTCCAGTTCCAATATAAATTCCTAGCCAAAGTGGCACTGCACAACTGAAGAAATTCATTTTCTTGAAACCACGGCACACTTGGTGACGGCATGTATTCAAACGGTGCTGTACTGGATGCTGTGAAGTGAAAAGTAACAGCGCCCCATAGAATATGCTACAACATTCCTATCTCAAGCAGTATTTTCCAATATGCAGCTGGTAAAGTTTAAGGTTTTACATAACTAGTTGGCACTTCTTTTTATCAGAGCAAATTCCAGACACAGTTGGAAGATAATATATATACCGCTAACAGTGACAGTAACAGATGCTACAGCAGTGTCCAGACTACTTGCTAAGATGTTGATGCAGGCAATAAAAAATAAGCTGGTAAGAGTGCAAGAACTGCACACAAACTACCAAGTTGTTTCTATTTAAAAAAAAGTCCACAGTGAACGAGGCTATGAACCTACTCTCAAAGAGTAAATGTTTTTGAAAGAGGTGTAACACTGCCTGGCCATTCTAAGGTGAGCCAAGCAGCAGCCCTTCTGTGCCAATTAGGTACAGCTACGCACAATGCTAGGGAGCTTGGCTAGCTAGTTAATTGGTCTAGATGTATCTGCATCCAACAGCTGACAGGAAAAATGTTAAAATACTGCAGCAGGAAACATAAATATTTGCCATACCTAATGATGTTCTGTGGGTTGTTTTCCATGCTGGGGGTATGGCAGATGTAGATGCAGTAGTCACATCTCCCAGAGGTGGTGCGTGTGTGTCCGTATCAACGTCACTGGGTGCCCCTTCTGGTGCTACTGCAGACAAGGGAACCCTTGTGCTAGTTGACCCAGGTGCCGCTGTGGCAACACTACTCGTTGCTGTGGTGGTGACAACATGACTATCTGGTGTGCTTGGTGGTTTTTGGGGAGATGGTGGTCGAAGAGTAGCTGACTTGCCTGTGCTCCACACACTTGGCTGAGAAGTAATCAGCCATGGTGGACTGGGGCGACTGGTTGTTGTGGTTGTCGCTGCTGCAATGGCATGGCAAAGTTAACCTTTCTCACTATAAATAATCAGTACAGGTACAGAAATAACACAAAAATAAAGAATTTAATATTACCCTGACAGGAAATCTTAACTATCCATTCTAAAATTACAAGATAATGAAAACAATTAGAAGCAGATTCCTTACTTCTGAAGAATAAGGTATGATAAAAATACATGTGGCTTTGAATAACAATTCTGTCTAACTGTTATGAAAAAATTACTATCATCCTAACCTACCCTAATCTAATTTTGAGTTAAACATAATGTATTAATGATGACAGATATGTGCGGGACTAATGAAATACCCAAACAAAGACTTAGACGAAAACACAATCCCTGCAACTAACTGCAATGTTGTGTATTACCAGCAACCTGAGAATTACTCTACTTTCCCAAATTATAAACCCCCTGAGAACAAGCATAACGCAGATTTAAATTTTAAACCTTCTCAATCCAAGTCAGAAATCCCAATTCCATGTGACAAAAATCAAAAAGTGGTTCACAGACCATCCTAAATATTTGCATGCCACAGAAGTCACAAGAGATGAGATTTACATTCACTAACTGGTTGACAGTAATGCCAACTGGAAAATCCAATCCAGTGACAGCTGTCTTTCACTTGAGATCAACAGATTGAAAGGGAAGGCTGGAAACATATGAACTACAAATTGTGTATAAAGCTGTATGAAAAGTGAATTATTTTAAAACTCAGAATTCTGAGCTCTTACTGTTAAATAGTTGCTGAAATTATGAAAAGAACTGCATGGTTCTTAGCCTGGTTTGTAAGGTGACTAAAATAAATGCCAATAATTCCAGTTGTTCTCTACATGGCCATGCCACGTAACACCAACTTACGTGTACGAACACTACACAAATACACTTTGTCCAGATATCATAAATTACATGTACATAACTACAAACAGCACTAATGTGAATATACTGTAACTCTGGATCCACACTTGATGACGATGTAATACACACACAGTGGCCATACTATGAATAACAAAACACACCCAACCTCTCACATTTGCTTACAGCACTGCTGGCATTCCCTGGCTCAGATTTAAACCACTCATATACTGATCCGTTTTCCAGAGATGGTGTACCAACTACCTGCCTGTGCTCGTGAGCATTCAGTGATTGAAGCCTTAGTCCTTTAAAAGACCTATTTGGGCCTTGGTGGGTGATGACAAGAAAATTTTGATAACCAAATGACATACCAAATAAAGAATTCCTTTCAATCTGGTAACCTCAAGTTCTGTAACAGTGAATATTTACAGGCATATTTAAAGACCACAAGAACACACATGAAACTTCTAATATTGTATTTCAAAAATAAATATGACTAAATCAACAAACACTTAGACTTATCACATCAATGGTCCCTACATGACTGCTCTAATTACAGCTTTAACTACGTGTTTATATAAAATTCTTTTTTGAAAGTGGCAAGTCAACTTAAATGCATGTAACTTGCACCATGTATGTATACGTGCCACAACGCAGAACATGAAACCTAACAGCCCCCCACTATTCCATCACCACAGCTGCTACGTGGCCGGTCTACTCTCAGCCACAGTGCAGTTACTTAACATTACTTAGCAATACGAACGCCTGCAAAGTCCTTCACCTTATCTATGCTAACATGGCAGCACTGCTGTGAAGAACTGCACTGTGCAATTCACTGCCTACAACATGCCACTGACAGCTTCAGAGAAACTCAGAGGAAGATGGTTCCTGCATTTAAATGATGCTACCAGTATATACCTTAAAAACAGGCAGACAGCACAGTAAACACAGTGTGTATGTCACCATACGTTTCACAATGCTGTAGCTCCCTGCATGAATAAAAGACTTCTCTACAGATGTGGTGACATTAGGTTTCAGCTGACAGTGGAATACACAAACAGTGCTGGATGTTCTGCTTTAACATTCACTAGCCGCGCCTTTCATTTTCTTTACCCCTGCATCTCACTTCAGCTTTCTGTTGGGCATATTGCGGAAAACTTATCTGGCTTAGCCTATACAACCCGTAACAGTATAGCATTCGATACTACCTTAATGCCACCAACTGTCAAACTTACACAACGCCATAAGGGACCATCAATGTGAACATTCTGTTCCTCATTTCGCTAGCCTAAGATAAACCATTATTCTATGTTGTATGAAATGTGCAATGGAGAAAATGGTAAATATATCCAAAAATATAGAAGCAGTGAATGCTCCATTTGCCACATTACTGATCTGAAACCATATGCTTTTAAGCACTTCGCATTATCCGTGATTTCAGGCTTCCACAGCAATGTTGATGAGATTTGTGCTCTGCAGGGTCATTACGCAGTGTCGAATGGTAATCCTTTACCGAGGTTTTGGGACAACATATCGGTCCTACCTTCAAGGGTCAAGAAGTGAAAGCTTGACCCTTGAAGATGGGACCGATATGTTGCCCTGAAACGTCGGTAGAGGATTACCACTCGGCGCTGCACAATAACCCAGAAGAGCGCACATCTCACTTCATGTGAATTCTAAATATGAGAGATAATTTCAATGCTCCTTTCGAAGGTACGTCTATTCTCCATTTCACATTCATTTATCTACGCTGGTAACATGCTGGCCATGCTTGTCTTTGATAGAACAGCAACAATTTCAACTGTCCCAGAAGAAAGACTGTGGATGAACACTTTGGTGTAAAATGTCTATAGCTCCAAGCACAACATGAAGTGCTCTGCTCTTGTTACCATTTCATTCAGTGAACAGTGACAAACGTTTGGAACAAAAACAATATACATTCATTCACTTACTTATTACATCAGAACAACTTTTGTCTTTCTAGTTACAAATAAAAAGTCTTGCTCAGAAACTGCAGCTGCTTTTACTGTAAATATTTTGATGCCTAACCCCCCTTCCCCCACGCCAAACCCCAAATTTGAAACAAACTGAAGTATTGTGTTGGGGGGAACGGTATCACAAATTTGCATAAAGTATTCAGGCTCTACTTGTTTACCGTGAAGTACACTAAGTTGAAATCAAGATATATTTGGGACAAACAGTTCAATTCTGCTCTCATACTGAAATCTGTTGAATGATGTACTTACAATAGCAAGCATCACTCATCTGTTATTCTGAACGTACTTATGCCACATTCCAACAACATTTTAGGACTCCCCAATACTTCAATAAGTACTTCAATATGAAAAATTATGCAGTGACATTGTAAATTGTATGAAAATATAAGGTGAATGCAGCATACACAAATGCTTGTAAGGCTGCTCAAAAATAATACAACCCTGATTACAATTTCCCAAAAACTTTACACAAAATTTTGAGCCGTTAAGGTCTTTTCCATGGTTCTCTGAATCACTGATGATCCTGTGGCAGAAAACAATACACCGTATGTATTTCGCTTTGAAAATTGTTGCTGTTCAGTTTACACCTTCCCTGGACCTTCAGTCTTCGCGCCATCCTGCTGATACTGCGATTAAACAGACAACAAGCCATGCCCTTGTTTGCTGACCGCCACTGATTTAACCAACCTTACTCTCATTACCATACTTAAAATATCAACCATACCTGGCATACACTGATAGTGTGCCTCTAAATATTTTAGAGTGCCCGGGCATGGATCACCAAACATACTTGTACTCGCAAGAATGCTGCAATTCTGCTGCTGGCTACATCTGGTGATAAAAATAGAAAACACTAATCCTATGAACACTTCACACCAATCGCACAAAGTGCAATGATGTGCCCTGGTTGTGGAGTGGGTTCAGAACACTCTTGCAGCAAACGGTCAGGGCTGCCGACCTTTGAAAGACAGCACCGACAACACAGTCCCCAGACGTCGGTTAACTACACCCAACGCCCCGCAACATCCCAGAATGAAAGACCTGTACACAATTTAATACAACTGCCAAGAACCATTCAACCGAACAACTGTAATCTGCAATGGATCATTACTGAATTCACTCCACTTCCAAACAAAATGTCACGTCATGTCGCAAATGTTCACATGATGTTTCAAACATAGTGCGCCGATACGCCAAAACGTGCCGCTTACCTACGCAGTGCTGCCACCTACCGAAGTGTTTAATACTGCAACAACATCGCAGCACATTCGACGATATTGCCTCCCTGTCACGCCGGCCGGGTCAAGAAAGCGAGCTGTAACGGAGAGCGAGATACGGAACAAAGGAGTTTGGTAGCGGCCGTCATCTAGCGGCAAACACACGAAACCAAGGCCACATTTCGCAGCAAGAAACCCCTCAGGCGCATTGTTCCCTGGTGTGGCCCAATCCCCCCCTCCCTCCTGGTCCTACGCACGATATAGTGCTCTACAACAGCTGGCGTCTCTACAACGCGAAAGGTACTACTATTATTGTCAACAGGACCAGGAACGTTATCAATAACATTATTATCGAGGCAGAATGGCGATTATCGACTTTGTATCGAAACATGCTGGAACATGGCGACATGACACACTTGGCATCGACTTATTTTTATCGTAACTGCAAGACCAACCTAGCATGCACTTATAATGCACTTCAATGTATTTGTGAGTGCCAGGACACGGATCCTCGAAAACTGCACTGCTGACAGGCACACTGCAGTTGGACAGTGACCCACATCTGAAATAAAAATGTAAATTCTCTCCAACTAAAAACAGAAAGGACAAAAAAACGAAAAAAATATAAGACTCTGTGCAGTTTTACTACTTCACCTACACTGCATAATTTCAAAACTTGGGATGAAATAAATGAAAACAAAATTAGCAAGTTTATTTGGCTTTTCTGGGGTGTGGGGGTGTGGGGGACTGCTTATAGCAACAACAACGTGTATTTAACTAAACCACACATGCGACGTTTCGCCGCTGCTGAACAATTCTGAACGCAAACCCAATCCCCGTTATCATCATCACCATTTGACCGTTCTATGACTGCCCAGTCGGCACATGTATAAGCAAGACTGTAATCGCAAACTGGTGACATGGGATAACCCTGTGCAGTCAGCACTTGGTCGATCACCATTTGTTGGTAATGTATTTTTGTTTTCCTGTATTTGCGCAGGCCTTAAAATCGGCATGTGCTGCTACGGCAGCACGCAAGTCACTAATCACTGAACTATTAATTATTTTTTACTTATCACGTTTATACAGGGTTCTTAGTTTTGCAGCTGTTCTGTAGTTATAATTTATGGTACATGTAGCGCTACTTCCCATGATAAAAGTTTTGTACTCTTACATTAGTACTTTCCAAAGTATGTGTGCTGTGCTCACTATGGTTGTTTTCTGCAATTCCTTGATACCGTGCTTTCCAATTATTATTATTATTATTATTATTATTATTAATAATTGCACTATTCACCCATTTGCTGCCAACAAGCATTCCAATAAATAAATATTAGTTGCTGTCCCTATCCTGTTGCTATTTTTATGTTCTTCTTGTAATTATTAATGTTGCTTACGAGTACACTGAACCATCATGTAAGCAAACAACAGCTGAATTGCGCAAAATATTGTGATGACAGCGTAAATGTAGTCTCTACAAAATTCTTGCATCACATTACATCGCCCGATGTACAATTCACGTCCTCCTGAACCACTGAGAGAGATGATTCAGCTGGAACGTGATACCGTTCTGTGCCCAGTTTCTTGATAAGACCCCACTGAAACAAGCCGAATGCACGGCAGAGATAAACGATGCTACCAACTTAATGAAAGCACACATTTCTCTGAAAAAAATTCTTAGAGCTCCTGAACAAATCAGATGTAAAACAAACGGCGTTAGCTACGTCACTCTGCCATTAGATACAAGGCTGCCGTTAGTAACAATGACTGCCATTAGCTACATGACTGCCGTTAGTAACAACGACTCTACCATTAACTACATGATTCTGCCGTTAGTAACAATTACCAAACACATAACTTTCACAGAGGGATACACACATCAAAATAAACAAGGGGCTCAGAACACAAGGCAAACAGAGAAGCCAAAGAAACATTCAGGACAACGCAATAGCAGGTGGGGGCATACAGGGAGAGTTCGAAGTTGACAACCCGTCCTTAACGATATTCCCACGTGTTCATGGCAAGGAATCGTACTTGCACGTCCACTGCAATATTTGTCCTTCGAGGATTCGTGTCCTATGCACTGCACAAACTGATTACCTAACTGCATTCAACCCACATGACTGATTGGCAGTTGAAAACAAGGACAAGTGTCACCACGCTACAATGAACTTGCTGTAAAGAAACTGCAATGATTCAAACAATCTAGCAGACTATTTGCATCATTGGTACACTCTGTTTCCACTGTAAATGCAGTCCAGTTTATTCATTACGAACGACATCGTACAGCGTGAGAACAAACACGCTGTTTGCAAGCCCGTTCCCAGATTACCTTATCTGCTGCACTTCCCATCTGTTCCGAACTGCAGTCTGACATGAAACGCACTGTCAGATATAACGCTCTCACGGCTGTGACTTCTGGGATGTGACACTGTGCACCGTGACAGGTACCAACGTTTCAAAGGATTATGCTGCTTCTAGTATCAGGGTAGAATAGCTTACTGACATACCAGAAGACGGTGATATTCACGAACTGTTATTTTTGTGGAAATCATTGCACTGAACTATGACCATGGCTCACATACAACCGAATGCGCATGCTTCTATGCTAGTTAACCACGAATGGTTTTAAGGTTTTACAACAGTTTTTACAGGCCATTTGCGGGCTTTTGGCCGGTGCAGTTTTTCTGTTGAAGGACAGAAGCGGGATGGTCACTGGAACACCAACAGCGATAGCTGATTGGCAAGCAAAACACAACAAAACAAATCGAAACAAAACAAAACAAACACCCTGCCCTTGAGACCTCACGTAAAGAGTAGGCCCGTCCGCCAGCTTTACTAAGTTCTTCACCGGCCAAAAACTAACAAATGCCCTACAGCGGACCACTGGAAGTACAGGTGCGTATCCCACTTTAGCAATCTATTGCAAATTTGGAGACAACGTTCAGGGAGTCAAAAAGTGTCTAATCTGGAGGTCACACCAGTCTGAGAACTCCTGGACGACACTGCGTCTCTGGGGCAAAAGACAGTGGAAACAATGCATGGTTAACACAGCATTACGAGGGGTAAGGGTTGAGGAACACCGGATAGCGGTCATGCGTTGAGTAATATCAGGTATCAAAAACACTGCACACAGCATGCACAGAACACAGACATCAGTAAAACAGTTTACAACCAGACACAATTAAGCTGGTCTGTAGCATCCTGTGAAGAAATTAAAAGTGACAGAGACATAATTTATAACAGCCCGCCGAACAATCTTACAACACAAACGTACAAAGTTTGGTACACAACCAGCATTCAAAAGAAACTTCGTAACAACACTTTCAGTCTTCCTCAGACGCCAGCATTACCCTGCGACCAACACACGCGCACGCGCGCGCGCGCGCGAAACTAAAGGCCCTTCGGCAAAACCGCGGATTCTTTTAAAATAATTTATTTCGTACTGACGACTGTTTGAAGGGCTGCAATAGCGATCTTGACTGCGACTGATATGAATGGAAGTGACTGGGGCGGGGGGGGGGGACATAAGACAGTGCCCTTGTCCCTGGCTGTGTTGATGTGCCTGCGTAAGCAGTACGTAACGGTGAGACATTCACAACACGAATGGACTTCATTTTTAAAAAGGCGCAGGAAGCCAAACAACTGCTTTTAAATAGCCAGAACATTTCACCGTTCAGTGAAGCTGGGGCTGAAATTCCAGCTACTGCCGAGAACGAAGGGGTTCTTAATTGGCAATATCAAATGTACACATGACCGTACAAGTGCACTGAGGGCGACAGCATACAACAAATCGCAGGTCCGTACAATGCACCGAAGCCGGAAATGAACGGTTAAAACTGCGACGAACACACATGTATACAGAATCCACGCGACCCAAACCCCAGGCTGGTACTTCGAATCGTTACGTGAGAGTTCAGACACTTTCAAAGTCCTGTGCACGAACTTAATGAAGGGTCAGCCTCTGAGGATGCTACGTCATGGCGACAGGTACACGCGGTGCAGCATCCCTGAAGAACTGAATCTTCAGTGATGTTGCGTCAGGTACACAGGTAAATACGGTGAACATCCCTGAAGATTCAGTTCTTCAGTGGCGCTGCGCCATGCCAACAGGTAAAAATGCCGCAATATCCCTGGAGAACTGAATCTTCACGGATGTTGCGTCAGGTACACAGGTAAACACTGTGAACGTCCCTGAAGATTCAGTTCTTCAGTGATGCTGCGCTGTGTCAACAGGTAAAAATGCCGCAATATCCCTGGAGAACTGAATCTTCAGGGATGATAGGTCATGTCGACAGGTAAACACGGCGCCACATCCGTGAAGTCAGGATCTTCGGCAGCGTCTTTTCAAGAACCTCAAAGCTCGCACAAGCTTAATGACACAATGACACATGTGACAGCCTGCAACCCCAAACTCCTGGTGGCTAGTTAATGCATAAGACAGCCCCTGAAACTAAACACTGGCATACAGAGACAATTCATGCCCTGTAAAGGAACTGCGGCGCCCCTTACAACACATTCCAAGCACATAATGATGCACTGAAACGTGAGTTTTAATTTTCATACTGAATCCCCACCCCCGGGTAAATTCACATCTCACCTTAACCTGTGGAAGTGATTCAATGACACGTGCAAACAAACTGCCCCCCCCCCCCCCGTTTCAACATTTAAATGGGGACTTCAACATCCCGCTAACCCCACATACAGCATTCGCAACTCAAGAGCTCGGGCGTGCACTGTCACTGTGTCACTATGTAACCAGCGTATCTGCCACTACTCGCTCATATTCTGTCGCCTTCGAGTGCACAGTGACGCACAAGAGTGCCTTACGAAGAACAGCTCGAGTCCAAAGTCTCTTCAGCTTTATCAGTACACACCCCTGGCGCCTCAAAGCTTCTGTGTGTTTTCCTTTAAAACACAGCACGACCCAAAACTAGTTGATTTAACACACCGAACTATACAGCGACATAGTGCCACTGTACATTTCGCATTTATTAGTATTTATATCCTAAACTTCCTTTCCTTTCCTGTGGTGCAACAGCCCAAATCGGGCCTAGACCGCGTCCTTTTGGAGGTCTTTAGACCACACTCAGACACACACCACAGTCGGTAGGACTCCTCTGGACGAGTGATCAGTCCGTCGCAGAGGCCTCTACCTGACAAAACACAAACACTCACAAGACACAAACATCCATACCCTCGGCGGGATTCGAACCCACGATCCCAGCAAGCGCTCGGCCGAAGGGCCACGCCTGAGACCGCGCGGTCACTGGGATCGGCTTTGTATCCTAAATGTATGTTCGAAATCACAGAACTTGTAATTACTGTGCATGAGTGAGCTAGTACAGACCGGAGACCTTGTCGACAGCGCTGTTACACTTCTCTCATTACATATCACCCACATGCATACAGCAACATTCAAAACGGTGCTCCATCCGCAAAACATCCCGTAAAATAACCGTCTCACAAGGGGAAAACTTTCTTCAAACCGTGCAATGGACACAAGCAAGTGGTTGTTGCTGCCACTATTCTCACCACACGAGACTTACGCCTACTTCGTATGAGTCACGAGACCCCAATGATCACCGTACTTCGCAAATCCCAAAGGAATGCTTTACCCCATAAAATAGGGGCTCTGAAGTGAAGAAAGACCAAGCGGTGAACAGACTCCGCGGGAACCTTCCGTAATGCCAAATTCAAATTTTACAAAATTCTAGCTTATTATGGCGTTAACATTTCGCTCTTGTCGTTCGAGAACTGTATTTAGGAACCTCCCTATACCTACTACGTGGCAGCCAAATGAGCGCGCGATAGTAAGGTGCTGCATTTACTACAGGGGACAGTTTTATTCGAGATGAGGTGGTGTTGACTCATAACAATTGCGGGGAATAAGTAAGTAGCGTTTTATTTCCCTTTCATGTTCTTGACATATTCGTGGATTCATTTGACGCCGCTTGCTAACCGCTGTACTGCTTTACTGGTGACATTTTATAACTGATCGTGTGGACAGACAGGCGCAATGTCACTGCCGCACGTGCTGCGAGGAGTAGAGTTCGCATCGTGCTTGTCTTTAGCAAGTGCTCCTAATGCACAGTGTCGGGTGTAACAAACTGCACCCCCCCCCCAAAAGCGCACACCCATAGGAATTTCCTGCTGTTCCTACCAATCAAACGACCACTGTAAGGCCAAGGAGACATTTTTTACAAAACCAAAAATCAGGACACTTAATAAGATTTACGTGCCATGCGCCTTGCGGGGGAGGGGGAAAGGGGCGGAATAAGAAATTTTTTAAACCGTCCCGGAACGAAAAAAAAAGCAGAGTAATTTATTGTTGCTACAACGAAATGACTCGTATAAAAATTACGACATACAAAAATGACGCTATAATGCTACGAATACTGCTCAAACTCGGTCCACTTACTGATTCTTCTTTACATGTCCGTTCGTCATCCTTCGCAGTCTCAGTGCAGACATTACAGTCACTAATCTACACGCCTTCCTCTCCCTCTGCAATTCCTCTCTGCTCGACGCGGTCTGGTGCGTGGCCTATTCCCATAATGCTCCGCCCCACCGAGAGGAAGTCAAAATGTTCGTACGCACTGTCATAAATGTCGTATTTTAATTACTTGGGGGGAAAAACCCCGGCATATTTCGCGTACCGGACGTAATTGTGCGGGACACCGGAGCACAGCTCTCTTAAAACCCACACAACCGGGACGACTCTCCTCGGTACGGTTTGGCACACCGCAACGCCTCCACTGCACACCGGTCGACGTCCAAGCAACACTTCACTTTGCGGCCAAAAGATCGCAAGGCGCTGTACAATGCGTGATATATCTACCTAACTTGCTAACCACCGCAATTATCGGGGGGTGGGGGGTATAGACCTGTTGCTGTAGACGCCCGACACGTAATCGGGCACTACCTGTTTCCAATCCGGAGCAGGGCTACCCTCATCGCCGCACTCCCAACGTCTCTCAGGTTACTTAATTCCTGTAACTTACATAAACGGGTGTATGAACTCTTTACGGGCTGATAGACGTGCCAATTTTTTAAAAAACTCCGACGTTTCAGACACACACCCCGTCTCCATCCTCAGGGAAAGAGATCACTTTCCTTGAGAATGGAGATGGTGTGTGCCTCTGAAACGTCGGAGGTTTTTAAACAATTGACACGGCTATCAGCCCGAGAGAAGTTCATACAATTTTGTCGCCGTGAAAGCCTGAAGACGTATATATATAGACGGGTGGCGCGCGCGCGCGCGCACACACACACACACACACACACACAATTGCACGCCTCACGCTATACGAATTCAGCACACAAAGCGTCGTGTCAAATAACCAAATGATCAAACAACTTGGTCTGGTATTCCGTTTGCAGGCGTCCCTATCGCATCACAGCATCGCCTCCGCAACTAACAGTGTCCAGTGACCTGGACTGCGCGCCGCCATAGACACACAACGCACGAGTTCAGATCACAGTCACTACTTCCGCGTCACGAAATCTGCAGCCCGCTGTTCATCGGCGGTGGTACGAGCTAAATAGCAGAGCGGCCGGTACAGTAAATGGAATGCCGGTGGCCGGCTGCGGCGTTTGAGTAATTCTGAACTCAGCAGCATGGCTCAAACTTCAGTTTTTAGAGGTTCCTCACAGACAGTTAAATAATTCTGCCTCGGAGCAGACGTCGATAATGTAACTACGCCGCGTGAGCATCACCGCTCAGCCACCAGCGACACGGCTGCCACGCGGTCCGTCCGTTTTTTGTCATAATGTTGACGAAAATCGAGGCGTATATGTACTTAAACACAGCCGCAAGCACGATGTCCTTTCACCTGTCGCATGACGACGTCAACACAATACTAAGGCGCTAATCCCTGTCATCTCTACTTACGATTTCCATTGATAAAACTTCAATTCAACCCTAGAAGGTTTTGACGATGGTGTATAATATTGTGTGGTAATGGTTTATGGGCTTTATCCATCGCCCGACGAGTAAAATATTAAAAATTGAAAATTAAAAAATTAAAATCACGTTTCGGAAGCAGAGCCGGCTTCCGAAACGTCGTGATTTTAATATGTTAATATTTTTAATATTTTACTGTTCGGACGATGGATGAAGTCCATAAAACCATCACCACACAATTCAATTCAACCGTTCGCATATACGAGCGCCCTACACCTGGCCTGCAAACACGCGGCCCGCACAGGTTTACTCGGATTCCCGAAACAGTAACTATTCCAAGGCAATCGCGTCGTGAACAGGATTCCAGTTCCAGTAGACGTCGTGTGCTTACGGGTCGGACCGCCGACAAGAAACCGCCACTTTTTCCATTTTAAAAATGGTGCGAGTAGATTTGGCAATTAATCAAGTACGTCTCTCAAGAAAACATTGGCTTTTCAAAATGTCACTAAACAAGACAAAAATACTGTCAAAGTACATTAAGCATAAAAATCAGTTACTGAACGGACACATCAAATTCCGGTCTGCGCTGACGATCCTGGCTTACTGGGACAGCAACACGCGTGATATAAGGGAATACACAGAAGCTTCATTCGGCGCCAGTGCTGGTACAGAAGGAAATATCGCGAGAAGTACGTGCTTGCGTGTTCACGTCTCGTGAACCGACTGCAGGACAATATCATAACACAGATATGACTAACACACCGTCTGAAAATACGGCAAAGTTCCGTCATTCGGCGACGACACTAACCAATCAACGTACACGAAATTTAGACTATGCCTGCTACCCTTCGGGCCGGACTTCTTATTGTAAGTACAATGAACTGTCATTTTGCCTGTGGTTTTGTACTGATGCGAAACCTGGCTTCTGCCATTAAGGGATGAACCGAAACAGCAGGAGGCTGAGAGAAAACTGTAGAATGTCGAGCTTCACGGGTTGTGTTCCTCAACCAACATTATTCGGGTGATCGAATAAAAAAGGATAAGAAGGGGGATGTGGCGCTAAGGGGTGCGGGACGAGGAAGGAGAGAAATGTGTACAGACTGTTGCTGGGTAAACCTGCCCACTTGGAAAACCTGGGCCTAGATGGAAGGATAAGATTAAAATTAATCTTTATATAGGCTCCAGGGCGTGAACTGGGTGAATGTAACTCAGGATAGCAAAAAGCGGCGTGCTGTTGTGAACACGGTGATGAACTGTAGTCAATTTATTAAACCAACTATTCACACACGGCCGATCCCAGTGGCCGCGCGGTCTAAGGCGTGGGTCTGCGGCCTCTCGCTTGCTGGGATTGCGGGTTCGAATCCCACCGGGGACATGGATGTTTGTCTCTTCTGAGTGTTCGTGTTGTCAGGTAGAGGTGTCTGCGACGGGCCGATCCCTCGTCCAGAGGAGTCCTACCGACTGTGGTGTGTGTGTGAGTGTGATCAAGTGAAAATAAACAACCCCGACACCTACTGTGAGTAGGTAGAAGAGGGAAGGACTACGAAACGAACTATTAACATATGAATGCCACACATCGCTTGTTTACTGACAGACGGTTTTAAACTTGGCATCACGTGCTCCCTGAAGATGGTGCTTTGACGCCGAAACACGTCGGAGCGATATATGTAGCACCCACATGTGAACAGCGATGTGCATTTAGTCAGCGCAATAAATTTACTACATTCATCAGAAGAATGAATGGATTGGTGACGAATGTGCGGGTTCTGTAAAGTACGGGCGATCTGTCGATTAGCTGAGGCACTGTGGGACATGCTCCAAGAAGTTACTCGATTAACCCACGATAGTACACGCTCTGCGCCCACTCACAACGAGTGGCCGAGCAGTGTCCGTCACCTCATATATGATCGTCTGTCGTAACTGTCAGCCGTCGTAAATGCGAATAAATAAACTGGTACCGTCGTAAACAACCGCCACTACTTCCAAATACTACAATCGTGCTGAACAAACAAAGATGGCAACCCGCGCTGCATGTAAGCTGTGGGGGCCCGTGCACAGTACCTGTTGTGAAGCACTCGCAGTGACTTCGGCGACATGCAGTTGACACTCCAGTCCGTGTTGCCGTGGTCGTTGCAGATCGTGATGGAGAAGCGCCCGTAGTTGGCCCGTATCAAGTGTATCAGCTCGCCGTCCCTGCATTCTATCTTCAAAGTCTTGCCCTCGCACGCATACGCTGTATCGTAGCGCGGTTGTTCTGCAACACAGAGGACAACATTATTGTCACACGCGTCACTATGAGGTGGGATGAGGCACGAGTATGTGTAGCAGTGACCAAACAAGTTACTAGCGCAGCTCCTTAACACTGTACACAGCTGTTATCGGCACGGCCAGGTCGCTGCTTGGCTCACCTAGGGACGGCCGGGCAGCGTTACACCTTTTTCAAAAACATTTACTTTGCAATACGTTCGTAGATTTAGTTCGTACTCCCCACCTCCGCGCCGACTAGCAAGTTATCTGATCACTACTACAGTCCTCGAAAAATGAAACGCAACTCGTCTGTACAACCGAAGTCCTACGCGTTGAACTTGGCTAAAATCAGCGGCCCCGTGTAACTACGGTAACAGCTGTACAGTAAAGGGGACAAACGTCTGAATGGCGAACACTGAGTACTACGTTTATGTCCATATACCTACAGCATGGGAGACACTAGACGTACGTGAAGTCACTGAGGTCACGTACAACGTGCATGAGGGAATAGAAACGCATACAAATTTTGGTAGCGTACATTATGAAGTAAATACCTTGCGAGATGCACATGTCAATAGCAGGATATCACTGAAGGTGGTCTCACAGAAACGTGTTGAGGATATCAGCACTTCAATGGATTTTCGAGTTAGGTAAGTGCAGCACACACCTTGACCAGGTGAATAACAGACACGAAATTCAGATCACTTTAACCCTAAGCACTTCAACTTACATACTTCCCGTCCTGCAACCTGTCCTGACAATGAATTCGGACACCTCACAACATGTCGCCACATACGACGGTCTATTAACACAATGAAAAATCCTCCGGGGCTATCACCTGCGTCGATTCGGAGTAAACTCCGCTGTTTCGGAGATCGTCTCCATAAGTCTCCGACATACGACGTACCGAGGCTTACTGCTTGAACATACATAGGTATAGCAGAATTAAATCCACAAAGTCCCCGTCATTTTGCATGACAACCTTCAGTGCGAGTCTCACGCACCTTACGACCCTCCTACCTCAGTCACATGAAATCAGCTGCTACATAACTAACTAACTAACTAACTAACTAACTCCACGGAGCAGAGGCCTTCTTGAGAAGCTAACAGTTTCCCAGCTAGTCAAGAAATACCCCGCATTTTATGGAACCCGGAGGTTCATTACCGCATTCACAGCAGCCCGCCACCTGTCCCTATCGCAGCTGCTACATAAGCAGACGAACTACTTGCACGTCCACCGCCCTGATTGCAGAAACACTCTGATCTAGGCGCACATGACCTCGCGCACTCTCCCGACTCCTGACGTCAGCCCAGGTTGCCTAAAGCTACCTGCGCCTGAAGCTAGGGACTTTGTGGAATTACTGCTGCTATAACACTATACAAACCAAGCCACTAATGCGTATCACTGTAGGGCATTTCCAGACTGTGCATTCACACAGCCCAACACCCTTTAAGATATGGCCCACAACATGCAGCCCACCGTCCGCAGCACGGACCTTCACAAATTGCACTGCACTCTTTGTTTCGTTACTTGGACCCTCACTTACGAAAACCCCCTTCTTTAAAAGATTACATAACGATCTGTGCTTCTCTGCACTGATAATACGACTTCAAAATAAATCAGTTACTCACAAAAACACTAATCACCAACAAATGCACGAAGAGAGTTTTATCATCAATCGTAACACACTCCTACATGTTTCGACCCTGCTGGGTCATCTTAAGGGAGAATGTTTCGTTACCGTTACACTAAGGTTGCACTTTATAGTTGAGTGAGAATGTGCTGTTGACTGTGTATTGCGTTGTTTTTGGAGGCGTGAACTCTCTGCGGCCCGGACCACAGACAGTT
>BLKM01000642.1:199677-240795 GCA_013340265.1 Coptotermes formosanus
AATCGCGGGAGCTAAATAACCCCCCAACCCCCAACAAAGCATTAACAACATACACAATTACTTACGCGTGCCCCGCCTGGGACCATGCGGCAGGTACCCATCTACGCAAGCTGCAGCGCCCGTAAACCACGCTTCTCAGCACCACTGACAATTTTTAAATATGCGCACTGTTTCACGTGGGGCACGCGGTAGTGCAGTTGGTTGAGGCACTGCGCTACAAGCCGGAAGGTCGCGGGTTCGATTCCCGATGGTGTCACATAATCCTTCCGGCCGCACAATGGCCCTGGGGTCGACTCAGCCTCGAACAGAAAGGAGTACCAGGAATATTTCCTGAGCGGTGAAGTCGGCCGGTGCGTAGGGCTGACCTTAGCACCTTCATGTGCCGATTGTCTTGAAATCTGGGAGCCTCAACCTCCTGGAACCCTCAGGGTCTGTCACACCCTGTACAGGGATTCTTTGTACACTGTTTCACGAATTATCACGTCACAGTACTACCCAGGCAACGAGCAGAAGTCATGAAAGCATGAAAACTCGAACGTTTGTAACAAACTACTGCCGAACACAGACAGTACAGTATACGACAGACAGGGGTGCACAAATCCAGGGAGCATAGTCGCCCGGACGTTGTGTACGGTGATACCTGCTTCATGTCACCGTTCTTGCGCCCGGAATTTTGAGGTGGCGGTGGCTCCTGTACTGTCGGAAAATTTGTGCACCCCTGACACAAAATTGCAGCCTGCGGTACAGCCGCCCCCCCCCCCCTCTGTCTTACGGTCCTGAACACTGGCCAACATTACCGTCAACAAATCAAATCACCGGCGCTCAAGACGGTAGTGCTGACGGGTGGGTTCAAGCAGCACACCGGGGTATTACCCGGTACCCATTAAACAGGAGGCTGTGTGGCTCCAGAGCTGAGCGGGAGGGACGCGCTGCAGAAGAGCCGGTAATCACATCACGACTGCTGCGTGTCCGGGCCGCAGACTGATCTGTGCACCGATTGCGCCACCCCGTCTCACGGTTTGACATGCACGCCCCGTACGTTTAGAATTGTACATACAATCGAACCCCGTTATAACGACATCTGTTTATACGACACCTCGTATACTACGTCAGATATTCTGTGGTACCAATTAATTCCTCACTGTTAACCAGGGCTATGGAGTCGGAGTCGGAAGGAATTTTAGGTGGCGTCGGAGTCGGTAAAAATGTACCGACTCCGAACTTAGTCTAAAATCTTAACTGGATACTCCAACTCCAGAGCCCTGATAGCTACAGTAACCGTTAGACTTATACTTAAATACAGGTTATAAGTCTAAACAGTAGCCTGATGATTCACGTGGTGGTGATAAAATGTCTTATAGGTCTACCGTTATTAATGCATATTGAGCTTTTATGAAGGAGTCGGAGTCGGAAGTTTTGTGTGCCGACTGCACAGCCCTGCTGGTAACCATAACATTATACTCCTCGGTTATAAGAACACCCGTTTATAACGACACAAAATATTCAGTCCCTTTCATGACGTTATAACCGAGTTCTGTATTTTCTTAATACGTGGAACTGACAGTGACCACGCCATTTACAGACGGACAGACATGTCTTCTGGTCAGAGGAAGCTTGATCAGGCTTAAACTACAGCCATGACCCCGACATCGGGCCCGCGGTCAAGAACGACGGACCGTCAGTCAACACACTAACACGCAACGTCTGAATCGTACGTCTCAAATGGCAAGAACTCTGAAACACGCGACAGAGATGTGTGCGGATTTACCCTGTGTTTTCGATGCCACATCAAAACGGAAATTCAAACCAGAAATCGAGCTGACAATCCCCCCCCCCCCCCCCCGAATGTAATTTATATATTCCACGGGTGAGTGGATACATGTATGTATGTCCAATTAGGTCGCTAATGTAACGGAATGGATTACAGGGCTGCTGGAATAACCGATATAAGCAAACGAAATTACAGTCCCATAGTACCAGTTTAACGGGCAAACAGGTTCACTACAAAATTGATACCTGCAATAAAAATCGAATGCCGAGCCCTAACAGCCCCGTACCTTAATTACTAACACAGATAAGAAAAGGCCGTTCTAGTTATGCAAGTGAGTGGGCTGGTGTTAATATTCCGTGAACAGTTCAACGGAAGCACATCTGGAAACTTCACTCTCAATGCTTATGGCCGAGGGAAAGACAGAGTGATGTCACATGTTGCTGACTGACTGACCGAGGAGAATTTAATGTAACTGTATCAGTTACATGAGCCATTTTTGTTGCGTACCCTACAATTAAGGGGCCGGAATAGCGCCGTCAGTATAGCCACTCGCTACGGGGCTGGACGGTCCGGGGATCGAATCCCAGTGGGGACGAAATTTTCCGCAGCCGTCCAGACCGGCCCTGGGGCCCACCCAGCCTCCTGTACAATGGGTACCGGGTCTCTTTCTCGGGGGTAAAGCGGCCGGGGCGTGGGGCTAGCCACCCCATCCCCTCCTCGTGCAGAGGCTCACGATGGTAGAGCTATACCTCTACTGCCCCTCTTGGTCCCTTAGGGTCTGTTATAGGGTGAACCTTTACCTTTACGCTACAAAGAAAAAAGGTCTGTCAGAAAGGTACGCATTTCTCTTTTCCTTCACATGTGTCTTTATCCTCCTTGGCTTGCCCACCTGAGTAACACTGGGTGAGACGCACAGAACATAAACCTCCTCACTATGTAGTCTCCCGCACTCCCCTCTTTACCTCCTCCCTCATAGCCCCAAACATCCTCCGCACAACCCCATTCTCGAACACCCCCAGTTTATGTACCGCCCTCAGTGTGATAGACCAAGTGTCACACCGATGTAGATCCACATCCAAGCAACTGCGAACACAATTCTGTAATCCATTTACGTCCAGCAGTCGTAGCTTAACCCTTCAAAGGCGAAGCGTATCTGTTTTATACAGGGACTCAGTGCGTACCGCGCTGTAAACACTCTCCGCTTCGGTTATAAAAACCAGTCTCTTAATGTTTTATAAGGCAAAAGTTGCTGTTTGTTCTGAGATCCGTACAAAACACATAAACGCAATGTGGGCACCATGTAGAATTTTTTAATGTTAAACCTCGTGGTACGTGAAGTTACCGCTAGGCTTTGAAATGTTAAAGACGAAGCGTATCTGTTTTATATAAGGACTCAGTGCGTACCGCGCTGTAAACACTCTCCACTTCGGTTATAAAAACCAGTCTCTTAATGTTTTATAAGGCAAAAGTTGCTGTTTGTTCTGAGATCCGTAAAAAACACATAAACGCAATGTGGGCACCACGTAGAATTTTTTTTAATGTTAAACCTGGTGGTACGTAAAGTTACCCCTAGGCTTTGAAAGGTTAATACAAGAAGTCTGGTGGCTTCCAACAGTACACGCTGTACACGTGATGTCTCTGATGAACGCGTGCGTTATGTACCAGTGCTCGTTAGCTATCTCTCTTCAGCTTCTTCCGAGAGTTGCTGAAAAGCTGGGTCAACAAGTCATCCAAGTAAAATGAAAGCAAACAGGGCGCCGCTCTTGAAACATTTCATTCCTCCAAACCAGGTGACTGACACCTGTCTGCGCGCGTGCGCGCTCTTCTTAGGCTCGCGGCCGTTTCCCTTCAAGCCAGTGTTAACGAGACACACACACACACACACAGGCACGACAAATACATTATAAATTCGTGTCAATGTTACACTCGTCTGACTTTTTGGCGCGTTCACAAAACTACGAAAAGCGACTACTAGCTTCGTCACGTCTGTCCGTCCGTCCGCATGGAACAACTCGTCTCCCAATGGACGGATTTTCATGAAATTATATTCGAGTAATTCTCGAAAATCTGTCTAAAAAATAACGTTTCATTAAAACCTGACAAGAATAAAGGGTACTTTACATGAAGACCTGTGTAGGTTTATCACAATACCTCGTTTAGTTCGTCTTAGAATGAGAAACGTTTCAGACAAAAGTTGTAAAGAAAAGCAAAACGCACAAACTATGTTCAGTACCTTTTTACAGAAGATCGTGCCGTTTATGAGACAAAATGGAAAAATATGGCAAAGCCAGACAGGCCACAGATGGCAATACGGCGCATGCGCTTTGCATGCTGGATGACTACGGCTACAGACACACACACACACACACACACACACACACACACACACACACACACACTCAGAATATGCAATATTCGTTTTCTGCGGCAACAATGGTTACGCGAACGCGCCTCAATGCTACGATTACACACACACTGCCAGTTTTGTGTAATTTCAGCTGAACTACACTAACATTTAAATTCGATGACACACGTTATGCTTTCAATAATGTGAGGGATTAGTCGGGAAGGACACGAAACGGGCCCGTCGCGGCTCCTTGCAGCACTTTCCTCTTCACAGCGACCTACCGCGTGCCCGATCCCTGGAAGACTACGGTGCCAAAAACATGCACTGCGTTCCAGGATTTCATTCTGGATTTCTGTAAGAGTTTCCAGCTACTGCCAGTCACAGAAAGGTTACTTTCCAGCCTAAGTGTTTGATTAAACGTTTGAGAGGGGATGAAACCGCTCCCAGCGGCCGCGCCTTCTAAGGCGTAGGTCTGCGGCAGAGCGCTTGCTGGGATCGTGGGTTCGAATCCCACCGGAGGCATGAATGTTTGTCTCTTGTGAGTGTCTGTTGTCAGGCAGAGGTCTCTGTGACGGGCCGATCCCTCGTCCAGAGGAGTCCTACCGACTGTGGTGTGTGTCTGAGTGTGATCAAGTGAAAAGTCAAAACCCTCTACACCTGCTGTGAACAGGTAGGCAGAAGATGGAAGGACTACGAAACAAAACAGTATTTAATTAAGGGTCTGAGAAAGGCTGAAACTGCTTCTTTAAATACAACCTTAAACAAGAAAATCCATACCACAAGTAACGTTCGAATCCGCTACTGTTTCATCCACGCGACTAATATTGCATTATGCGAAATTATTTGAGACTGAGGGATAAGTGTGCTCGCGATGGGGCAAAGGGTTGTCTGGCAAACGGCTGAGGGGTGCCACGTAGCAAAATTGCACTTCTGCTTCACCCCTCGCTACAGTTCCCACAATACAACTGACAGCAGAAAGCCTACAAATAATTTATAATAAGGGTCCATTTACAGCAAGCAACCCCATTAAAACGCGGAACAGCTACTGCCGTATTCATCCGCACCCGCCGTGCCACAAACAAAGCCCCACGCTTTACGCCGTATCCTATGACTTTTCATTAGTACAAAATGGCATCGTTAGCCATACGCGGACAATGAGTGAAGAAGCATTACAATTTGTGCCCTGTATTAAAAATTACTACAGCGTGACGCATTCGGCGTCCCGGCCTGCCCGTTGAGTAATGAAACTTCGCGGGTCTTCAAATATCTGTTAATGTGTCAGATACCTGCTAATATCATCAAATCAAGAAGAGGTGCATACAGGGTTTTGATGGGGAAACTGGGGGAAAGAGACCACTTCGAAGACCTAGCAATAAGCTACAGAACCTTACTCACTAAAGACTAAGGTAAATCAGAAGTGCATTTAAAAGACTCGCCGGCTTGTACCGCACAGTAAACACACTCCGTCTCGGTTATAAAAACCGGTCAGTTAATGCTGTATAGGGAAATAATCGCTGTTTGTTCTGAGATCCACACAAAACACATAAATACACTGTGTGGGCAGAACGTAGAATTATATTTAAAGACCCAGTCCGTACCGCGCAGTAAACACACTCCGTCTCGGTTATAAAAACCAGTCAGTTAATGCTGTATAGGGAAATAATCGCTGTTTGTTCTGAGATCCACACAAAACACATAAATACACTGTGTGGGCAGAACGTAGGATTTGTGAATGTTAAACCTGGCGGTACGTAAAGTAACCACCGAGCCTTCAAACATCCATTGTACTTTCCCAGACGTGGTCCGTGCAGAACAGCCTAACACCGCTGGACGACCTACAGACAACGAGCAGCTACACGTGATTTGCCGTCGGCCGAACTGTTTTAACAACTGGCAAATACATTTACTGGGCTGTAGTGAGAATTAGCTCTTTACAGCACACTGTACGTACCGCCACGTTCAACATTCACAAATTCTACGTTCTGCCCACACAGTGTATATTTATGTGTTTTGTGTGGATCTCAGAACACACGCCAATTATCTCCCTAGACATTACTAACGCGAGTGTTCACTGTGCGGTACGAACTGAATGTTTAAATATAATTCAGGTTAATATTAGTTCTGACAAGTGAAACACCTCATCGCCACATTTTCAGCGTCACAGATGTCTAAAGGGAAGCCACGTACAAGAGTCCTCGTGCGCCTGCAGTGTATGTTGGCGGGAAAGCCACTCAGTTATCAGACCGTCATCCCTCTCCGAGTGATAGATGATATGCCCCTCATATTTCAGTCTCATACAAGCCCCGGCGAAGAGGCACGACGGACAGCACATGCAGCTGGACCGAGGAGATTCTGCACGGAATGTATGAGGGCTGACGACGGCAACAGAATGGGATACTGGCGTTAGCTTCAAGCGCAAGTTGCGAAGGGCTCAATATGTGTTGTGGGTGGGAGTCCAGAGCAGAGATTCTCAACGTGGGTCACATGGCCCTCAGGGGGACCACAGGAGAATGGCGCAAAAATTGGCGGGGGGGGGGGGGGGGGGGCCAAAAAAAGTTCTGGGTGGGCCACCGAAACTTCACTGCCTGAATAAAATATTCCAAAATTAATACTGGATCAAAAGCCCCCTTCACCCCTGCATCCCCCGCAGCACAGGAGGCAAAGTTGTATTTTATTGTTTTCCCCACATTTTATCTCGTTGAATCTGGTTTCAGTTGAGCCACTTATTTGCTGTGACAAGTACGTAACCGCCTTGATGCTGCGACTGGACGTGATCTTCGCTTGTCACTGGCCACACTGCAACCGGACACTCGGAAACTTGCCAGTGTTTATCGCGCCCAAGGAGCACACTGAATATAACGCCAATTATTGACAGAATATTTACACCTGTACAGGTGCACAAAGTGTTAAACGTAAACAAAATATTCAAACCAAACACAATATTGTAAATAAAGGGAATATAAATAAATTATGTTGTACGAATCAACAAAGTGGAAATAAAGTAGCTGTTTTGAGTAAGTAACAGTGTCTACGAAGGGTGGGGGACACAAATAAATCAAGCCCAAAGGGGCCGGGGGGGGGGGGGGGGATTACACGAGCAAAAAAATTGCCGACAAACACTAGTATAGAGCGTCTTCAGTACAGCAACAGGATTTCTGCGTCGTTATTCACTCACAAACTCAAGATTGATCCATGGAGCGAACTCGCGCGGCATACGAACGGTTACGAACGTCACGCTGGCAGTATACGTACGTAGCATAACGCACGCATCTCGCAGGCCTGCGACAGTTATGGCTGCGCACATCCCGGCACACCACTCCCAAAAACAAACAGAAGTTAACACGGTGTGCAGGAACTAATCAGATCCAGCGCCCTGCCCTAGCAAACATCACTACTGTCTGTCCAACTACGGTGACCGACAAATACGCAAAAAAAAAAAAATTCACACACACTATCGCTTGTGGTTTTCGCAGAAGTGATTACAAAATACCAAGGAAAGACACAACCAAATAAGGCATCAGTTCTGTCACATAAGACGAGCACAGGAAGGGTGCCATTCTGTTGTCACTGTGCCATGCCGAAACGGTTCGTGACACCAACACTGTGACGCGAGCAGCAATTTCCATACACTCCATCTGCACGATGTAATTGATACAATAACACTTAGTGAACAGAGCAAACGATGGAAATACTCATTAGATATTTAACCCTTTAAAGCCGAAGGGTATCTGTTTTATATAAGGACTCAGTGCGTACCGCGCTGTAAACACTCTCCACTTCGGTTATAAAAACCAGTCTCTTAATGTTTTATAAGGCAAAAGTTGCTGTTTGTTCTGAGATGCACACAAAACACATAAACGCAATGTGAGCACCACGTAGAATTTTTTAATGTTAAACCTGGCGGTGTGTAAAGTTACCGCTAGGCTTTAGAAGGTTCCGTGCACTGTTATCACATAAAATGAAATAATATTCACCCACTAACGCACCAAAATGCATACAATCTTTATTCGTAAAAACCTCCTACATGTCTCGACCATGCTGGGTCATCTTCGGGGAGAACAGTCTGTTACACTGTACAAATTCAACCAACATTGTAACAGACTATTCTCCCTGAAGATGACCCAGCAGGGTCGAGACATGTAGGAGGTTTTTACGAATAAAGATTGTATGTATTTTGGTGCGTTAGTTGGTGAAATTATTTTATTTTACCTCATTACGTAATTTTCCATGAATTCTTGCCACTTCGCCTGCGAAGAGGCACGTATCGCATTTAATTTCTCTAACGACTGCTTAAACCCGGTAAAAGGCAATGGAAATGCAAGACACGCTGTTCAGATTAAAATGCTCCTGGTGTCCGCCGCGGGCTTTCTACCCGCTCGACAGTCACCGGACCGCCGCTGACGGACAGAATCTGCAAATTCCACTGACAAGCCACACGATCAAAAGCGATTCTGCAACACGTTCCTTTCACGCCGCGTACTTCTTCCTCGCTTCGAAAAAGTTTGTAACCTCCCTTCCTGTTTCCTAAAAGAAGGTATTTAACGCATCCTTCTAATGATGCATGAATTCAGCGAGGGCTTCAAGATGCCGCACCACTGCGTGTTCACCGTCACTGCGGCGACCACTCAGCGAGGGCTTCAAGATGCCGCACCACTGCGTGTTCACCCTCACTGCGGCGGCCACACAGCGAGGGCTTCAAGATGACGCACCACTGCGTGTTCACCGTCACTGCGGCGGCCACTCAGCGAGGGCTTCAAGATGCCGCACCACTGCGTGTTCACCCTCACTGCGGCGGCCACTCAGAGAGGGCTTCAAGATGCCGCACCACTGGGTGTAACCGTCACTGCGGCGGCCACTCAGCGAGGGCTTCAAGATGCCGCACCGCACCACTGCGTGTTCACCGTCACTGCGGCGGGCACTCTCTGGATTCGTGCTCTCTTCCCGACGCAGACCCGTGGGCTTCCTCCGGTGGCTTGTTCGTACTTGACAGGAACGGCAGTAGGTACCTGATGGACTCAGGCACCACGGTCCCTCCAGTCTGCTCGTCGACAGATCACTGCTGCTTTGAAACCTCGACATCTGCAGGCCGTGTGTCGTTACGAACGACGCAACAACCGCAACTGTTCTTACGCGCCCTCTGTATACCGTCAATAACGTGAGGCAGACCGGACAGGTCGTAAGTCCGTCCGTCCGTCCGACCGACCGCAATACTCAAATCTCTTAACAATTCGCGCAGTTCTCCGAAACAAGTTGAGAGGCCGCACTAACAGTACGTCTACAACTAAAGACAACCGAGTTTCTGCAGTCAGTGTAAGTTCACTACTGTACATCAGCTACGGCATGTTTCGGCCTTTCTTGTCAGTCCATCTTCACGTTTGCTTACGCACAACTGAATGTAAAGCTGAAGGTAAATTCACCCTACAACAGGCCGTAACGGCCAAGACGGGGAGCAGAGACATAGCTCTACTCATTGCTTAACCTCGGCGCTGGATGTGGGTGGGTGGTCAACGCCACGCCCCGGCCGCTTTACCCCCCCGGGGAAAGAGACCCGGTGCTCACTGTACAGGAGACAGGGTGGGCCCAAGGGCCGGTCTGGATGGGTGCGGAATATCTCGACACCCACCGGGACTCGATCCCCGGACCGTCCAGCGCCTAGCCAGTCGCTATACCGACTACGCTATCCCGGGTCACGTATGTACGTCACTAATGTAACATCGAGGGAACCTGACACCTCACACTCCTGTCACACTGTCAGAGTATCCTTCCACATAGAACCGTACAAGCCCCGATACAAAGTTTGTTCTTTTTTCCGGAAACAGCCGCATAAAGGGTGGAGTCACCTGATAAGCAAGACTTTGGGTCATTCCCTTCCAAACAGTGACCAAAACACATTTCTCGATTTAAGTAGACAGGGTGCATTAGGTCAGGCGTGTGCATTACTTCCACACCTTCGCTCTTCTGGGATCTTACGCGACGTAGGATGGTGGTTCGTCTTGGGACTGTTTGACCCCTGAAGATCGGAACGACAGGCTGTCCCGAAACGTCGGTAAACTACCAAACCTACGTCGCATAACTTCGCAGAAGAACGAAGGCATAAACTACAGGGCGGCGCAAACCTGAAGTCTCGCGATTTATTCGTAGTTTTGAACCGAACTGCCTGAAGCTTCATTACCGTTTCTACTGAATTACTTGAAATGTCTCAGTTTTTCCTGTAAATATCCCAATGGAAAGGCGGAAGTCCCCTTACATGCGGCCCTATACTGCACATACTGTCACAACATCTCACTTGTGTCTTCTCAAATTTTTCGAGGCACTGTGAAGTCAGCAGTCAGTACAGTTTACTAGAATACAGAAGTCTTGTTGGCTGAAACCGACGTTTCGGTTGAATATACTGTGATCCAATTCCTACCCTGTAGACAGAGGCAGGAAGTTCTTTCGAAACGTCAGTGTCAACCAGCAAGACTCCACCCGCCATGCCAGTCCGCATCTCTGTATACACAAGAGGCGCAAAGTAAATTGACTCCAGTACCTTCCACCAGGCGGCAATACATTTTCAACAGCGCCGGAACTTACCTGGAACAAAATTAACCTTTTAAAGCCTAGCGGTAACTTTACATACCACCAGGTTTAACATTAAAAAATTCTACGTGGCGCTCACATTGCGTGTATGTGTTTTGTACGGATCTCAGAACAAACAGCAACTTTTGCCTCATAAAACATTAAGAGACTGGTTTTTATAACCGAAGTGGAGAATGTTTACAGCGCGGTACGCACTGAGTCCTTATATAAAACAGATACGCTTCGTCTTTAAAGGGTTAATAAAATGAGTCAAACAACTAATGCAGACAGCATCACACAATTATATCTCCCCACAAATGAGTCTAGTTTATGCCCCAGCCTACCCTGGCAATTAGCCACAACTGTCCAGTCGCCGCCTACGCCTGCAAGCATACGCGATCATGAAAGGAACTCCCCCCTATATCGCTTGTGATGATTCATGCTGCAACCATCGCCCAACATGTATTAATAAACAGCTTTCACCCCCCCCCCCCCAATATCCAACACCAAGAACAAAATGCTGTCTAAAGCGAGTACGGTCTATGTCAGCCTACATATGGGGTCGAGGCTATGTTCGAACTGCCAATTTTGTCTGCTACCAGTCACGCTGCTCTGCGCTCAATCGACATACTGTCGCGGTCCATACGCTCTGGTCGTTAAAACCCGCGTTACCAAACATTCAACGACGCCACACACCTGCACCTGTAATCAGCAGTGACCGACGTTTGAATTCACGCAGCAGCACGCATTTTTCTTCACGCACAATCACGCCCACGCGACTTCTGAAACACACGCATCGCCCACCAGACATATACAAACTGATGATTCACATGGTCAAGGATGCGACGCTGTGTCGTTTGATGTGAGGTTCCCGACGTTTCAGAGGATCGTGTTGCCTTCATCCTCGACGGTAAGCAATACACGAACCCAAGGACAGAGCGTCACATCCCTCAAGACACAAATGGTCAGCACTCTAATGGAAATGTCTCCCCCAAGCGTGAAACAAACTACTGGCCTTCACCTCACATCGACGTCTGGAATGCGTGGAGTTTCATCTCCATGCTCCCATAAATGATGGTCTGGCACAACGACAACTTTATTGGGTACGTCCCTACATACGGCGAAGGCACTGGAGCGTAAGAAAAATTTATGAAAGGGGGTGTACTTTATATACCGCACATGGAATGGGTGTCAGGAGGCAGCCAACGGCCAGCGGTCTTCCGTATGCCGCTGGTAGGCGGATACCCGATAATAAACACATTCATCTATATCAGCGGTGGGGAGCGCACAGTGGTCTGGGGGCAATGGGGGTAAATGAGCTGTATACTGTTGTCGTTCGTAACGGGAGACAATACTATTATGGCTGCAAATGCACTGCGCATGTGCAAGTAACAACACAACTGTGGCATGCTGCTGCATGCAGTTCGGGCTACCAACCAGACCGCCCCCACCCACATCGGCACGATTAAAGATCCAGCTGGCTTCATCCATCACATCTCAGTGTCCTTCGGTCGAAACTGTTAACTGACCAACAACACGAAGGTTAAAATGTCATGTCCAGGTCGCCGTTCAGTTACTGAATGCTGCATACAAATTACCGAGAAAGACACGTCTGCCGAGCCATCTTGTAGGCAGGCACTGGACCGTCGGGTTCTTAAAAATCGGAGGTTCCGAAGAGGAACTGGCAAGAACGGCTCTGGCCGTGGCTGCGTGTCCAGGGTCCCTGATCCCCGGGTTGATCCTGCACATCTCGATGACTGCATCTATCCCTACCCACCGGTCGCCTTCTGTTAGGTGTACAATGACACGCATGCGCGGCTCTAACCACACAGACCAACAAAAAATAACAGAATTAACTCGCACGCACTACACACAACTCCACTTAGCTCTATGTAGATGTTTATATGCAATACATCGGTTAAGGGCCATAATGACCTAACAACGTTGCTTCCCCCTGCGCCCCATTCGCAAGGTCAAAGTTCTTCTCTCCGGTCGACAGCAGCAGCAAATCCCTCTGGCACGATATGGACGTCCATGGCACTTTAACGCCGGTATGAGGAAAATACGAAACTTGTATTAAATACGATCTCGTAACGCGATCACTTGGCACAGCAGGCGTCGATGGACCAGTACCGTTAAAAGTGCTGTATATACCGACACACACACAACATACATAAGGATAGCGAATGTATACAAACATGAGTGAAGCGCGAGACGACTGCGCTTTGCGAAGACACGAAGTGCCTTGATTAGACGAAAATGTAGTGACTTCTCAAGAAATACCCCACACGTCAGAATCCCTGGCTTTACTCCTGTCAGTGGTTTCTAGTGTTACAAACTCATATACCGGTACTGTATATTTACTTTGCCCCCAAATCCAATACTGCCAGTATAAAAGAACCCGCCCTGAGCCACATAAATCAAATCCACATCACCACTGCCTCTTTCTGTGACAGCCAAGCTGTATTACCCTCTGCGCTGAGACTCGGTCTGACACCCAAAGCACTCGATCGCCCTCCATGCGCGATGTCTTACAGGCCGCACGGAATTACCGTAAAAGATGAGAATAAATGCGGCGAGTCACGAAGGTCTTCGTTCAGTAATTCTCTCCAGTTTACGCATATGCAAGTCCCGTTACTTCTTCAGTCACCAGGTCAAATTCAAAGCAAATGTATTGATACACGCCTCCATATACTACGGACGTGAGGCAGCGACCTTCAAAGGAGCGTTTATCCAGTTGTGTTCAATTAACCCTTTAAAGACGGAGCGTATCTGTTTTATATAAGGACTCAGTGCGTACCGCGCTGTAAACACTCTCCACTTCGGTTATAAAAACCAGTCTCTTAATGTTTTATAAGGCAAAAGTTGCAGTTTGTTCTGAGATCCGTACAAAACACATAAACGCAATGTGGGGCACCACGTAGAATTTTTTAATGTTAAACCTGGTCGTATGTAAAGTTACTGCTAGGCTTTAAAAGGTTAAAAGCACACGAACCCAAAACACATGGACTCCTGCTGTTGCATGGCTGGCTGAAACGCTGTTGAAATAACAAAAAATTGAAAGCTGATGGGCGGTGCGAAGTGGGGGGGGATAAACTGTACACACTGCAAAGGCATTAAGCGTTATTTAAAATTAATCCGAAATTGGCATTTTAAGTGACAGATGCGCCTCGTGGGAATGTGTAATAAGGAGTGCCATTACGTGTGGAGTCCAAAATGTGAACAAAACCCCCACTAAATGTTGTATGTCAGATAACGCAGCAAGACTATGCCAACAGAAGTGATCACTACCTCCAAAAATTAGAAAGAAGTGGCTACAGAAGAGCAAAACAACACAAACAGCCACCAATGGGACTCGAAACGCCGCACGAGTTCCAATACGAATAATGATACACAATTCGGACGTTATTTTAAACTGTACAAACACTGTAAACAGTTTTATAGCACGTCTGTGTCGTAACGTGGGCTACCATTGTTACTGCAGTGGCAGAGTAACATGCGGCTGACTGTAATATGATTCAATGGACTGCCTCTAGATGGCGACTTACAGCCACACCAAGCAGTGGAAACAGTGGAATAAAAAGGTGTACAGTTGTGCCAACTGAACCTGTCTTTATGCATACTTATAAGCCGGGACATAGACACGAAGGGAACAAATGAAACTCATTATTTTTAGCGAGTGGCCCTAAATGCCTAGGCACACGACACAAAAATCGCCACAAACTCAGTGTTATGTATCAGAACAAAATTCTGGGGCCTTGCAGCTCAAATAAGCCCGACTGCACACACAGCAAGGGCACACAGTGCACAACAGGGGTGCACAATCGCCGGCGCCTGGTCGCCAGGGCGACTAAATTTTGTACAGTCTAGCCTAAATTTGCAGCTTGACTGTGCCAGTGGTTTTTGCACATACAAAAGATAACATCAGTCAACCCAACCACATGATAATGCGCCCGCTAACCGAACAAGCGTGAACTAACTAACTAACTAACTAACTAACTAACTAACTAACTCACTCACTCCATGGAGCAGAAGCCTTCTTGAGAACCTAACAGTTTCTCACTTAGTCAAGAAATTCCCCGCATTTTATGGAACCCGGAGGTTCATTGCCGCATTCACAAGAGTCAGCCACCTGCCCCTATCCTGAGCCAGCTCAATCCAGTCCATGCCCCCATCCCAGTTCTTGAAGATCCACCTTAATATTATTCTCCCATCTACGCCTGGGTCTTCCAAGTGGTGCCTTCCCTCAGGTCTCCCCACCAAAATCCTGTATGCACCTCTCTTTTCCCCATACGTGCCACATGCCCCGCCCATCTCATTCCTCTCGATTTGATTACCCGAATAGTATTTGGTGATGAGTATCAGCGTTTACAATCGCGATATTTTCTGCGTTCTTTAGACCCGGTAATACGACGCTTCAACAGTGATTACAGCAATGTATACTCACTCAATGCACGGCCTCCACTCCCATACAACTCGCGGGTCAATAACAAACAGTCAGGCACATTTCTTAACAAAGTGAAAGTCCCGTCCGTCCCTTTCAACTTCAGGCCCTGCACAGCTCACTTGCTCACGTCTGCTCCTTGCGAAATACTGCAGCCGCATCAACGTCCCCCGCTCACAGCCCGTTTCCTGGCGCCTGTGCTAACCAGCAGACCACACACGAATCTGCAACAGCACAGCGCGATATTCTGACCTCAGGCTACGTGCTGTCTGCGAACCAACGTGAACTTCAAATGCATCAAAAAGACGGTGGCCTGTGCTGATTTAAACGAACATTACTCCCACAGGCCATCACTTGTGTTTCGTGGCCGGAAGACTTCTAGGCTCAAATTCCTGGAGATCAGATATACAGTCCATCACTATTCGTTTTCCTTGGTCATTCCTGGTAAGTACTTGGGTAAAAGGTCAAGTAAGCTTACAACCGATTCATTCAACTTCCGTTCCTGCGTGTTATCAACCGATCATAACGCCACATAACGCCGTTCATTCGGAACCACTAGACGTGTCGTTAACTGAAACCTACTTCAACACGATAACGGCCGTGCGCGAGCAGCGGAAACTAGTTCGATATGACCAACGGGCAACTGACCGCAGGCCGTATGGATGGATGAGGGAAACATATTGAAACGGCTGGGGGAATGGCGAATACGTAGTTCGGAGGTATTCGCGAAAACATCAGAATGGGCAAAATACGAAGGAAAACTGGAAAAATAAGCTGGTAAACCCGAAAAAAACAAATCACAGGGAGAGTCCACAGAAGAGTGCCGGCACGAACCCAATGCGACAGCGGGAGGCACACAGAACGGTACCGGCACGAACCCAATGCCACTGCGGGAGGCACACAGAACAGTACCGGCACGAACCCAATGCGACTGCGGGAGGCACACAGAACGGTACCGGCATGAAAAGAATGGGACAACGTGAAGGCTGCTGGCGGTACTTTAAACAATGTGCCTGGGTTAGGAACAGGCAGCATTCGGATAAGGTGCCTCGGCCTGGACGGAATTTAAAAGCACTGGACAGACTGCTACAGATGATTCAACAGTTCAACAGGACGGTCTAACAGCTAATTCAATTGAGATCGGGAGACATTGCGGTCAACAGGTTCACACTGTCAATTGGACTTAAACGACGGAGTCATGCACTTGAATCCGGCCAATACAACTCCGTTTTATTGTCACTTACTGCGCGATGGCCCAAGTTTCGTGGCGACGCCGGCAACAGCGCGCAGCCACCGCCTGCCACTACGTTCCGACTCAAACACAACACTGGCCCGACTAACGCACGATTACTACGCCGGATGTTCTTACACTATAATATTTACATATTAATCCGCCATGTTTCAACCCCGACTCGGATAATCTTCATGGATTCAATCAAGAATAAAATAAACGTTACACAATCATAAATACCAACATTCGCACACGTCACAAATTGTGACATGTACAAGACACGACTAACATGCGAGTCAGTCTGTGGTGGATCTTTGTTTTACTGTGTTTTAGGAGTTGAATGTTTTGTGGGGAAGGCAGAGACAGTACTGTCTGTATGCAGTTTTTATTGATTTATTCAAGTGTCAATACTTGATTCTTTAACCTTTGAAAGCCTAGCGGTAACTTTACATACCACCAGGTTTAACATTAAAAAATTCTACGTGGTGCCCACATTGCGTTTATGTGTTTTGTACGGATCTCAGAACAAACAGGAACTTTTGCCTTATAAAACATTAACAGACTGGTTTTTATAACCGAAGTGGAGAGCGTTTACAGCGCGGTACGCACTGAGTCCTTATATAAAATAGATACGCGTCGTCTTTAAAGGGTTAATTAACCTGGCGACAGCATATAAAATCAGAAGTACAGGCAATGAGATTAGAGAAAGGAGTTGAGCAATATTACTCAAACAGCATTTGACATCAGGCATAACTGCTGACATTTAACACAGTGAAGCAACTGGCATGAAGACGAGCATGTCAACGGCAGTGGCTGTGTGACGCAACTGCAGCTCCGATAACACACTTGCAACATACGGTGAAGAACCGCACTGGGACTCAGTTTAATGCCCAGCATGTGAGAATCGACATACAGTATTGACGTGGTCAAGAATTTAAAACCCACTGACTGCTATAGCATGCACAGCCTGCTGTAACATTCAGACACTGTGCCTTCTGCCCACACACTTTACTCAGACACTGTGCCTTCTGCCCACACACTTTATTCAGACACTGTGCCTTCTGCCCACACACTTTATTCAGATTAATCAGCATTACCGGTAACCTGCTGGTACCTGCAACTGGCACGGATTTGTTGTCTGTTAGGTAGAAACTGATTTCTTATAAGTGCAACGGAAGTGGGTCTTCGTGTATTCAAAGGGTCGTTTTCCGTCCATTCGAGTTGTCACACTGCAGTCATGTTGGGGGGTGCAATGATCGGGCAGTTAAGGTTACAGCATATCTTTATGCTTATGTCTTTGTTTCAAATGTGCAAACACACCGACCACAGTTAAATGGAACAAAGAGACGGCCTTCTTTACCGACATACAGCATGCTCGGACGGCTTTCCATGGAATTTGATATTGCAAGATTTTTCGAAAATCTGTCGAAAAAATTATTTAAAATCTGACCAGAATAATGGGCACTTTATACGAGAACCTATGTACACTTTTGATAATATGTCGCTGAATTCTTCTTAGCATGAGAAATGTTTTAGACAAAAGTTGCAGAGAAAATCAAAACACGCATTTTATGTCCAATAACTTTTTCTCGAAAATCGTACCGTTTGGGAGATAATATGGAAAAATACAGCAGAGCCAGACGGGCCCCAGATAACAATACGGCGCATGCGCTTTGCATGCCGGATAAATAAGGCAAGAATACAGGCACAAACTCAGAATACGTAAGCCCCGTGTGCGTGTGAATCAAACAGAACATTCAACCACCACTTGTCTGTCTGTCTGTCTGTCTGTCTGTCTGTCTGTCTGTCTGTATGACAATGGTGCAAATGCACCTTAAGAGCCACGCAATCCTGCGGGCGATGACACCCTATAATATGCCTCGAATCGACTCACAAATGGCGCACCAATCTGTTTTTGTTAAGTGGGTCCGTCACAGTTCTCAGTCGTATTGGTTTTGGAGCATGTGGCGGGTGGCGGTGGGGGCCGGGGACTGCCGTGAATCAGTCCACAACAATGGGGGAAATTACATTCCCAAAGCTGTGTCATTCGGCGTCCTTCCAGCCGCCATCCGGACAGCCAGCCGTTCGCTCTCATTGCAATTCCAAAAGGCACGATCGATATTTGATACTGTCTCCTCGTCCCCTCGCCAGCATTTCGTGTGCAGAAAGCAAACTCGAACCTTGCGTCTTACGAATAAACAAAGATCTGATACACCACCACAGAAAATAAACAAAGATCTGATACACCACCACAGAAAATAAACAAAGATCTGATACACCACCACAGAAAATAAACAAAGATCTGATACACCACCACAGAAAATAAACAGAGATCTGATACACCACCACAGAAAATAAGCAAAGATCTGATACACCACCACAGAAAATAAGCAAAGATCTGATACACCACCACAGAAAATAAAAGTAACCACAGCAACATTTGTAGCTAACGTAACTAGGCTAACCAGAATATCAATGACAGGGGTGCACAAATAACGGGAACCGCGTTGCCCAAGCCACTGAATCATGTCACCCTTCTGGCGCCTAGAATTTAGAGAGATGGCTTCTAGATTTTTGGAAAATTTGTGCACCCCTCGTAAATGGCAACGTTAGTGACCACGGTCAGTGGCCTAGCTGAGGGCACGGGGGGCAGTGCATGGCGCAGCCACCCCGGAGGGCACAGTGTAGGCACAGGCAATATGGGGCGCAAAAATGGTTCCTATGAGTGAAACAGCCTGCGCTGAACACGTGTAGACTTATTCAGCCAATGAAGTCACACACATTTTTGTAATGTTTTAAACTTACCACTTCTGTTAGGGATGGCCATTGTGATTACTCTTTTGGTGCGGAGACCTGAGGGAAGGCGACCACTTAGGAGACCCTGGAGTAGATGGGAGGATAATATTAAAATGAATCTTCAAGACGTGGGCTCGATTGAGTTGGCTTAGGATAGGGACAGGTGGCGGGCTCTTGTGAATGCGGTAATAAAACTCCGGGCCCCATAAAATGCGGGGAATTTCTTGACTAGCTGACAAACTGTTAGCTTCTCATGAAGGCCTCTGCTCCATGTAGTCAGTCAGTCAATTAGTTAGCTAGTTAGCTAGTTAGTTAGCTAGCTAGCTAGCTAGCTAGCTAGCTAGCATTGTGATTACTCGCTCCTGGCGCCAAAAAGTCCTTGCTACGCCACTGACCATGGCAACCACTGTACCGACCACGGAAACACTGGTACCCTTCGAAAAGGCAACGATGGTCACGTCTGTAACCACAGCAGTCAACAGTGCATGTTGGGCTTCGTGTAACGTGCCTGTTACTTCTGTCCGACTTTAACTCTGCCGCCGGAATTCAGAAATACAAGTACAACCTGGTACGGCATCCACTGCCTAGCTAGGGGGTTCAAAATATAACGTCATATTACGAAAGCGGTCGAATGTTTGGAAAAGTTTACAGATTAAATCCAGCACTTAACCTTTTAACGCCTAGCGGTAACTTCACATACCACAAAGTTTAACATTAAAAAATTCTACGTGGTGCCCACATTGCGTTTCTGTGTTTTGTACGGATCTCAGAACAAACAGCAACTTTTGCCTTATAAAACATTAAGAGACTGGTTTTTATAACCGAAGTGGAGAGTGTTTACAGCGCGGTACGCACTGAGTCCTTATATAAAACAGATATGCGTTGTCTTTGAAGGGTTAACCAAACACAGCGCTTAAAACCAATGTGATTAAGACAGGCACAACTGGGCTTGGATGGCGGACACAAAAACGCGTACAAAATTTTGGTGGGTTAACGTCATGTGGAAAAATCGAAAACAAATTCCCATCGTAAAATATTCGTACTGAGAACAATGTGGCGGTATCCAGCCGTCTGTAACTCGGCGTGCCAACTGAAACTCGGGTGTGCGCTGCGTTAGCACCGACAAGAGTCACGCATGAGCCCAAATTGACACACACTCAGTGAAGGCAACAAAATTTGATGCAGAAAACATAACATGTGGCAGTCACCGTGCTTGGATCGAAATTCGAAATTCTCACATTCATAATTCGGAGAACACAGAAAGCAGCAGCTCCTGTCACAACCGATACACTCTGTAACACTGGCGCAGCGTGATGTTCAACAATATGTACGTATGAACTGTGCACAGCACAACACTCAAATAACAATCAATGCGTGCGGAATGATTCGCAGTGACCCCCTTTTCAGTATAACACAGACGTACCTTGCAGCCATATGGCTGGAATATGCAGACAGTCTGGCGCGTCTGAGAGAAGGCACTCACGGGTCAAACAGTACTTGAACCATTTTGTGGAAGACTTTTAACACAGGACTGGGGCTCCATTTAAAACGCGGAACGTGGCAATTCAAGTGTTTCAAGTGGCCAGCAAATCCGTCTATTGTTACATTGCTACCTTCTGTCCCAACATTACCTTACCAGATGGCAAACCTTTCAACAAAGTAAGGACAGAAGCACCTCACGGGTCATTGACAAAACGGTTCTGTATTTTGTATGGTTACGTGTGGTTGTAGGAAACTGTCTTTACTCTTACGCATGGTTTATAAACTGCAAACATTTTGAAATAAAATGCAGCTGTAAAACAGACCAAACGCCAGGCCCCACGAAGTAAAAATGCAATGTAGAGAAGACTGCAAACCCTTGGTGTACGCCGGACATAAAAATTCTGCATGACAAATAAATTTAAGAGAATTAGTTTGAAAGACACGAAATGCAAATGATAACACTAATATGGATCTCGGTCAACTTGTGATGGCAGCGGCGGCGGTGGTGGTGGTGGTATGCATGCAAGATTTTGATGGGGAAACCTGAAAGAAAGAGACTAACTGGAAGACCTAGTGGTATATGTGTGTTAGATACTGAAATGAATCAAGTACAGGATGGCGAGGGCGCGCACTGGATTAATCTGGCTCAGCATAGGTACGAGTGTCGGGCCATTATGAACACCGTAACAAACCTTCGGGCTCCATAAGGGGGGGATCGTAACACTCGGGTCAGCATCAGCTCCTCGCTGACGCCTGTGTGCAGCCAGCACAGCAGTAACCGAGTCGGTCTGTGTACCGGCCAAACATCCGAACGTTATCGGATATCCTCACAGCTTCTTGGTTCTCCTCAATCGCACGGCCCGAATACCGGCACTAGCATATACGACGCCATACAAGGACGTTACCTTCCCGTGTCAGTTGACGCTGTGACATCTGACACTGCGCCGTATGGATTTAGCCCACAGACACAGGAAGGCAACAAACGGCGGGCGACGCGACCTGAAACATTATCACTGCAGATGTGATAAATTAAAGGTGGCGGTTGAAGATTGCGAAATTAGGTGCGAAGTTACACGTCTTGCTTTCAAACAGCTTGAACTGGCGGCGTCCTGGGTTACTGAATAGCTGAACCGGGATCTAATAACGGGACTTTACTGCCGCCGCCGCCAACAACAACAACAACAACAACAACACGCAAAAAAGGATAATCAGTGAGCAAGCCTGGTATGTATTTCCTGCAATAAAAGGTTCTCTAATGTGAGAGTTTATATTAATTTTCGTACAAATTATCGCAGTTGGCAGCACTGGCAGACGAACTGCGGTACTTCAAGCAGTTAGAGAGAAAAGATTTGAACAAGGACGATGAAGCAGCTGCGCTGAGATGGGGATGGGGATGGGGAGGGGGGAATCTCTTAAGTTCCTAAAGCAAGAACCATTCACAGCTGAGCCTGCAATTACAACCGTCACACGAAAGAACATCCACTAAAAATGGATTTTAATTGAGTTTTAAACGCAACAGAATGCCGCATACTGTCGCTGGGTCTCGGCAAAACATTCAACATGGCACAAAGTGCGTCGGCCATCTCCCGGCAGCATTAATTAACTCAACATCAACAGCGACTTGCACAGAAACAGCCACTGTTTAAACAGAAGTTGCCATTTTTTTTTCGAGCGACACCACTTCAACCCCATAGGGTGCCACAGAGACTTGTACTCACACGATCGTATCAATTAGCACTTCACTGGTACGAACAAATGCATTTTCTTCTGTCTCCTTGAACGCGATACTTAATAAATTCTAAAAGGGTTTGACGATGGTGTATAATGTTGTGTGGTCACGGGTTTATGGACTTTATCCATCGTCCGACGAGTAAAACAGAGCTAGCTCTGCCTAAGGGGCCCAACAGACTAGGTGTTCTTCTCCCCCTCCATTCACCTGAGGACGGAAGCAGAGCCAGCTTCCGAAACGTCGTGATTTTAATTTTTTAATATTTTTAATATTTTACTCTTCGGACTATGGATAAAGTCCATAAACCCATGACCACACACTACGATACTAAATGTCTGAAAGAAAGGAAGTTTTGTCCACACGCTCTGCTGTCAACATCACACTGTCCCACACAGTGGCAAGTGAACTGTGGTTCGGAAGTAGAAGAGAAGGTCGGAAACAGCAGGGCGCAATAACCTACCCAAATCAGTCGAACCTAACCTAACTTTGCCTCGTACTAACCAAAATCCATGTTTACTAACACAGTATGAAGCAAACCTGCCCACAGCCAAGCAACCGGGGCCGGTAAACACTTGTGACACTCCCCCATAAGCATGAGAACATCAGGTTTGCCAACGTTTGCGCTCCGTAATTTGGAACGTTTTGTAAAGTTTCGTATAATAAAGCTGAAATCGAAACCCATACGGCTTAAAAATCCACATCGACGGCTAACGCGCAGTAAGCGTCGCAGTTGATCCCGATGACGACGAAGTCACATTTAGGGAAATTATTTTATCTGGCCAGTGTCGTTTGTCGCTTCCAATCAGTTCGCTTGCCGTGTACACCATAGCGGGTGGCCGCCCACAGGCGTGTTGGGATAGCGACAAAGGTAACCTGCCACACATCTAGGCCAGTAATTACTGCACACACGAAGCAGAGAGGCATGTGGATACGAACCAAGTCCCATCCCAACTAAAAACACTGTTTTACTCATTACCCCAGCCACATATAACCTGATGCAAATCCTCACCCAGGCCTACATATCCAAACTCGACAACTGTACAGCAGCGCCTTACAATGCGCCTCGACTAACGCTGGCGTTTAAACTCTGTTGCGTACTCAAACGTCACATCAACTGCCAATAGCAGTCCCAGCTTCACTTTAAACACTTTGTACCAAAATGTTATACAAAGCGGAGGAACACTCAATTTACAACATTCTGATATTAATTTATTGGCCTCATTGTGAACACCGCAGGGCGGACCGACCACCCGCTGAACCAAACTGCTGGGCAGTTAGTGAAATCACGCTGGGTGGGAAAGAATAAAGGCGAATGCAAACACGTAACGTTGTGGTACACCGCTCCACATTCTGTACGTCCTGGGTTCGACCCCCCGATGTAGAAGCCGCAGTGTGCATTAATATTTCGTCGCGTTTTCTAAATCCCGCTAGTCCATGTGAAGTGTGTAGTGGGCAAAGTCGCACCGGGGCAGGTTTTTCTCCCAGTACTTCAGTTGTCCCCTGTTAGTATCATTCCCGCAATGCTCCATACTCATCTTCACGTACACGTTGCTCATACCAGAAGGACAAAACGCATTTCCTCTTTCGGAAATCTGGGAGCAAAGGGTTAAATGTTCTACACCGATAATTTTGCTACCTGCAGCTAACGACAAGTAAAATGACGGAGCAAAGAGACAATGTGAATCGTATCTGGTACGCCTGTGTGCAGAATGAAGGACAATAAAGTGTGGTTACCCGCTGCACGAGGCCTCCTGAACTGCACACCACGTCAGTAACATTGTGCACCACCGCTGCTACAGTTCCTCAAAGTCCCCTGAAGTTTCTAACATGCAGACAACCGCCAAGCAACCACATGCCAGGACTGTGGCGCGCCCTTTGGGCCGGGACTCGTAAACACCGTTGTTCTTTAATCGGGTTGGTCACACCAACAACCACGACTCATCTTATATTCATCTATTCAAATGAGCAGAACGCCACAGCTGTTGATGGCATGCGCTGCAGCAAGAGGGAACAGTACCCCCTAATCAGTGTCTGGAACTATCCCCCCACTACGGCAGATATACACAAGGTTGCAAGTTTTCTCAGAAATGTTCAGTCACCTGCTTACTGCCAGTGTCTGCAATGACAGCCAAACAACAATCAGATTCAGTTCTGGCCACACCTGTCGATTTTGGACTACTTTCTTCCTCCGCCCGTGTGTGTATGGTGCTGATGCATTTTGGACCACGCCAAAAAAAACCGTGAACCTTTTACGCATAATACGCGTCTTACTGCAGTAGCCACAAACAATTCCTTCCCCGTCCCTTCCTGTTCATTCCTTACGCTAAACAGTGTCCGAGAGTAATCACAGCGTTACAGCCAACAAACCAGTCTGCCCCAGTTGCTTGGCAATATCGGCGCACAATCCTTTCCGCTTGTTGTGATCGCCGGAAACACAACAGATAGCTAATCTGGCGCCCGTCGCAAGCAGAACCACACGCGCTAAATGGCGGAAATTAATAAAGTCAGAGCAAAGAGGACAGAAACACAAAAATTCTCTCCTACATCAAGCTACGCCAGCCGACATTCCATCACGGTCTGGTACAGACTTCCGACTAGCCTCTAACCGGCATAAAACGCTCAATCTTCGACCTACGGAGCGCCGCCGTGAACTCCTAGGACTGATAAATACTTGAAGAGGTGCTAGCTTCGAATCCCAGCGACCATACTGGTTATTATGTGTCAGCGTGTGTCGGCAGTCACTTCAAGTAAACATTATGACACTACTTTGGACTCAGTGACTACTACTTCCTGCCACAGGATTTCCAACCCGTCATGTTGTCAGCTGATAAGGAATGATTAAATACACATACTGTAAGGTACCTGGACTGTCACTTGTGTATTAACCTTAACCGCACATACTGGGTAATTTTCAGAAAGGTAATTTTCAAAATAAACTTCATACATTTACAGTAAGCACTGTGCCTTAAAGGGTTAAGTCACCCTTCCATTCGTCGCTGCATACTTTACGCAGTTTACGAATTACCGTCTTTGAAGGAACAGAAACAGGGGCAGAGATATATACAGCAGTTAGACTGTGACAAACAGCGTCAAGGCGCACCCAGCCTCCTAGTGAATTGATACCGAGTATAAAGCGGCTGGGGCGTGAAGCTGACCACTCACCTCCAACTAGCGCACAGGTTAAGAACGAGTGGGGCTGTCCTTCTACTCCTCCAATACGCCTTCATGGCATGAACGGGGACAACTTTACCTTTGTGTTGGTTTACCTGAACCGCCTGAATGCAGGTAAAGGGATTCGGGCACTGGACACATTACCAATTTGTTCCACGTGCAAAGGACGATCGTGTATGCAAGGATTACGCGTGTTTCTGGAGCTGGGAAAGTCAAGAGTTCCGCAGTTTTCTTTCCAGCGCTGGCACAAAACACGGCCTGCCTTTCATTCGCAGTATTACAGTGCCACTGTCGCATAGTTAACCTTTTAACCCTTCAAAGACGAAGCACATCTGTTTTATACAAGGACTCAGTGCGTACCGCGCTGTAAACACTCTCCACTTCGGTTACAAAACCCAATCTCTTAATGTTTTATAAGGCAAAAGTTCCTGTTTGTTCTGAGATCCGTACAAAACACATAAACGCAATGTGGGCACCACGTAGAATATTTTAATGTTAAACCTGGCGGTACGTAAAGTTACCGCTAGGCTTTAAAAGGTTAAGGGCTACTGGTTGGCTTGATGAACAATGAGGTTTAACATTCAACAATTGCACATTCTTCCCACGCTGTAGTTATGTGTCCTGTGTTTATCTCAGAACAAACAGCGATCTTTGCCATATATAACATAAACTGACAGGTTTTTATAACCGAGATGAAAGGTGTTTAGTGCGCGGTACGAACTGTGCCTTTAAATAAAACAGTTTACGCTTCGTCTTTAAAGGGTTAAGAGAGCTTCTGAACATCGTTACTTTACTGCGTGCCTCTCCTTGCTAGCAATCTTACTCCCAGACGCCAGCCGTCGAGACTGAATTTCACCGCTACTTTCGCTAAGGAAGGCCTAAATGCCTTGCGATTGTGCCGGTGTACAGCCAAAATAAGGCCCGTCATGAGTCTTTGCCGCTGGAAACCAGTGTTTTACAACACTTGCGGTTGCAGGAAACAGGGTACAGGAGAGGGGGCACAGCGAAATCAGCCCGCGGCAGGCCCGTTCGCTGCTCTACTCCTACCACTCAATTATGGTTCTCCCTTAGCTAATCTATGAACGCGAGCGAGAGAGAGAGAGAAACATGGCCGAACAATGACGACCAAACTCGAGCAGCCAATGGGAAGAATAAGCTCAGGTGTGAATGCCGGCCGGTCAACCACAGCTGCCACCAGTGTTGCCACAACATACATTCCGGTGAGGTCACCCGACGAGGTATTTGTGCACGCAGAGCGCACTGCAATCGTCAACACAGACATCACTGCACAGCTCCGATGGAATGTCTGTGCTGAGTTGAGTGGATAGTTCTGGGGCCAGCCGCCAGGTGGGCTCGGAGAAGAACTGGTCCGCTAACATGACCCACGAAACGTACACGACATAAACACAATGCAACCTCACACACGCAGGTTCGTGTCGAAGACAGCAGCTGAAGGACAGGCAAGTGGGGCGTTTCTTGTTCTCAAACCGATGATAATGCAGTGTTCGCTGTACAACTTAACATTCTTCCAACACAAAGCTCATTCTGCAACTCCCAACAGAATAGCTTTCCTAGCACTAAATCAGAGGGCGTCCCTTTTATCGTGTCCCCGGGCACTGCAGCTGTTAGGGGATGTCCCGGCGGATGCAGGCTATGCGACAAACGTACCGCGCACGGGGAAACCATAAAGGGGACACCCCTATTTGCCATCCTACTCCCTATGCATCACTCACAATGCGAGATGCCCACGGCTCGGGGTGTGTTCAGTCTGTTTTCAGGTTAGAATGCGGGCAACTCCATGTCTGCCCACAAAGCGGATGTTTGGTTTTCGAGACACATGTATTCAACTCCAAGGATTTGTTAGAATATTAATAACTCTTTGTGGACTGCAGAAACCGCAAGTGGACTGAACTTATACTGGACACGGGCTGTATGAAACGGTCCACTATCAAGTATGATGACAACTGTAACTTTCCTGGTGTCATAACAAACGGGCGATTATTATACGCCATTCCGTAAGACACTTGCGCATGGAGCATCAAAGCAAATTCACAACGGATATGTGAGTAAACACAAAAGCGACACATTGCACAGGCGCGCGCAAGAACGAAATTCCTCGGGGGTGTATCCCACATGCATGCTTCTAGACTGCCACAAGAAATAATCGACATCAGACGAGCTGCTAATCACTTACGCGATACGCAGAGGAAATAAATTCGAACATCGATCCATGTGAAGAGTTAACACAAAACGTTGATCGATACGAGGAGAGTTAATCGTTACGAGAAGTTAACCAATTTGAGAACAGTTAACCTGTTAAAGCCTAGCGGTAACTGTACATACCACCAGGTTTAACATTAAAACATTCTACGTGGTGCCCACATTGCGTTCATGTGTTTTGCGTGGGTCTCAGAACAAACAGCAACTTTTGCCTTATAAAACATTAAGAGATTGGTTTTTATAACCGAAGTGGAGTGTGTTTACAGCGCGGTACGCACTGAGTCCTTATATAAAACAGATACGCTTCCTCTTTAAAGGGTTAATCTACGGGAAGAATTAATCTATATCGGAATGCCTGTCTAAAGAGCGTTATTGGCGGCCGTCGAAATACGAATTGAAAACCGAATGACCGTTATAGTCTAAGTAACAACACATACCTCGATGCTGGAAAGGCTGAGTGATGCATCAATAATGTTGGCTTCAAGTGTACTGGCGTATTGTGTTTAAACTTACAGCATAACCGTCTGGAACAACGTTCCCTCTCATTTTTTTTACAGCTGCGCAGACCGGCTACTGCTCCGAGCAGAAAATTTTTGCGCGACCTGACGACTGCGCGGCACTTTGAAAGCTTTTTTTTTTGTAATACGCATATTATGAATATTTACAGTGAAAACTGAAAAATTCCAGCCGCGCGGCAGCAATTCAATGTACGCGGGAGCATATCAGTTACTGCACGGCCGCACAACCGCGCAGCTTGGAGGGAACGCTGGTGAGGACAGCACAATAAATGTCACGATAATACGACTGACTGACTTCCCGCACTTAACCCAACTATACTTACAGAGTATGGGTTAACAAAGCAGCGTAATTACACACTGCAGCAACGAACGATTGGTACTTCGGAATCTCATGATTTTCACAAGCACAGCAACAACAAAACAACAATAATGATAATAGTAAACGGAAAATACACCTTAAATTAAATTACATTTAATTTACATGCATTTGAACAGCGACTACCCTTAATATGCGGGTTTTAATTTCCAGCGATGTGTAAGGCCAATACATGATGATAACTACGTTTTGTTACTAAGATTCATGAATCGCACCACAGTGAAGATACAAAAAATACATCGGTACACTGCAAGTGTCTTTTGGTATGCGATTTTATACTGCAGTCGATATTCGGTAGCGGGACGTAAGTATGGGGCACTGGATGTCTGGGGCGCCCAAACACGTCTTTTAGAATGCCCTCGTAGGCCATCTGTTACCGAATCACGTAAAAAACAGGTGTGTTTATTGGGTGGCACTATGCTGACGAGCGACAGGGGAGTGGAGAAGACTACATAACGAGCAACTTAATGACCTGTACTCATCACCAAATATTATTCGGGTAATCATATCGAGAAGAATGAGGTGGGCGGGGCATGTAGCACGTATGGGGGCAAAGAGAAGTGCATACAGGATTTTGGTGGGGAGACCTGAGGGAAGGTGACCACTTGGGAGACCCAGGCGTAGATGGGACAATAATATTAAAATGGATCTTCAAGAAGTAGGATGGGGACATGGACTGGATTAAGCTGGCTCAGGATAGGGACAGGTGGCAGGCTCTTGTGAATGCGGTAATGAACCTCCGGGTTCCACAAAATGTGAGGAATTTGACTAGCTGAGAAACTGTTAGCTTCTCTAGAAGGCCTCTGCTCCATGGAGTTAGTTACTATGCTGACGAGCGGAACACAGTGTTTAGCTTCTGCCAATAATACATCACTGTCTGTAAGAGCAAGCGACTGTACATACTAACCCATTAATACAGAAGAACAGATACACCGGAGGGGTTGCACGTTTGTATTTGACAGGGGCACACGGAGGGAGACTTCCAAAACGAAATTTACTAGATCACTGAAGACAGGATTAGGAATGAAGCAAGACGAGGTGCATTGGCTGAGAACGTTCTGGAATATTAATGCCGAGATGAAACACATACGAGACCAGCAGAAATGAAACAGGCAAGCGACTGCAGAAGGCTGACATAAATGTGCCACGGATAATAAGCGCAGAAGGATGCAGAGAATGATAACAGCCGGATGCATGTGGGATCAAGAAAGAAAACGCGCACTTGACAGCTACAGATAACACGGCATAGAGGTACTATAGCTCAAAAACAGGCCAATTACGACCCTTGCAGCCCCCAAAAGTCTCAAAAAATTATGAAATACCATGAGGATATAAAAATCAAAATTCTGTATAACGGAAGTAGATACCTCATTTTGTTTGCAACTGAAGTCTGCATTTTTCGACTTCAATTTAAATTTTATTTTACTCTTTTAATACCATATACAATATATTCAACCGTGGAGTTCCATCAGAATTCGCGGGAAGCACAAAAAAAAGCATTTCGCAGCTAAAAAGCTGGAGGGCCGAACACCAATTTAATCGACTGACATGTCATTCGATTGACAGTCCTGTTCATGACGCTTTGACAAACACGTGACAGGTTGGTGCTTTCTTTTTTTTTAATTTCCACAAACCGCTGTTCCTAGTAAGCAAGTGACACTGACACTACACGATCACATGGACGACACAAAACATGGCTGCCGCTTCAGTCCATTCAGCCAATTTTGTATTTTTGGGGCGATTTCACGATTTGCAGGGTACACACGCGAATTCCTGCTCATGAATTCGAATTCAACAAGCTAATTTTTTAAAAACAGTGTTGCTTAATGATGCTGCCATGATCATACAGCGTCGGTAATAGGCGCGTCAATGGGCACGGAATATTGGTGTAATGATACTGATGGGAGAAAAGGGAAACACTCCGAGGAAAACCTATTCCAGTGCCACTTTGCAACGCCACAAATCCCACAATGACTGCTCTGGGAGAGAAACCCGGCCTCTGTGGTTAAATGCCGGGATCTAACCACCCGAGCCAAGGCACGACCAAGCCTAACGGTCATCCGACACAAAATGCGTGCAGTCATTATTTAAGGTACGTGTCAGTTCAGAATTAAGGTACAGCATGGCTAATGAAAATTTACGCTGCACCTCAGAGGGGCAAACTCTACAGCAAAGCAGCGACTGCGGGAGCTTAAATTGTACACAATCGACTTCAATCCGAGAGAAGTCCCCTGCTTTGCCACCAGTTCAGACGTTACCGTTACTTTCCTGCCGATAATGGTATGTCTTCTTGTTAAGGGTCCAACAGCGAACGCAATTTTCGAGCCCTACAATAATTACGGCACATTAAGGCATATCAATTAACCCTCTAAAGCCCAGTGGTTACTTTACGTACCGCCAGGTTTAACATTCACAAATTCTAAGTTCTGCCCACACAGTGTACTTATGTGTTTTGTGTGGATCTCAGAACAAACAGCGATTATTTCCCTATACAGCATTAACTGACTGGTTTTTATAACCGAGACGGAGTGTGTTTACTGCACGGTACGGACTGAGTCTTTAAATATCATTCTGCGTTCTGCCCACACAGTGTATTTATGTGTTTTGTGTGGATCTCAGAACAAACAGCGATTATTTCCCTATACAGCATTAACTGACTGCCTTTTATAGCCGAGACGGAGTGTGTTTACTGCGCGGTACGAGCTGTGTCTATATACACAGTTCAGGTTGGTCTCAGAGTTTAAAGCACTAAGAAGAAGCAGTTAACAGAAGGAGAAACGGGCGAAGCCTGATGCGTTCCAAAAGCAACGCTCTCTCGGCAATCGGGGAGCAGTGGACAGAGCAGTACGACGTAAAGACGTATGGCTGAACCAGCTGACCCTGCGGTTCATTTCCTTCCCTCACATGCTCACAAGTTAACTTTATTTCTTTTCTTAAACATATTTCTTATAACCTCGTCCACAACTTTCAACTGCAATTCTCCGTGGCAGTTAATATACCTATATATATATGCATGTTTATGTAGATGTGTAAGCATTATATGTGGTCCCTGCCACCACAGCACGACACGTCCTCAGGTTGCCGATGCAGGAACGGCCTCCATATATAGAGGGCAGCAGCAAATATGTTGAATAGGCTGTCACGGACAGCCGACAAGGGTGGTCGTCCAGCTTACGGGCTGGACGACGTACCAACAGCTCCTCGCCGTAAAAACTTAACACGTTATGAAACATTTCACAAGGCCTCGGACCTGGACTGCAGTGAGTGAGTGTGTACGTGAATGAGTGTGTGCGTGCGTGCGAGTGAGAGTGTAAGTGAATGTGTGTGTGTGTGTGTGTGTGTGTGTGTGTGTGTGTGTGTGTGTGTAGCCCGTCTATGTTGAATGTCACTTACCGACGACGCATATTGCATATTACCATGTTTCGACATGTTCGCACAATTACACTTGCACAGAGTGCAGCGAGGGAGACAAGGCAAAGGTCTTCCGGAAATCCACGGCTACTTTACTGAATGCTGAGCGTGAAACACCTGCTTACAGAAACCGACAAGCTGCCGATTCCTTTACACAGTTTCGCCACAGAAAAAAAACTGGACATCCCACCACGCTACAGATCGCCCACGCCAAGACTGCGAAAGGAAGCGCTAGCCATTCCAGAGTTTTCGGGGTCTGAGACAACTTCGGCTACCGGCTGTCAGCGGCTGGAATGTGTGTAAGACAACACTGGGCATCACTTGCTACAGACTGAACACAGTCGAGGATTTTTCTGTGGGGCTGAACTGAAATGCGGCGTAGCGAAATAAACCTGTCACTTGTAAACGACATGTCACTCTGACATAAAATATGTACCTGGCACATCGTTCCTTCTTTACTTTATTCCCACTCACGAGATGGCAGGCAGGTTGTCGTATGGGCCCTCCCCTCAAACCCCACGAGACTGCGGTATGAATCAGCCACCCCTCTAACACCGCGTCATAGTTTCAACCCCCAGAACTCACTACGGATTACTGCGTCCCTCTTTTTCGACCTCTGAATAATTGATGGCTGGAAGTTCCACTTTCTATTCTGCTATCCTGGAACAAACAGCATCAGGCTGGACCTGACCGACAAGGATAATTTACAGACAATCCAACTGAATGTATTTTCACTTTCTAGTGTGTTTGCTTATTCCATCCCTGGTGTCTGTCTGTCCGTCCGTCCATACAACCAATCAATCACACGAAAAACCAAACCAAGGACTGAGGTTTGAAACTCAAACCGTTGTACATTGACAGATTAAACCATTTCTGCGCGAGCAGCACATACCTGACATGTGAACAGCGCACCTTATGAACTACTGGGCCCGAAACACACTACGACCACACTCACAGAAAGGGAAGGCATTCTTTGCCTGTATTCCAATGCATCTGCTCGTGACCGTACCGTGCCTTGACTGTGACCGCCAGTGTACGCACTGCTACTCAAACACAGTGCACGATACCTGACCGAAACTTGACTGGGAAGTGACGGTCCCTGTACGTGCGAATCGGCAAACACGGGGTCCGCGCTTCTGCTAATGTTTGATCGTCCTCGCTGCGGTCTTCATCCGCCCATGCTAAGGGCCGTTCCTACTGGCGGCGGCGGTGACGGGGGAGGGCTCCCGTATAGCGATTAGTAATATAGGGAAAACATTTGGCTGGGTGGATGTCTGGGGAATCAAAGGTCCCAGCGCGGCTGTGATCGCACTGGCAGAGAACACATGCGTGTGCGAGGCCGTCGTCCTAGCAGAGAGCCTCTGTGACTCGGGGGAGGGGGGCCTGCCGTGCCCCTTTTCTCCCTCCTTCTTTAACTGCACCCTGGTACTGACATGAATTATGAATAAATTCGCAGATGCCTAAGCGTCAATCACCGAGCCCGGGGCATCACCACTTCATCATCATTCAACCGCACCTTATACACCAAACTCACCACCTGACCCAACGTCGTCAAATAACCAAATATTGTACTGGTTACATAATTCCTAGCCGTGTCCCGTTCAGTTCCCAGCAAGACACAGTAATTACACTGCACACACATACACCGGGTGTCGCAAGGGCCGATTACCAGCCGAAATCAGTATATGGCTTGTCAACTGCACGCACCGCCGCGGACAGGAACGCAATGATTCCGTATCAGTCTGCTTCAGACTATCGTGGCAAGAGTAAGGAGCCGGAAGAGTGCCGAAACCACCGTCCAGAATCGAACTCGAACGTGGCAGGAGTTGCATTGTGGAACAATACTGAATACTGGCTAGGGTAAATCCGCCTGTGACATCTGCATCCATCAACATAACACAAAGGCCACCTTCGGTGCCCGGACACGTCAGTCGGTACAGCGGCTAGACGACAGACTGGACAATCGGGTAACCGTGACTCGATTACGCAGTTTAACCTTTTAAAGCCTAGCAGTAACTTTACGTACCACCAGGTTTAACATTAAAAAATTCTACGTGGTGCCCACATTGCATTTATGTGTTTTGTACGGATCTCAGAACAAACAGCAACTCTTGCCTTATAAAACATTAAGAGACTGGTTTTTATAACCGAAGTGGAGAGTGTTTACACCGCGGTACGCGCTGAGTCCTTATATAAAACAGATACGCTTCGTCTTTAAAGGGTTAAAAAATCTACGTGGTGCCCACATTGCGTTTATGTGTTTTGTACGGATCTCAGAACAAACAGCGACTTTTGCCTTATAAAACATAAAGAGATTGGTTTTTATAACCGAAGTGGAGAGTGTTTACAGCGCGGTACGCACTGAGTCCTTATATAAAACAGATACGCTTCGTCTTTAAAGTGTTAAGACACATTTCTGCTCGCGAAGCATCCAAACCGGTTACAGCCGCTTTATGAACGGATACCATGGTAAAACGGCCTGAGCGTCAAGCTGATCACCTAGATTCAGACTGCGTGGGGCTATACTCCACCCAATGACTACGTGGTGTGATGACTGCGCACAAGGACAACTGTCTTTATGCTTGGTGATACTGCGAGGCAATCAGGTGCACGTAACATTACAGCTAACTACAGTACAGAAGTGCCTGTCTTATACTTAAAGCAAATTAGCTTGCGCCGTTTAAGTTAAAGCCGTGATGTTTCTGTAACTGCTTTGCGCGCATCTGCAGTTACTGCCGCCACTTTAACCTTTTAAAGCCTAGCGGGTACTTCACGTAGCACCTTGTTTAACATTCAAAAATTCTCCACTGTAGTGAGATTGCGTTTATGTGTTTTGTATGGATCTCAGATCAAACAGCAATGTTTACCTTATACACCATTAAGTGACTGTTTTTTATAACCTAGGTGGAGAGTGTTTACAGCGCGGTACGGACTGAGTCCTTATATAAAACAGATTACGTTTCGTCTGTTAAGGGTTAAACCCCAGCAATATCAGCTCTGTGTTGCGTTATTACGGGTCTGCTAACCAGCTATGCACACACTTCAAGACTTCTAATCGTGTCCGTTCCATACTTTGGCTACAGCAACCATGTTGGAGACAGCCAGCGAGCGAGAACTTTTAGAAACCGGTTCGTTCCTTCCTTCGTGTACACAGCAACTGTGAAATCCATCTCCAATGTTGCCAGCATGATTTTTTTTCTCTCTGCCGTCTGAAAAGTAACCATCCCACAATGTTGCCGTATTCAACTTACAGAGTCATCCAACTTGCCTGGTTTTATACATCTGTGATCCAGAGCTTGGAATCCAAACAGCAAACCGTGCATTCCAGTGCAGCAGAATGCTACAAGTCTGGTCGTGTGTCTACGCCACCAGTGACTGTATCTAATCGAACTGCTGAACAACGTTCCAGATATGCTCCTTGCGGTTCTACAAGCCTCATTAGTACTGCTGTTCATTTGCTACAGACAAAGAGACATCTACGGATGCAAAGATAATTGCACTGCGGGCAGACACACACTGCAATAAACACTTTTACCCTGCCGCTCATGAAGTACACAGAAGCTAACATTGCCTCACTCGGCCCTTTATGGCACCCACGTGTCAATTCCCATTCCCACAGAAATGAATACAGCCCACGCCCCCTTTTAAGAAAGCCCTTCCTTCAGATTCTGCGGCTATTACATGTAACCAAAAATTGTGACGTGATGAGTTTATGGACTTTATCCACCGTCCGAAGAGTAAAATATTAAAAATATTAAAAAAACTACAATCACAACATTTCGGAAGCTGGCTCTGCTTCCGTCCTCAGGTGAATTGAGGGGGAAAACACCTATTCTGTTGGGCCCCTTAGACAGAGCTAGCCTCCATCATTGGACAACCCATGTCAGCCAACTGGGTTGTCCAGTGATGGAGGCTAGCTCTGTCTAAGAGGCACAACAGAGTAGGTGTTCTTCTCTTCTCCCCCTCCATTCGCCTGAGGACGGAAGCAGAGCCAGCTTCCGAAACGCTGTGATTTTAATTTTCAGTATTTTTAATATTTTACTCTTCGGACGGTGGATAAAGCCCATAAACCCATCACCTCACAATGTTATACAGCATCGTCAAACTCTTTTAGAATTTAACCAAAAATGCTTCACATGAGAGTCCGACAGAAGCCAACAGACGGCTTTTGCATGCACGGCGATGGATCTATTGGTACTGTACCACTTCGGTGTCAGCTTTTGAAAGGAGACGAGCTGTGGCATTAGTCAGAACTGTGCCTTAACCTACGAAACGTCGGAATCAAGTCACCCAACAACAGCGTCACATCCCTGACGACCTGACCTTCAATAACATTGCTGTGAGAAACCCACATCCCATGCCTTCTCCCACACCGTACCTCAACACGGCAGGTTACTCCGCAACGTCGATAAGTTGCCACAGACTGCGTGGTGTCACATCCCACAGACCTTCATGCGACCTCCGTACGACAGGCCGTTACGCAGCTGAAGTCAGACTGACGCACGGTACAGATGTTCTTGTCCGACCGACACGCGGACAAAAACAAACCTCTCTTAAAGACCCTGAGTGTCGATTGCAAATTCCAGCTGTATACAAACATGTCGGGCCGTTCCGGAGAAACAGAAACACGACGTCCCAATCAGGCGCTCACGTCTGTATACTTTGTGCACAGAAAACGTGTTACATACATGAAGGTACAGCGACTGCCAGCAAAGCCCGATACGGGCGCCTTAAGCCGAAGAGTACCGCCATGCCGCCCGTTTGCACTCGCCGTTACTGTTCCTGTGACGTGTATATACCGACCCTCTGACGTCACGTCACACTGGCGGTCAGTCCGGCCGTCGTGGTGTCGGGTCCCTGGTCCAGTTTTGAAATTCACGTTCTTACAGTCTTGGGGCGCCCTACAAAAAAGAAGTAATAGTTTTCTATACAACGCCCCCCCCCCCCCCCATTTCCGAAAAAACCTTGCTTTTTGAAGGTTCCCAGGCTTCACCCGTTTGTCCTGGTAAGAGACATGTGTAGAGGAAGATGAGTTTTGAGCACTGGTGGAATGATACTGACAGGCGAAAACACAAATCGGTCTGGGATCGAACCCAGGCCTTCGAGGTAAGAGGTTGGACGGCTCTCTCTGACGAGAGAGGGGACGTCTTCTTTCTCAGAAGTCAGCCTTTGTCAATAACTGAACAGTGAAATGAATCGACAGTACAAAGGCTCCGTCCGTACCTCACACAGAACACCATCTACTTCCACCACAAAGACCGACCGGTACATGCTAGCAGGGAAACAGCATAACACGTACACGCAATGTGTAAAGATGGGAAGCTTTTAGTGCCAAACCTGGAGGAACATATCGTCACCTTTACACGTGTTCCAGTCGTCGACAGCAGGAAACTCGACAATGCACAAACGAAGTCTAAATTTGATAACTTACTGTAGGCGTTTATGAGAAGAAATACATGTGGAACACCTTTAATTTTCACTCACAGCGGACAATTTTAACAGTCACTTCGCATGATGTGTAGAGACGTTCGTGTGTGAGCCTATGATCTGCTACGGCTGCTCTGTAAGCACGCGTGTTTCGTGATTCGCCCCTTATTGTCCTCTCGTCACACCCTACAGCACGTGAGTTCCTGCCCCGCTGTTTCCCACATTACTGCCTTCTAAGTAGGCTGGCTAATCCGAAGCGGATGGCTGCCTGATGGAACAAACGCGCAAACTGTATGGGCTACTTCTACAGTCCCTCTCGGTCATCTCCAAGTGACAGCACGTGGGCAACAGAATCGCCCGCAGTTTTCAGCACATATGCGTGTCAGAAGCCAACATCGATACTGGTCAACAAAAATTGGGACTGTAACGCAGCAGAACGAACTGATTGGCTCAAGGTCTTGTATGATGTACTTAGTTTATTCCGAAAATAAATCAGCCGTTATAACAAGCATAATTAGTTATGCCTCCTGTAATGAGACTACAAAATGGCCGTCAAAAGAAATGATTAATCCGTAACTAACGAAAATTAAATAACGAATTTTAATAAAGTACAAAAATTATCAAATATAAAGACCTGTGGGTTATGGCACAATCACGTCAATAAAAAGACAATTTTTTTTTACTAATTTACGAAGCATCTCCGAAATATTCGGTGTTGACAGTCCTGACAGTCACCCATCCTCTGGCCCTTCGATTTTCCCTGCGAGAGTTGCAACCGATGTGTTTAAGAAGAGCCAGAACCTATGCTAGGAAAATACTGCCTGAACAATGCAGCCAATGGAATTACTACAGACATATTCCACATGCCGGTGTTCATATTATGCGACGAGCCGTCAGAATCCCCAGTGCGTTTCTGGCTGCATTTTATATATAACATGGCACCCAAAAACTGAGCTCCATCCAAAACCTCGGTCAGTCAGTCATAAACTCCTCCCAATTAAACAGCAAGTCCTTGACCAGCGCTGCTGTTACGTCCCTCAAAATCACTACGTAGAACGCAGCGTCTTATGCCGCAATAATCAATTAAAATTCCTAACTGTCTGGCCGATGTAGATCCCGCCAACTGCCCAGAGAACGCTAATCCGAGTCCGGGCAGCCTTAATCGAAATTCTGGTCAATTCTGGGCCACCCCAGCTTTCAAAAAAATGTGCTACTTTCGATCCAGAAGATGGATGCGGCACATTTCGCCCAAATTCCAGAATCCATCCACCGCATTGAGAACCCACCCACTCGCTCGAACAACGACAAAGAGAACTGATGGCGCGAGCACGAAATTCCGTTGCAGCAAATCAGCCATTAACACACCGACCACCACATTCTCTGACCTCGACAGGAAACTCAGTCCAGCTCTGATGCCTGTCAACATAAGCTTAAGTTTCTCCAAACAAAGCCTTGGTCTTGCCTGTCACGCTAATTTTGACGGCGTACACCCCGGGGCTGGTTGAAGACCCCTGCACGTTATGGAAATGCGACCCGACGGCCACCCAGAACAGTGCCACAAACAGGAATCAGCGTCAGGACGGGCATATGCTGCACTACCCATCCAAACAAATTTCAGAAAGACAGCCAGCATTTTTAGGATTATTCTTCACAGCGAAATATGAGAGCATGCAGTCACAACCCCACGCTTTCACACCGAAAACATATTTTTATTTCAAACCAGCTGATATACCCGTTGCTCTCCGATATTACACTGCTTCATTAACACCCTCCGCTGCATCAACTGGTCTGGCCAATGCTCTCCGCTTGCCTACGAACAATGCTTTTCAGAAGGTTCCCATGCTTTGCCCGTTTTTCCTTCTGGCACGAGCAACATGTAGACGAACATCAGTACGAAGCACTGATGGAAGGATTCTAACACGGGACCCAAAGTATTTGAAGAAAAAACTGCCCCAGTGCCACCTTGTCCACCACCAATCTCACACTGGTTGGCCTGGTATCGAACCCGGGCCTTATATGGCCATACACGTTTGAATACTAAGTCCGTACCGCGCAGTAAACACATTGTCTCGGTTATAAAAAGCTATCAGTTAATGCTGTGTAGGGAAACACAGATCCATCGAAAACACACAAACACTCAGTGGAGAGAACGTGGAATTTTTGAACGCTGAACCTGACAGTAGTGCAGCTTTCAAAGGTTAAGAACCTGAACTGTAATCAGAAGGGGCCGCTTCCTTTCATGTGGCAGGACGAGGTGCGCTAGCTCTAGCCGGAATTAACCATGAGCAGTTACTTTCATGACGGTATCCAGCATCCGTGTCAACAATTCAACTCCTGCCACAGTAGGAACACTGCTAATCCTCTTTCAAAACAGCCACACATCGAGAGCTTAACCTGATATAAAGGTTAATGTATACAGTGCATGGTTTGAGAGCGAACGGCACGACACGCCTTATAATCTTCGCCATGGCGCGTCTCTTCTTTTTGTAAACAGCTTACAATGCATATGAAATTCATCCCGCACAAAGCCGGTTCGAACCCAACTCCAGCCCGGACACGGTACATGTCTCCTTGTATATCCCCGCATTACACTAGTAAAGGGGATCTTAAAACAAACCACAAATGCTTCACTAAGCGTTCCATGTTCGCCGACCGTCTTAGCATAGTGATCAAAAACCCTGTTTCCTATTACAGGGCTCCATGGTTCGAACCTCGGCTGGTAAGAGGCTGTATTACGTCTTCAGTGACTCCAGACAAGCGCCAGAACTGATGCTCAGTTTGCTTTTAATGTGGCTCGAAGTACTACAGACAGAATACGGCGTCATCGGTAACTAAGCAAAAACGATGTCGTCCGCTCTACGGACAGCAGTCCCGCGATTTAAAAATACCCTGAATAATGCCGCTTGTAGATATACAGTAGAAGTGGGTCTGCAGATTCTATGACGCGGTTTCGTCTTAGGCGGGACACCCGGTATCCTTGAAACCGGCCACATTCGGTTGAATGCATGTCCAACCCAAGCGTTCTCTCGTGTCCTTTGTAGTTCAGCATTCATCGATGACGCTGTCATTCGACGCTATTAAATAAATCCGAACTAATAACGCGTCGTTAAATAAACCACAAATAAATAATACATAAATAAAATCTAACAAGTCCTCTACGTAATTATTCTACAATTATACAAACCGGCCAGACTTGTAATAATTTTATAATTTGGAACACGACCGCGTCACTCGGAGGTCACTATTAGGGGAAATTAAGTTTTACACAGACGTGCCACTGTTGCAGTAAATATTCACCGAGTTACAAAACACTAATCACCAACAAATGCACAAAGAGAGTCTTATCATCAATTGTAACACACTCCTACATGTTTCGACCCTTCTCGGTCATCTTCAGGGAGAACTTTTTTTGTTATCGTTACACTAAGGCTGCACTTTACAGTTGAGTGAGAATGTGCTGTTGACTGTGTACTGCGTTGTTTTTGGAGGCGTGTACTCACCGCGGTCCCGGCCTGACCACGGCGAGTTCACGCTTACACTACACCGTAAACAGGCAACAGGTATAAAACGACAACCATGAAGAGATCGGCAGAGCGGCGGGGATGGGGAGAGGGGGGGTGGGGGGGGGGGGGGGGGG
>BLKM01000642.1:241016-341418 GCA_013340265.1 Coptotermes formosanus
GGGACCACAGACAGTTCACGCCTCCAGTACACAGTACACAGCACATTCTCACTCAACTATAAAGTGCAACCTTAGTGTAACGATAACAAAAAAGTTTTCCCTGAAGATGACCCAGCAGGGTCGAAACATGTACGAGTGTCTCACAATTGATGACAAAACTCTCTTTGTGCATTTGTTGGTGATTAGTGTTTTGTATAATATTGTGCACGGACATGGAACACATTAAATTAATACACTGAGTTAATATCTGGCGTCTTTTTAAACTTGTAAGTACGAAAGCAAAAAAGACTCAAAGCCCACAGGCCCAAATGATTTCCCGCACAGAACCTGCCCCTACAAATTACAAAATCGTGTAACTGTTCACAGGTGTGTTAAACACATACTACTAACGTTGCATGTGACAACGGCGCCCCGACTGCTTCTATTTTCAAAAGAGCTGCAAGACAGAAGCTTAACGGGACACTTGTTTGGAACACCAACAATTTATTCGATTTGCGAACCTCAGAAATTGGTACAACAATGAATAAAGAAGGCACGAAAGCACACAACAATGCGCTCTCCTCACGGTTCGCATTGCAGCAACTAGCAACACTGCTCGCTGCTACCTTTGTTCCTAGGTGACTGGACCGCCAACAGGAACCAGTCGGTCTCGTTCCATGCTACTTGACGGCAACCTTGGCAGAGGGGAGGCGCACAAAATCTTGAAGGTAAGGTAAGAACGTTCACCGCGCCATCTTGAGCAGAGCTGCACTCCAGCTTCCTTTTCATTGTAGGGACGGTGCTCGCAGGCATATATACTGAAGGCTTTGTTGGTGTCGTCGTCATCATCATCATCATCATCATCATCATCATCATCATCATCATCCCCTTTATGCAGTGTATTCACACTTTATGTACCTGAAACAAACCATGTTGCTAGGGCACACAGTGCCGCAGCTATCCCGCGCGTACTGTTAATGGTGCATATAGCGCTGTCTGCAATACTAAACTCTTCTGTGCCTCTACATTAGCACTTCCCGCAGTGTGCGTGCTGTGCCCAGTACAGCTGTTTTCTGCAGTTCCTTGATATCGTGCTTTCCCGGTACGCTGCTCAAGTATTTTCTGAAGGATTCTGAAATGCTTCCAGTTGCCCCTATTATTACTGGCGTCACCTTTGTCTTTACATTCCACATGCGCTGTGTTTCTGTTATGAGGTATTTATTATTATTATTATTATTATTATTATTATTATTATTATTATGCTCTGCTTGGCGGTTAAGGTCAGTCCTTCAGCCAGACGTGTCACTGCNCCAGGACCGGGAAGGATCACGTCAATGACAAATTCCAATCGCACCCGCGACCTCCCGGCTTGTAGCGCCGTGCCTAAACCAACTGTGCCACCGCGTACGCGATTTTCCCTTCCAACATTGTGTAATTGTGGGTTGTGTGTTTTATCTGTACATGTAGACGTAACTTGGGGAATAGATATAGAACAACATTCACCAACTAATGCACCAAAATACATACAATCTTTATTCGCAAAAACCTCCTACATGTTTCGACCCTGCTGGGTCATCTTCAGGAAGAATAATATTGACACACTGTTGGATGCACTTATACAGTTGAGTGAGAAAGTGCGTTTGCTTTCATCCTCCGCTGTGCAATAGACTGTTCTCCCTGAATATGAACCAGCAGGGTCGAAACGTGTAGGATGTGTTTACGAATAAAGATTATATACATTCTGGTGCATTAGTTGATGAATATTATATGATACAGTACACGGACATGGAACACGTTAAATTTGTGGAATAAATAGTGAATTATTAAACCGAACATAACAACATGAACTCTTGAGTACCGACACAAGAATTTCTGTAGAAAGAATTACGCCTATCTAGTAAACAACAGTCAAAAGCAGAAACTTAACTGCCTAAAACTGAAACACGTTTCCGTTGGTTATTGGAAATATAAATGAATCACTGACCAAAACAACTGCAGAATGCAGAGCTGTGAAATGCGAATAATAGTAACACAGTGTGCTGAGATCTGAACTGAACTGAACTGCTGAAACACACCTAAAAAGCTGTATTTAGATGTACAACCACCGCTGTAGTTTGTCTTAGTTGCGTTAACAGTGCAATGAACTTGGCTCTGCAGTCCGAAAAGACGTGAAAGGGTAACACTGTAAGACCTCGATCTAAACATCTTGTATATCGATAGGAAATTACGCAAGTCTCAATATCCGTATCAGTGTCGATTACAATGGCACGTCGCTCAGACATGCTGCTAAAATAAAACAGTAGATACTGTATCTCATACGGGTAACCCAATCAGAAACGTTTTGCAAGATCATCCTTGACCTTTCACACTGTTTTAAACGTGAGATATGCCACAGACAGCGGTACGTGTTCGGAAGAAAATATGTTGCAACAGGCAGTGCGGTTTGCGACCCAACTGGGCAGGAGGCGCCCACCTTTAAGCCGCCTGTTATCAACTGCTGTACAATTTGTTTCCGTGCATTCACACGTATCGGTACAAGCCTGCAGAACAATGGTTACTAGACTCGCATGACTCAGGACATCTGATCCCCGTATCCTTGCCGCTTAGTCGACGTTTCTGTTTCCTTCATAATGTTTCTTCAGCCCCCTCTCTATACACGCCACCGCCAGCAGCATTTCTCTGTTTTATTTTCATATAATTTTAGTCACCGGTAGGGAGGGGCTACCGACTGTGTTTATGCAGTCGAAATGGCCGCTGCTGCTCCTACGCTGTTAACATACCCTATTAATAGGAACTACTACAGTATTTCGGGTTAGGGGCTGCAGGCAAGTAAGGCTTCCCCCCATTTTCTTCCTCGAGCTGCTAGTTGGACCCAATCTGATTGCATGCTAAGGTAATATTAATCACCCCAACTTGACAGCTTTACCCTCCCCTCCACCCCTATCACATTCTACCAACCGCAGCCTTCTGAACCTCCTCATTGGCTGTCGAATCGAAGGGAAATTAAAAATAATAGAAGCAGACAGAGCTAAAGACGATCGATGGCTGGCATCACTCGAGAGCAGGCGGGCTAGGGATCAGTTCGGAATCCGTTCGGATTACAATACTTCATCAGAACGTTTGAGTACTGATGACACACGGCACGAAGTACAGACAAACGGGTGCAAACTAAGGTGACAATGGACTGTCTTTCGTCAGAGAAAGTCTCTTTGTTCGTCCTTTTTGTTTCTCGAAATTGTCGGAGTGAAGCGTACACTGTAAGGATAAGGAAATTGTCGGAGTGAAGCGTACACTGTAAGGATAAGGAAAGCGCCTGCATTTTTGGTGGAAATGAAGAAACACAAAAAAAATCCGCTATCTCGGAGAACGACCTCTCAAATCCTGCATCAGCCAGTTGAAACTAAACCTCACGCACTGAGTATATCTACATACTCAACTCCTCTCGCGTGGCCAAATCATTTGTTGCAAAAAAAAATTGAAAATACTTCTCTACACAATGCTCCCCGAATACCGAAACAGCGTTGCTTTTCGAAACATTCCCAGGCTTCGCCAGTTTGTCCTGGTCAGAACAACGTGCAGATGAAGATGAGTATGGAGCACTGGTGGAATGGTACTGACAGCACAAACCGAATGGTACTGACAGCGCAAACCGAATGGTACTGACAGCACAAACCGAAGTACTGGGACAGAAACCTGTCACAGTGGCACTTTGCTCACCACGAATCCCACATGTACTGGCCTGGGATCGAACACCGGCCTTCGTGGTGAGATACAGCCTCCATTTTCTTACCTTAATATTTACTTACAAACATGGGGCACGCAACTGCCTAGCGATTCATCCGGCTTACTGCTCCTAACGTGAGGCTTCATCAGGAGACACAATGGCTTCGAGTTTCTTCGCACTGACACAACGGAACGAAGCCCTCAACTTACCAATAATACAAAAACGACAGAACCTGCACCACGAAAAACAACCGTTTCATCTGGAGAGCCCATTCACAGCCGACGCTTCCTATGTTTCTGTCTTCCGTCAAACAATAGGGTAATTTATAGGGGTGTGTGGGGGGGGGGGGAGATCCCCAACGCTTACAAGAACAGGCACAGCAAAGAGAGAGAGAAAAAATAAGAATACATCAATCAGAATCACGTGCAGGGTCCCACACAGGGGGTGTTATCGCCAGAGTCGGCCAGGGGAGCAACACACGGACACTCCGGACGCAAACCTTAGAAGCAACGACAATAAAGCAGTCCACTGTTTCCGATTCTACGACCAGCAACTGGACACAAACATCTGTTAAGTGCACGGATTTTCAAAACACGTTTTAATTAGCCCAACTAGTTTCCTGGGAACGCCGAATTCAGTACGAATGCCTTACAATACACCCATTCTTCTCCCGGATCTTACATTTACATTGCTTTAACGAAATCTACACTGGCCTGTCGGATCCACTGTACCGCTGTAAATACAAACCGGTTCTTCAGACAACGTAAATCGCGGCATTAATTCCAAAAATTTAATGATTTTCCATCTGCACTTTATCACAAAATTAACACATTTTCAAAACACGTTCCTGACATTTCGCGACACATTATTAATACATTAAATGTTCTAATGGACGGAACCGGCATTCGAATCAGACACCTCCGCCGTGAGCCACGTTACTTGCTGGCCGAAGGACTCTGAAGTGGTTACAGCCTGCATCGCTCATCACATTAACACAAGCATGAAGTACAAGCCGACGCCATGTTCAGTTTCTCTAATGCACGTACAATGTGCGGGCCGAAAGGGCACACTCAAAATCTGGGCTGTGGAGTCGGAGGCGGAAGGAATTTTAGGTGGAGTCGGAGTCTGTAAAAATGTACCGACTCCGACTCCGACCTCAGTCTAAAATCTTAACTAGATACTCCAACTCCAGAGCCCTGATAGCTACAGTAACCATTAGACTTATACTTAAATATAGGTTATAAGTCTAAACAGTAGCCTGATGATTCACGTGGTGGTGATGAAACGTCTTACAGGTTTACCGTTATTAATGCATATTGAGCTTTTATGGAGGAGTTGGAGTTTTAAAAATCGAGGAGTCGGAGTCGGAGTTTTAAAAATCGAGGAGTCGGAGTCGGAGGTTTTGTGTACCGACTGCACAGCCCTGCTCAAAATCCAACGAACATACCAACAATCTTGCTACCAATACTCTCGTCCTGTGCTGCTGGCAGTCGGATGTTTAACAAAATGATAACGCATCAACCTTGCACACGCACGCACACACACACACACACACACACACACACACACACACACACACACACTTCACGCAGTTCAAACGTGGCATGACGCTGGATTACACGTGGGGAGTGGCAGAAATTGGCTCTTTATGCACAGGGAAGACACCGCATGGCCTTCGGATATGCACTGACTCCGCGAAATGCAATATAACCATCTGCTAACATAAACAGAGGTGACGACCACACAGGCTGTAAATTCTCACTCTCTCGACAAAATAACCGTCACCTTCGCCTCTACACCCCACCCCATCCCCGGCCAAACGTCAATTTATTCGACAAGCAAAATCCTGCGGTATACGCAACACGTAAACTAGACTGGACGATGTGGAACTCGAATGACGTAAAGTCCTAAGATATGCATATTTCGAAGCTTTTTACGACATAAAACGTCCTGCACAAATCTCGTTAACAGTTCGTCATATAGACCGCGTCCCTCACAGTCTCCGAACCACAGAGCAACAGAATACAAGAAGGGAATTTCAGCACTGAAGTCTGGTGCAGTGCGTCTGGAAATGCGAAAACCACAATTACACAATATTCTACATGTAATTTTTGAATGCCTCTAGTACTACTCGAAATATACACTTGACTGACTGACTAATCCCGCACGGCAGTCAACTTTCAGAAGCTCACACATACCCAGACAGTCCCCACACTTTATGGAACCCCAAGGTTCATTGCCGCATTCATAAGAGCCCACCACTTGTCCCTATCCTCAGCCAAATCAATCCGGTCAACTCCCATCCTACTGCCTTCAGATCCATTTTAATAATATCCTCACACCCGCACCTAGCTCTTCCTAGTGGTCTTTTCCTTATGGCTTGCCAAATGGCACCCTGTATGCATTCATTTTCTCCCCATGCGTGCCACATGCCCTGTCCATGTGATCCTCCAAAATTGCTGAGCAGTACAAATCATGAAGCTACTCGTTATGCAGTTTTCTCCAGTCGCCTGTTACTTGGCCCATGTTGGGCCCATATTAGTTCCTCACCGCCCTGTCCTCGAACACCCTCAGCCCACGTCCTTGTGACAATACCAAGTTTCACACCCGTATAAAACAAGAAACAAAACCACAGCGCTGTACAATTTGATCTTTACGCGCATTCTTAGACAACAAACGGAATGACAGCGAAACAGAAGCAGCTTACAACAAATTCCATGTCGTCTGTGTGTATTTTGAAACACGCAACACCCACACACAGGCACCAAAGCATAGTGTCTTCCATCCCACGTGTGATCCCTAGGGTCACTTCGGACCGAGCTAGTTCGCCCACATCGCAGTATCGGCATTTCTTGAATCCGTCTAACGCGTACGGGAGCCTTTACAAGCTGTGCCCCACTCGACCTTGTGATTATCTCACAACTGTTCGAAGTTCAGCGTTAATTTCACAACGTCCAGTCTCTCGACTCTTCACACAAATACCACGTCAGACACTGTCCACCGCATGAAGTGTTTTGACACGCGCAACGTTTCGGAAGTTGGCCCCACTCCCATCTTCAGGTCACTGGCTGTCACTACACGCACACAGTTACTATTTTTCAAACATCACAACAGACTGTTACGAGGAGCCACTCAGCTGGTGCAGTAACCACTACACCAGACAGTCTGTTAGGTTCAAACGAGCCTTGCCCAAAAATAAAGGCAGCTGTACGTACAAAGTGTCATTAGCAAAGCCAAGTGTCTGTCCGACAAACTGTTACAGCTGTCATAAGGGTTCTTAGCTACCGGATGACGGATTGTATCGCACGTCATATTTAAATACTGAGCTACTAACGCCAAACGACAAAGACAAACGTGTTCATGGCTAGATGCAGAAGAATATAATTCTGCAGAAACACAAATGCAGAGTTAAGTCGGTCTTATACTTGTAAGAAAGCCATCTAATTTTTGAGAAGGCGGCTCAATTCGAGTTACACAGATATCTGACCGTGTTAAGGAAGTAGAAATAATACGTAAAACGTCCGCTGTATTCAGTACCAACAGAAAACACTTCACTCAAGTTCTACACTGTCTCCCATAACAGTCTATCTTCGACTCATGCATTAATTCTTCTCCAAGAATATGAGGCAGTGTGCGAGATGTGACAGGTTCTCACAGTGGTGTTGCTGAAGATACAGGTCGGCTGCTGCGTGACACTGTGTCGTTAGGTGAGTAGTTCCCGACGTTTCGAAATATCGTCGTGCCTTCGTCTTCAAGGATCAAGCAGTCCAAAAAGAATTAATACCTGACCGTTGAAGATGGTGATAGCACAATCCTTCCAAGCGCCAAGACACAGTGTCAATGCCCACACGACGTGAGTCCTTGTGTGCGTATTTGAACGCAACGTTTATCTTAACGCACGCCTACCACAGCGTAACGTTCCAGTTCCACCCTAACCAGTAACACTTATACTCTGTCACGTTATCTGTGGAACTGCGAAGTCACTCCATCGAGGGGCATAACAAACGTGATGCAAGAAACACTATACAGGTGTCCCGCAAAATGTATACGCAAATTCAACGGACGACATACTAACTCCATGGAGCAGAGGTTTTCTTGAGAAACTGTTAGTTTCTCAGCTAGTCAAGAAATTCCCCACATTTTATGGAACCGGGACGTTCATTACCGCATTCACAAGTGCCCGCCACCTGTCCCTATCCTGAGCCAGCTCAATCCAGTCCATGCTCCATCCCACTTCTTGAAGATCCATTTTAACATTATCTTCCCATCTATGCCTGGGTCTCCCAAGTGGTCACCTTCCCTCAGGTCTCCTCACGAAAATCCTGTATGCACCTCTCTTTTCTCCATACGTGCTACATGCCCCGCCCATATCATTCTTCTCGATTTGATTACCCGAATAATATTTGGTGATGAGTACAGGTCATTAAGTTCCTCGTCATGCAGACACCCTACTACGCGTAACATTACACGCATCGTAACTGGCACTTACTAAATTAGCAAGTCTACTGCAGGTGTTCAAAATCACCACCGTCAGCTACATGGCACAGCTGACGGCGATGCGCAGAGTAACTGACTGACAAACGGCCACCAAAGTTGCTGCTGTGTGTGCAGCCGCAAGACCGTCCAATTTCTTGCGAGAGCTGCTGCAGTGCTGCTACTGGCTGTTCCAAACTGACACGTCCACCGTATGTAAACTTCCAACACATTCTCGAACTTCCACTATCACTTCAAACTGGATTTTCTTTGCTCGGAATTCAATCAACCCTCCGCCATTTTGACAATCTGAATCATGGGAAAAGATACAGCGGTGCCATCTGTTAAGTTCAGATCACACCAGGTTCTGCTGCTAACTACAACAGGTGCCCGACTGCGATATGGATATTTGGTACACATTTTGGGGACACCGAGTACGCGTTGCGGATAATCAAACCTCAGGTAAAGCTGACGGCAAACTCTAATTCGTAAAATAATTAAAAACGACAACGCTGTTCCAGTGTAAGTTATTGCTTATCGGGCAATAAATTCGAAATTGTAATTCAAATATGCTGTATTAGCAACATTACGGTCCATTAAAACTGTAATAAAGTACAGATATTGGAAACATTTTCTGGTTATGTCACCACTGGGTCAGTTACGTGTTATATCCAGGTATTCAGGTTAAACATGTATAAAACAATTAGATCCCAAGTCCTGGGCCCGCTGCCATGGCAAAAACATGGTAAATGTACACAGGGGATAAAGATACTGGTATCAGATTACGTGAAAATTGCAACTGGAACATTCCGTTGCGTAACAACGCACAATTGGAATGAAGGACAAAAAGCCGCGTGTGACAAAGGCGTTACTACGCCAAGTTTGGTTAAAAAGTAGCAGTGCACAACGAATGAATACACACGCTATTCTGCAGTAACTAAAATGGTACCAGGTCTGGCGTGAGAACAGCCCCACAGCGAGACCATGCCACAATCAGCATTGAAGATGGAAACGTCGGATTTTTAAATTCCAATTCGAGCAGATTTACACAAAACTACAAAACTTAAAACGGGCTTGATTAAAACGTGTCAAGGTACAACGCACAAAACAGTAACCAGGCAACACACATGACCACAGGAGACTAAGCAGACAAACTTACAGAAACCTAACGAGATTCGATCTCTCGAAAACTAATCGACCCAAAGGGCTCAAAACTTCTCGATAATCAGCCTCTCCATGTGTTAAAATTTCAGAAAATTTAAAAGCAAATTACATACACAAGTTTTTCTGCTTGATCCTTAAAATAACGGCACTACGATCCTACGAAACGTCGGAAACTCTTTGCTTAACGACACAGTCACATACCGGAATATTTGGAAATCATCAGTGAGACTGCTGTGAGAACGTCGAATCTCGCAACGTATCACGATGGAAGACGCGGGCGGGGATGAAGTCAAGAATTCGCCCCGTAGACGAAAAGGAAAGTACGAATGCGAACGTAGCGAGACGGCGGGTTTACGAACACAATGCGTGAAATATGACATGTAATATTTATGTACTTGTGCTGTAACATCGCAGAGTCACGGGGCGTGACACGGGCATTGTTCCACGCGGGACGTCCACCAAAGTTCAGAATTCACTTATAAAACAAACACGACTCAGCTTTTCGTTTAACGTGTTGAATTTCAGCGTCACGTGACCAGTGTCCTTACAGCGCCACATGGCTGTCTTGTCAATATTGTCAAATTCACAGACAGAAAATTGTAGCAACTTCGCATGTAAACTGAAACCTCTCTCACAGTGTACAGAAGGGTATGGCTACCAACGCGTTAGAACAGGTCTGCCAACATCACGCTCTCTTGTACGTCGTGTACTGTCACTCAGTACGGTCTTCACAGCGAGCATTACAACGTACTCCTTGTAACCTTCAAGAGTAACCTTTCAGCACTTGTAAACGAAATATTATTTGCGGGCCCCAAAACTCCCTCCCCAACGGTGCTGCTGCTGCTACTAGGGTCAAAAACTAGCTTAATTTCAGAGCTCGGGGCAGGTATCGCTGACTGGCTTCGATTTCTCTCGCGCCTGTACGATGTCAAGGTCAAAGGCCGTTTTAGTTCCAACGCTTGCGACGTTGGAATTCCCACACTTGGGCCTACGAACGATTTCGAACTTCCTGAGATATCAATACTTGACACATCCGCGTCAAGTCATTTTGAATTCCTTCACCGTTTATCAGCATTTCATTACCAGAAGACTACGAATAAGAAGAGCTCTGCGAAACACGGCAATTTCTCAGGCGTGAAAACGTTATGACGCGGCGTATTTGAAACTGACACCAGATGGCAGTGTCAACGATCCACGTTCTAGAATCGTGACAGAACTCCCGTAATGACCATGCGGTACCCACCGGGTGAGGGCTGTATTAACGTATATATGCGTTTCATTTGACAGCGTCTCACCGTTTAAATTACTTCTTCTAGTTCTGCACGTATGATGAATGCTACGAACCTACTCAGCTGATCGTCCAAATCCTATGTGAAATCACAGGAAATGGAAAGGACAGCAGGGAAATGGCAACAGCCAGGACAGCGGATCAACACACGAGGTCTGCCAGTTCCCTAAAACAAGGGTGCACACATTTTCCAAACTCTCGGAGCCGCGTCCCATTCGAGGCGCCAGAAGAGGGGTAAGAAACATGGGCTCCAAAAATGTTACTCGCCACCTTGACAGAATTTAGTAGCCACAGCAACCTGGCACGCGGGGTTTGTGCACCATCCCCCTACACATATCATTTATTACAGGCTCTAAGTTTCGCCCGAGACACTGGGCAACCTTTGCGCACAGTGTTCCTCTGTGTTCCGTTACCGCACACTGCAACACGGACTTCCCACATCGTCAGTTCAAGTTATAAGGAACCGCCCAAGACAGTGCAACCTTCTGGGTCACCCTTAAAGTAAGGTACGAAGTTCTAACATGCCGTGAAGGTCCAGAGGGGGAGCAGAAGTTTTAACCTCGGGGAAGAGACCCGGTACCCACTGCACAGGAGGCCGGGATGGCCTCGGGGTCGGTCCGGACGGATGCAGAAGACTTCGCTCCCACTGGGATTCGAACCCCGGACCGTCCAGCCCGTAGCGAGTTGCTATACCGACAACACTAACTCGACCACAAACAAATTTAAGATTGTGACACGCCAACAGAATGGACCCAGCCACGGGTTTCTTGCTTTTGGGTGGACAATGTCTACTGACGCTGGACACTGTGAATGTGGATTCACTGACAACGGTCCTCTGCCATGTCTGTGGGCGGCACTGTACTGTCAATACAGTGCCGACGGACATAAACATTCATGTCACAAATTATCATGGAACCAAAGTACAAAACTGAACCAAAATATTGGAAGAGTCCAGAATGTTTCCTCAGAGTAAATAAGGTGACAAAAGAAATGTACCCTGCCTAAGTTACACAACTTCACGTAAAACAAATATTTAATCTAGAAAGCCGCCTCGGAGACGCAAGGCACCGAGTTGAATGAGCCTCCGTACATGGTCAACGCACACCAGTCCGACGGCGCCAATCATCTCGTGGGTGACAACTACATTACTTTCGGGCAGTGATGTCGAAAACAAAGATAAAAAGTCTGCAAGTGTACACACTATCTGTATTTCTATACAAAAATCAGCCAGTCTTTCTAACAGACGCACACAATGACGTATCCAAAAGCACTCAAATTTTCTGTCGGAGGTACGAACTGAATCTTATATAAAACCCTGATTTTGGTTTTGTCAAAGGGTTAATTTCCCATCTCAAAACATAGGTACATCCGCCAATACGTTAATAACTCAGGCCCTCGGGCAGAGCCGCAGTTGAGAAGCTAACAGCCGCCCAGCCAGTCAAGAAACTCCCCGCAGTTTATATAACCCCGCAGGTCCATTATCGCCTTCAACACAGCCCGCCACGTCTCCTTATCCTGAGCCAGATTAATCCAGTCCACGCCTTCCCCTCCTTTAAAAGTCATTTTAATATCATCTTTCTACCTACGCCTACGCCTTCCAAGTAGTTTCTTTCCTTCACGTTTCCCCACCAAAATCCTCTCCACATAGCCTTCCGTAACTACATAAATTCATAAATAAATGCGAGTTACAATTAAAACCCCTTACGGCACTGAAGGTGACAAATGCGCATTGCCAAAGTGATATAATCGGACCGTGTGCCTCCCGACAGCTCGCACCAGCAATTATTTTAGGGACAGAAGTACTGGAGTCTCTCCCTGCTGGCGCGATCATCCAGGATACAAACTGTAAGCTAAGCTACGCCGCCGGAACTTCACAAATTCTTGGTTGTTTTACCACGCAACTGCAAACTGCATGTGTATTTACGTCTTTTCATACAAACTTTATATATGAATATTACAACATCCGTCACCGCCATCAAATCAAAATATCTGGCGCACTACACCCCGCTACGTAAACTGTGTCCGTCCGGCCGATTAGCAACAAAGTTCGAGGCAACTCAACCGTAAGGAATTTTATCGGAAAGTCTAGCGATAACATTTAGCGTGTACACACTCGAATTCGGGCTAATCATGTGTGTAATTATTTACATTACACAGTGTAATCAAAAACTGAAACTGTCCTGTAAGTGATCAAACGTCACTCTTCGCCAACAGGCAGGGCAGGCAGCGGTTGGTAGTGACATCGGTTTACCATACAATGCTTCAGGTGGGCGGAGAATGACTTCAGGATGGGAGTTCGCCTGTTCGCTTGTCTGCGAGTGTCAAGTCTGCCAAGACAATACACAACAGCACCCGTCCTACGGACTGCAGCTAGCAACTATCCGTCCCACCGTCAATTATGGACTTGTATCGACTTCTTCTCAAATTCCAAATCGATTTCAATCTCAAATCGCAGAACATCACACCGCTTGACACGAATTTTGCACATTGCAATTTGATCTCAAGATTGTTCAACGTCGTCCTCATGCCTATTCGGTTTCATATTTCCGTCCAGTTAACCTTTTAAAGCCTAGCGGTAACTTTACGTACCACCAGGTTTAACATTAAAAAATTCTACGTGGTGCCCACATTGCGTTTATGTGTTTTGTACGGATCTCAGAACAAACAGCAACTTTTGCCTTATAAGACATTAACTGACTGGTTTTTATAACCGAAGTGGAGAGAGTTTACAGCGCGGTACGCCCTAAGTCCTTACATAAAACAGATACGCTTCGTCTTTAAAGGGTTAAAGGGTTAATACGCACAACACGTTAGAAGTGAGCTGGGTGGATCGGTCGGCTAGAACAAATGACGAGCCAGTAGCGGTTCCATTTCAGATGGGAAACATTATTGTACCAGTGTCCAGGCCAGCTGCCGGACCCATCCAACTCCCTGGCGAAATGGCAGCCCCTTCCTCCACGAGCGTCGTGCATGCAGTCTAAAACTCGAGTCCATCTGGTACAACACCTACTGTTCAGAAATACTGACAGCACAGACCCCTCCAAGCCAGACAGGCCACAGATCACAATACGGCGCATGCGCTTTGCATGCTACATACCTAGGTCTACAGACACAGTCTCAGAATATGTAATACTGGTTGCTTTCCCACTGCAACAGTGGTTACGCGAACGCGCCTTCATGTTATGTTATAGTACACAGCCTGTCCTCTTTCTTTCATGGGCGAATGAAATATTGCACAGCTCCTGCCGATAACCTGCCGCATTACCCGCCCACAATTTGAACTACCTCTCTGTCAGTCCATTCGAACTACGCATGCTTTGTCACTCTCGAAAGACTTACACGCAGCCTGTCACATTTTTGCTTACGACGAGCCACTTGTTGGCTTTTCATGCCAATCAAATTGGTCTCTAAGTGCGAATTGCATTGACGTTTCGTTAGTAAGCGAGACACAGTGCGTTACTTGAACTTCGGCTAAGAAAAACAGTTGCAATCTCTGACCACCAAGAAGCATCAGCATGCTGCATGATAAGCCAACAGCGGATCGCCTCCCCTTTATCTAGTACAGGGGCGGCCATGGGGCACAGCCATTATTTTATCTGACAACTACCAACTGTCACTTCCTGTCGGCTAGTTTATAATATTAACGTAGCCACTCATCAGACCGCCAACACGTGCGGCGGAAAATAAGCGAGAAGTGGCAAAAGACAGTTGCCAGTTATAATACGGGCCCTCTAGAGGGAAAATTCACGAGTTCGACAATCCCATGTAACAAAGAACTGCCGCAATCCGTCAATGAGGCGGCTTCCTAGGGGATGACCACGTCTCGATCCCAGGCAGGGATCTTTTTCTGCGCTATAACGTTCAGACCGGACCTGGCGCCTTCACAGCCTTATTCCTCCTGAGTGCTGGCGGCAACATTACACAAATACTGAATGAATACACAAGCACACGAATTTTCAGGTCTTCGCTGCAGAGTAACCGATGGCACCGTTCGGCTGGGATACAAGACACCTCACGTCCCGTACCACCGGAATCCTAAACTAGGTAATTTACTAAGTCCACGGAGCAGAACCATTCTTGAGAAGCTACCCGTTCCTCAGCTGGTCAAGCAACTGCCCACACATTACGGAACCCGAAGGTTCATTACCGTGTTCACAAAAGCCGGTCACCTTTCCCTATCCTCAGCCAATTTAATCCACTCAACCTCCTATCCTACTTATTTATGATTCATTTCAAGTTCCCACAATGCAACAGCACAGTGCAGCTAACCACAAACCTCCATCTTGTGTGCAGTTTTCAGCCACGTCCCATCCAGGTCTCCGTAACGCGATGCTTACACGATGTAGCACTCATAACAGGCGCTGGCTGTAGCAACCTGAATAACTGGACAACTCAGCACACACTATAAGAAGGACCGAAATACGAGACACCTCTAAACGCGACAAACCCAGAAAGCTGACAACTCGCAAGCATCTCCTACTCATGAATCATACTGCTGTCACGTTCAAAGTCTCCAAAGCTTCTTAGGACTTCAACCGGATGTTTATATACGTCACAAGATACCTACACCCCGCCCTTCCCCCACACTCTTAAAACTTCTCCCTTCGGCACGTCTCCTGAGATAGTTACCAACCCTTGCGTCGCGGACCCCCAGAGGGCCTTACTCCACGTATGTCGCCAAGTTTACTGCACGGGTCTTGCAGATTCCCATACCTTCACAGCAAGCCTTGCTCCTCCATCAGCGCCCGGTCGCCACTGTCACCCTCTGTTGTTATTACTGTGATGGACAAATTTCATGTGCAGCGTTTAGAGACTGTATGTACTTCTTTTGTCGCCATTACGTATTTCCTCAACGAAGCCTAGCAGTACAGCAATTATTGAACTCATTACATTACACTTACATGAGCTTGCTACTTCGTTCGACTCGGGATGTTCCAGCATGACTATCTTGCACAAAAATCAGTCTAACACGGTAATACAGTCGAACCCGGTTATAACGACATCCATTTATACGACACCTCGCCTATAGCGTCAGATATTCTGTGGTACCAATAAATTCCTCACAGCTAACCATAACATTATACCCCTCGGTTATAACAACACCCGTTTATAACGACACAAAATATTCAGTCCCTTTCATGACGTTATAACCGAGTTGGACTGTTATAAATGTACACGGCTACCGCCTTTATTAAAATGACAGCTGCGACAGGCAATAACAGTGCAGTCCGATAACCTGGCACTGACTCACTGACAGTACTGACAAAAAAACTGAACACCAACAGACACAGGAAACGAAAAAGCGAATGGGACACGGAACTACGTGGCCTGACGCAGGAGCATGCAGCAGGAAAACCATCTGCAGCCACAAGACGCACGTATCAGACACCCATGCAAATGTCACTGCAAGCGTCTTCTAGCAACACCACTGAAGGAGGGAGGATACAATGTTGTTAGTCCTGCATCAGATCAGGCAAGTATGGTAACGTGGAAAGCAATGGGAAGACTGACGTCGCGCGTTATTTCTGGAAGGTACTTCGGAAAAAGCAGAAGAGATGCGGGTCAGGACCAGCAGTGTGTCCGTCGAAATTCGAACTGGGTTCCTCTCGGTGCGAAGTTCAGACATGTCATCGAGTCCGCAGCCCTGAAAAGATCCCGCTTTATACGAACGTCAAATTTAGAAAGACGTGAGGCGTATTCTACAGCTTCGTGTCTCAGTTAATTCGCCCGCAGAATCCTTCGGCACTCAAAGCTAAAAGGCAGACCACAAGCAAACAAGGATAATAAACAAACACCCAAACACACGTGACGTATAATGTCACAATGAGGCGCGTTCGTGTAACCACTGTTGCCGTGTAAAAGCAACAATTAAGCGTTACATATTGAGTGTGTGTCTGTAGCCTTAGTTACGCAGCATGCAAAGCGCATGCGCCGTATTATATTGCCATCTGTGGCCTGTCTGGCTCTACCATATTTTTCTACATTATCTCATACACGGCACGATCTTCTGTAAAAAGGTACTGAACATAGTTTGTGTGTTTTGCTTTTCTTTACATCTTTTGTCCGAAATATTTCTCATTCTAAGACGAACCCAGCGAGATATTACCATAAACGTAGACAGGTCTTCCTGTAAAGTACCTGTTATTCTTGTCAGATTTTAATGAAACTTAAACTCTCTCAACACATTTTCGAAAAATACTCAAACATGAAATAACATGAAATTTCGTCTAGTGGGCGCCAAGTTATTCCACGTGGACGGACACACAGACATGATGAAGCCAACAGTCGCTTTTCGCAATGCTGCGAACGCGCCTACAAACGAACCCAAAAATTAATATACTCTTCCATACCAAAAAATTACTTTCAAATACTTCAACAAATACACCGTCACATAAAAATGGAAATTATTTTACAAGAAGGTAATAATAATAATAATAATAATAATAATAATAATAATAATAATGTATATCGTCATGTATTTTCTTGCAAAAGCCCATTCGGGTAACAACGTTCGAACGCGCCGTTTTCACTTACGGAACTTTCTGCGGTAGAAAAATGTTCACTCCGAGATCCTCTGTTTATCTCCTAATGAGATGTTCGTCGCACAAAATGAACACCAATGTTATCACGGAATGCCGCAACGCTGCGCCGCGGCACTACTCACTGCGTGCGGGTCAACGCTCTGAACACAACGCCCAAAGAAGTCCCCAGGAAAACAGAAACGGCTGGCACTTGTATTTGTATTTGAACAGCGCGTGCAAGTTCCATTATTTGATTATGCCACAATAAATAATACTACAAGAACAACACACGGTACGTATAGTTTGTCAGCTGAAAGCACCGAACATGTTAACTGAAGCGACAACGCAAGTGACTTGTATTCGTGGAGTTCACAGTTCGGACGTTCGTCAAGACATCGGCCATCTTGAGGCATGCCTCAATTCTTCTTGGAAATGGCGGAACACTAATTTTGAACAGGGCATGCCTGCTACTTCCCCATTCATTTTCACATCATCCTGCACACTGACATTCACACATTCGACGATGAATAACGTATAAAGATGATACCGTCTCCACAAACACAAGGCCGACCTAAGCTTAGAGGTCTTCAGGATGCATCAGTAGTGTAAAACTGTTGAGAAATGCGTAGCCATAGTCAGTCACGACTGTCTTTATTCCAGGCTTAATTTCTCCACTCGGAGACAACCCTGTACGCGCAATCTAATGCCCTATCAACATACAGGCCTATGTATCGCGCGGGGTACATTCCACCACCCTTACACTAGTCTCAAAATAATGTAAAACTAAACAGGTAATGTACGTATTAACGTAACACTGGGATGCGTTCGCGTAACCACTGGTGCCGTTGAAAAGCAGTATTACGTATTCTGATTGAGTGTGAGTGTCTGTCTGTCTGTAGACCACGGCTGCAGATACCAGCGGCCAAGCGGTGACTTCCCAGTCATGGGGCAATCGATTTACATTTCGGCCTAAATACATGCGATCGACACGCCGCCCTGTTTTTGTAAAAATGTCGAAGTTTGGTCTGCTGAATTCTGTCACAACTGGAGCCATGTACCTTAGACTAAAACAGAATAATCTTCCTTTACGAACTAATTACCGTTGCGGATGAAGGCGACACAATCCTTCGAAACGCAGAGAATCCCTCCCCCAAATACTGCGGCGTTCAACTTCACCCACGCACTTTTTTAAAACGATTTTCATGCCTCCCCCCCCCCCCCCCCCCGACATTTCGTTTCAATCACTCGATTCCACAAATCCGAAGTTCCCTTCCCAGAATCACGCGTCGTTTGTAACAGTCCAGTTTCAAAACATGAAGCAATCACAATGACGCGAGGGCTGACGTCACGTCATTTTATTATCTCTAATTCCGACAGCATTATCGCCAAACGATGTGACCACGTGCAGAAACACTTCCCGCACACAGTGACCATCACACAAGTAACTTCTCGCTGCGCAGTCTTCATTCCGAAGCTAACAGTTGCGCAGCTAGTCGAGCAATTCTCCCCATTTTATGGTTCATTACCGTGTTCACAACAGCCACGGTCATATTAATTCAGTCCCCCCCATCATAACTCTTTAAAGGTCAATTTTAATATTGTCCTCCCATCTATGTCTAGGTCTTCCAAGCTGTTTGTTCAAACAAACGTGCACACCTACGCTATTTGGAATGCACGTATTTTTTTAGATTGCGTGTTGCGTGATTTTACTGCACACACAAATCTGTTTCGGAGAAGACGGTGTAAGGCCATACACTGCACCACACGAGTAGCCGGTCTAACACTGCCCGACGTCATAACACAATTCGCTAGCAGGCGAATTTCATAAATACGAAAATGCGCAACTTACAGCCGCATATCTTCAAATCGATCAATGCCTTTTTTTTTGTCACGTACCCATGTCCTGGAATACCAACTCACTTCGTTCAGGAAAACGACGTTCCATCAGAGATTCATGCAAAGTTGGGGTCCATTTCTGCAGCATGTTGATACAGACGCCATCATCATCACAACAGCATTTAGTACACATCCCTACAGTACCCACGTCCATCTGAAGAAACCCTTCGAAAACTGGGCACACGGCAAACACGAGGACGGGAGGAACACGTGGTGATGAAGCCACCAACACAGCTGATTTATGAACGCATGCAATAAAATGTATTTGTAAGTGGTTTGTCAATCCCACTCCCCCAAACAACACTTCGACGTGCTACTGACCACTGCTAACGTTGGAGGTTCTTCTTCTTCTTATTATTATTATATTAATACTTATACCTGATGTGACTTGCTGTCATTATCTCTTTGCTGTGTGTATCAGTATATGATTTGTTCATGGACGATTTTTTTTTGCTGCCTGTACTGGCTCTGTAACTGGCCTCGTGGCTTTCGTGCCGGCATATTAATAACAAAAAATTGAATGATGATGATGATGATAAACTGTTGTTGTTGTTGAAACAGCGGCAGCAGTTTAACGACACGGACGCGAGATACACGTGGAAATGAACTGTTTCTTCGAATTCTTCTGAGAACTCTCAAACAAAATCTGCAACTCAGACGAGAGCATCTTTCGCAGTTCTGCTACTACCTGATGGCAACTCCGAACATTTTAGGCTGTAGCGAATGTTTCCTGGAACTGTCCATGCTGCTGTCATTACCAACTGCAAAGTCTGGACGGCATGTTGTTCTTCCATCCTCTTATGCATCGTCTTGAACTTCTCAAGTTATTCATTGAATTCTTCTTCCAAGCACTCTTCAACACCGGGATAGAGATGTCAATCAATAAACAGCTTTCATCGTGCCTTTAAGAAGAATGTATGATCCAACGTTCAGTCCTACGTGCAAATCATAATGAGACCGTATTTGGAGGGATGACGCCTGCGGGTTCAAACCCTTCCGAAATGTCTGAAGAGGAATGAAAAACAGCTGTCGAACGTCTGCTAACAAAAAGAGGGAACACCATCTGAATGTCCATCACCTGTGCATAAACGGACATGATAAAAATATCACAGATTGAGTTCCAAGACCTCCTTCCCGAAATTAAATCCTGAAAGGCCAGCAGAACACACGACATCGAAAACAAATTCAACTACAAACACTATTTTTCGTGCTTAGAGCAGGGGTGCACAAACGTCACAAAATTCAAGCGGCCACCTCCAGATTCTAAGCGCCAGTAGCGTGATATGAAACACGCTGCATACGGAAGAGCCAGAACTTTGCCCTGACCTGCGACCCTCACTGTTATGTGGCGTTTCCTGCTCCATGCATACGAACCGATACGTATATTTGTAAATACAGGGAAACAACTGCAATGGTTATGGTCTGAATACGCTCCACACTTCAATAATCGGTCGCCCCGGGACTTGTACACCCCTGGCTTACAGTTCAAGTGGCCCAGCGAACTTCGAACTTGGTGTCGAAATCTTTTTTCCGTATCTGATGGCATTTCGGGGGATGACTTCCTAATGTTCAATATTTTCGCAAGCCTTCATAACTCGTGAGGTTGACAAGGGCGCACCCCGCCCGGACTACATTTTTCAAGATGTCCGCTCGAAACTGCACTACAGTGAAACAAAGGCCAACATGTAACGTCGCAACTTTGATCCACATTAGACTGCAGAAGCATATAAGAAGTCAAATGCACGAAACGTTGCTACCCACCTACGCAAATGTTCGCTTACCCCATCACAGCTGTTAATTATCGCTGACATGGCACCGTCAATTACAACGCCTTTATTAGCTACAAAACGCGCTGCTACTAAATATGTCTTTCTTCAGCAGTTTCCACGACCCAGTATTTTAGCATTATCGCCGCAGCCCTTCCCTCTTCTACCTACCTGTTCAAAGCAGGTGTCGGGGGTTTTTATCTTCCCTTGATCACAACTCACACACCACAGTCGGTAGAACTCCTCTACACGAGGGATCGGCCCGTCGCAGATACCTCTACCTCACAATACAAAAACACTCACAAGAGACAAACATCCATGCCCCCGGTGGGATTCGAACCCACGATCCCAGCAAGCGCTCGGCCGCAGACCTACGCCTTAGACGGCGCGGCCACTGGGATCGGCCAGCCTTTAAATAAACAGGCATTTATTACTCATCTATTCGTAATTAAGCATAACTGCACTTCTCAATAGTTAACAAATTTGACTGGCATGTGTTCAGTTTCTATTTTTTCTTTACTTTCTCTCTGTTGTTGTAGTATAAAATCGAATATTCATCTAAGCTTTTGTGTTCATGTGACAGGTAAGCTTTGTTACAAAATGTTTTTAGCGTTCCTAATCAAGCGTTTCGCATTCCAGTGTTCATGAATCACCCACGAATTAATAACCCGTAATAAACTGAATGCAATGGTCGTATAACAGACGTCTGCACGCCGCTCAGTCCCTCCCATTCTAACACACGACCGCTCACAAAGACGCCGCTTAATCAGGGACATGCAAATTACCACGGCCCGTGTTCTGACACAGTCCGCCCCGCGACGCTGCATGTACGTAATTTTTAACACGGCCTTGTGTTAATTACCACGTAAAGGATCGTTATTTTATCTGACAACTAACGGTTGTTACTTCCTGTCCGTTCATATCAACGTGGCCTACTTACAGCCGATCGTCCACACACGGCGGAAAAGCGGCAGGACGTCACAGACGACAGTTGTCATATAAAGTACGGGCTTTCTCATGCACTGTATGAACAGTCCTGTCCTTAACTTTTTAAAGCCTAGCGGTAACTTTACGTACCACCAGGTTTAACATTAAAAAAATGCTACGTGGTGCTCACATTGCGTTTATGTGTTTTGTACGGATCTCAGAACAAACAGCAACTTTTGCCTTATAAAACATTAAGAGATTGGTTTTTATAACCGAAGTGGAGAGTGTTTACAGCGCGGTACGCACTGAGTCCTTATATAAAAACAGATACACTTCGTCTTTAGAGGGTTAAGCAACAATCGAGCGTTTCTAAACGGCAAGTTCTGAAGCCCCTTGCACATGCATTCAGCCTACTAAGCTCCGAATTCGGCGGTCTGTCAAGTGGGTGCAGGGACGTCCACCGGACACTGACAGCCGACGTTCAACACGCCCCTGTCTGCTGGTGGTCGCAAAGGAGAACGCACTTCTCATCGGCGGGCTAACTCGCTTCCTGTCACCGGACTTCACAAAATTCCGCATCTTCCATGACATATTGAGGGTAAAAATAGGTACGCTCATACCTGTATCTGCCGGCTCCATGAACCGTTAGCTTCGAGTCCTCGCCAACAGATATCGCCAGTCCTCGCAAAAAATTTACAGGTTTCAGATTATATCACACAATTCGATATCGGAATAGGCTGGCTGAGAGTCTCCGGTTTCTACCATACAGCGGCTTCATTTCAGAATGAATAAATTCTCTTTCTCTTACACTTCCCCGATTGGTTGTTGGATGGGCAGCACGCAAATACGCCCAGTGGTTACTTTATGTACCGCCAGGTTTAACATTCACAAATTCTACGTTCTGCCCACACAGTGTGTTTATGTGTTTTGTGTGGATCTCAGAACAAACAGCGATTATTTCCCTATACAGCATTAACTGACTGGTTTTTATAACCGAGGCGGAGTGTGTATACTGCGCGGTACGGACTGAGTCTTTATATATAATTCTACGTTCTGCCCACACAGTGTATTTATGTGTTTTGTGTGAATCTCAGAACAAACAGCGATTATTTCCCTATACAGCATTAACTGACTGGTTTTTATAACCGAGACGGAGTGTGTTTACTGCGCGGTACGGACTGGGTCTTTATATATAATTCTACGTTCTGCCCACACAGTGTATTTATGTGTTTTGTGTGGATCTCAGAACAAACAGCGATTATTTCCCTATACAGCATTAACTGACTGGTTTTTATAACTGAGATGGAGTGTGTTTACTGCGCGGTACGGACTGGGTCTTTAAATATAATTCTACGTTCTGCCGACACAGTGTATTTATGTGTTTTGTGTGGATCTCAGAACAAACAGCGATTATTTCCCTACACAGCATTAACTGACTGGTTTTTATAACTGAGATGGAGTGTGTTTACTGCGCGGTACGGACTGGGTCTTTAAATATAATTCTACGTTCTGCCGACACAGTGTAGTTATGTGTTTTGTGTGGATCTCAGAACAAAGAGCGATTATTTCCCTATACAGCATTAACTGACTGGTTTTTATAACTGAGATAGTGTGTTTACTGCGCGGTACGGACTGGGTCTTTAAATATAATTCTACGTTCTGCCCACACAGTGTAGTTATGTGTTTTGTGTGGATCTCAGAACAAACAGCGATTATTTCCCTGTACAGCATTAACTGACTGGTTTTTATAACTGAGATGGAGTGTGTTTACTGCGCGGTACGAGCTGAATCTTTTAAACAGGACTCAGTTATTCTTTGTCTTAAAAGCGTGAACCGTACCAATGTTAGAATGTTTAAGCAAAGGCATCCTTCACTTTCAAATCGATATCTCAAAGCAATCTCGTTCTGCCCAGTTCATAAGCGCATGCCAACACCCACCCGTTACTCAGGCTCCAATCAACCATCTCGTATGATCACAAACCCCACCACTGTGCACTAATACACTGTCCGGACTCCGATATTCAAACCGACATGACACCAATGTCTGCACCGAAGTGCAAGCTAGGGTAGCGGTAATATTGGTCGGGCTGTACTGTCTACCCTACAAGGGATTTTCTGATGTGTTGAATTTCACTGACGCCAATAGAGTGCACCACCTTCAACAGAACTACAAGAGCCTCCCAACAACTGCCGCCTAATCAAAACACATGATCATTTCACCGTCATTCCTTCTCCCACGCATCTGGAACAGCGTCGTTAAATATTCAATAATCAGTCCTCTCGTATATTCCCCACGTCCATTGTCTAATTACGTCACTATGGGCGAATCTACTACGAAATTTTTTTACGTGACTCAAGTCCAGTTTTACAGACGATGTAACTCTGGTCCAATTGGACAACTGCGACTGGAACTCTGCATGACATGTAACTCTGTACGACACCTAACACATGGCTGTTTCGACTAATAATGGCTTAGTCGCAGAACATCCACATACAAATTTCACAACTTCACTACATTCAACGCGCCTACGTGTATGGAGACCCAAACCCGTACCCCTGTCACGTGACACGGCAACCACTGCACTTCATAAATGCATTCCAGCCCTGCCGATGTTTCTACAGCACACGCATTTTATTAAAATGTAACACCGATTTAAGACCAGCCCTTACGTTCCCCTGATTCATGTCTGGTATCAGAAGACATAAATATATGACACCTGTATGTGGCCAACGTATTAGTAACTTCCAAACTCCAAATCTTGTTTTCGTTTCCGAGACAATAAAAGAACAATTGTTACATCCAAGTACTGCTACGTGTTTCGACAGTCCACACTTCATTATTTTACGTGACAAACTTTGCCGCCACCGCCGCTAGTTGGCAGCGTGTGTGGGCGCTCTGACGACGGGGCTACGTTAATACGACAAGCGAACCGAGTGGAAGCAGTAATCGATAAGTCTGACAGCAATCGATAATTGTCAGGTAAAATAACTCCCGTATACTTCATAAAAACGTAGGGTTCATGTTCAAAATGGCTGCTAAATACATTTTGACAGACTTCCTCGTGCGTTACTGTCTCTAAGTGAAATGAACGCTCGGGTGCCACGCCACTAGAGGCCCACGTCGTTTCCTACCAAATCCTCACAAAAGATTCTCGTTCTAACGTTTTCCATTACCCTCGTCAGAAACGAAGGAGTCAAATACCGTACATTTACCTTTTACATTTTCTTACAAGAATGCCCTGAAGAAGACTGCTTGCAGTCGGAACACGTAGCCCAGATTTTATAATAAACATCTAAATAAAGTTGTGGTGATAGTATTTCCTGTACAAAATATTGGATCATTAGCCGTCTGTCACGGCACTGACTTCAGGCAAAACCACGAGCGACCCCCCTTATTTCGAAAATATTTACATGTCTATTGGTGCAAAAGCCCCCCCCCCCTCCCCTCCCCACGCCCGGCGATTTATACACAGTTTCACTGAGGTTGCTAAGTGCTTTTCCATTTACCTGATGAATTTTCTTCATCTTCAATGTCCCGTCACTAGAACCGGAGCACAATTCTTCAATATGCCAGTACAGCTGCACTAAGAATTCCGTAGGTGTCATCCCCGGCCGGCGTTTCATCCATCAATCCCCACCTTTTTTAAGCACATCGCTTTGCATTCTCACACAACTATGCAGGCCCTTCCCGAAACAGAAGACCCGTTCTCGGTTGTTCATCGCTTCTACGTTTCCTGTTTTCTACCTTTAAAAAAATGCCTGCATTCCAGAAGGAAGATGGCAAAGAAACAAATTCCGAGGTATAAAAATGCTTTTTTACCGTTACGATGTGTTAAAATACATTCCATGTCCAACGGGTTGGCCAGCTTCCTTCATTATCAACGAACTCCCCCCGCCCGCAGGATACGGTCTCAACGGGGACCGGGGATTTTTCTTGGCACGACTTTCCACCGAGCGCTCATTCCTCACGACACACCAATCACAGAAAAACGATATGCTGCAAGACCAGGTGAAAAATCATGCGCCTTTATAAACAAGCGAAGCTCCGCTTGGGGCCCTCAAAACGGGGGCAGAAAACGCTTCTGGAAAGATATTAAACAAGGCCTAAAAATCTACACGGCGTCATATCCCAGAAGCCTCGAATCTTCAAGCGGATTTCACTGCATGAACACAAACATTTTGAACTTTCTACAATGTATTCCGTTGTTTTACTTTACTTTATGGTTACTATATGTACCGCCAGGTTTAACATTCACGAATTCTACGTTCTGCCCACACAGTGTGTTTGTGTGTTTTGTGTGGATCTCAGAACAAACAGCGATTATTTCCCCATACAGCATTAACTGACTGGTTTTTATAACCGAGACGGAGTGTGTTTACTGCGCGGTATGAGCTGAATGTTGAACTCTATCAGGTTAAACCGCGTCTGGAAAGCAGTAGCCCACAAATTCTCAAGAACCTAGCCGCCATTTCCAGATCCTACGCGCCACAATGGTGAAATGAAACAAGCTCCATACTGAGGAGCCATCTTTCGGCAGTGACCTGTGAACCAAACTGTTATCTGGCGCCTTCTGGTCGATGCACGTGAAATGAAACGTATTTCTGTAAATACGGGAAACAACTGCACGCGCCACCGCTCAAACATCGTTAGGCCGGAATTGGTGCACCCCTGCTTTAAAGGGTGAGATGAACGCTTCCCTCCCGGTAACTAGATCAGAAACTAACTACCCCAACTTCACACAAACAGAGGTACAGAACCTTCCAGAACTGCATACCGGGGCACAATAACCGCTGGCTGCCAGACAAGCTTTTGGTACGAAAACACGTTACCTCCCACTCCGCGTGCAAGACCGTGTACTCAAACCCTGGCAAATCAAGCACTCAAATCCGACTCGAACAAACCCAATTCTCCGAGCCACGACCTCGCCAGAAGAATATCGTGGCACAGCCTTGTAACTCAGGTCGTGCCGGTGTGAATGCACGTTACACACACAGGCTTCCACATAACTACGGCGTTTCTTTGTGCACGACTAAATGGGATGACAGAAAACGCCAAACACGTGACAAATACAATCCGCAAATTAAGACACAAAATTTTCCACAGACGTGGATCTCCTACTCCACTACCGAAGTGAACCACTGATTTTCCCATTCATCTGCGTTTTACAGGTTCTGAAGTTTGTGTGCATAACTGTGAACCGTCTGATAGGCGTATTCTAGTGAAGTAATGCACTGTTATCAATGTTACCCTGTCAGACTTCCTTCCTCCTATCGCATTACAGGCCTGGGCAGGCACTTAGGGCTCCAGGAGGTTAAGGGCTCCCAGAATTTGTAGACAATCAGCACATACAGGTGGTAAGGGTGTCAATCCCTCGCACTGGCCGCCTTTCTGTTAGAGACTGAGTCGACCCACGGGGCCACAGTGCGGCCAGAAGGATTAACCTTTTAAAACCTAGCGATAACTTTACATACTAACAGGTTTAACATTAAAAAATTCTACGTGATACCCACATTGCGTTTATGTGTTTTGTACGGATCTCAGAACAAACAGCAACTTTTGCCTTATAAAACATTAAGAGACTGGTTTTTATAACCGAAGTGGAGAGTGTTTACAGCGCGGTACGCACTGAGTCCTTACATAAAACATACGCTTCGTCTTTAAAGGGTTCAGTCAATGAAATATCCCAAGCAGCCCATCCGTAATCGAACCCGCGCCCTTACAGCTTGTGGCGCAGTGCCTCAATGAATTGCGCACCTTATCATTTGAAATCGAAATAAGTCTATAGTTTTACACTGAATTCAATAACCTAGCGACGAGGTTCATGTCCCTGAACAACACGACCGCTGGCAAAATCGGAGTCAGAAAGACAAAAGGCTTATGGGAAATTTGGGTTAAGAGAAACCGCGGCTGTTAATAACACGCATTAGATGCTAAGTTAGCCTGTTCCTGCACCCAACACAAAAACTATGCACGCATAATAACATTAGACACGATATACAAAAAGCATCACAAAAAGCTGCACCTCAACGGCAATCTGACGGCTACAAAACTGGTTTCCGACGCCATTACATCCTTGCCCCCAGCCAACACAGGGCTATTGGTGATGAATCCACGAAGTTCCCAGTACACGCGCGAGTAACACCGCGAGTACTGAACGCAGTCGTTATCAAAACTGGATACAGCTTCAAAACAGGGGGTACTTAAATTCGCAAACGGCAAAACCGCAGTTAGTGCGGAACTGATTTATTGCCTAACGGGCAGCGCATATGCTCACGTAATGACAGATATAGATATAAACCGCGGTGACGTCAACAAGGCCAACTCACATATGGAGGTAACCTCCACATTACACAGATTCGCGGAAGTGCAACACAAAGGCAGCCGCCCTGTCTGTTAGTACACAAACTGTGGGTTTGTCAGACCAATGCACTTACAGCTCCGAGTCTGAGGAGTTTCCTTCCACCTCTACATACGCAGTAAGGGTGCACTACACCGCTAGGGCGCACCCAACCGGGGGGGAGGGGGGAGGGCTGCCCACCTCGCCACAAACCCCTCAAAACAGAAATCTAAAAAACACTGGTTCCGGAGAGACGATATGAAAAGTTTTACGTGATTTCCCCTTCAGCTGAAACCAGCCACTGAAATCAGCTGATGGCCGGTACAGTATAACTGTGGAAAATAAATTAATAAAATTAAAACACCAAGAAGACAGGACACTGTGACTGAGTCACGGAACACGCAGTTGCAGACAGGACACTGTGACTGAGTCACGGAACATGCAGTTGCAGACAGCGTTATGTTGTACTTACAGCATGATGTTTATAACATAATTTCTAAAATCAAACGCAAATCGTGTATAACCTCAGGGTCAGCCCCCCCTCCCCCCAATTCAGCCTCGGGAAAGAATCGTGGTAGACATTAAACAGGCGGCCGGGTGGGCCCCCAAGTCGGTTAGGACGTTTTGAAGAAAAGAAAAATCTCTCTCCTCTGCCGGGAGTCGAACCCGACACTCCAACCCGCAGCCTGATCAATATACGGAAAATACTCACAAGGAACCGTCCTACATCGAAACTAACACGCCTCCATTTTGTGACGCGAAACTCCAACGCGGCAATCTCATGCCTGCCATCTGGCGGTGTCAAGCAGTCACAACTTCACACCCCTACTGCCTGGATCCGAACTATCCCCAACCCGATACTTCCATTTCCATGTCACTTTCCATGTGGTTTTCTAACCACAATTTCGCGTTCGTCTTGTTCACTATCTGTTGTATACATCCATCCAATATCACAACACTTGGTCAAGGGCACCAATACTGCAACATCGTTACGTCACATTCATCTCCTTGCTGTCGTACCTCTCACTTGTGGCACTCATGCACTAAAGCTATTTTCCCTACAAGCTGGGAATGCTTTCCAATTTTGTATTCACCGACAATTCGGCAAACACGTCCTTCGTAGGACGGAAGCTACAATCTGGGGCGAAGCTGGGACGGCGAGTGATGCGGCCGCCCTGGGCAGCGAAGTGCAAGGGACGACAAAAATGGGCGGCAAAATACGTATTTTGAAGTAAAACAATTGATTTTTTGCGTTCAACAAACGTTTTAAATTACTGAGACAAACAAAAGGAAACTTAATAAACAGCTGTGACTTTTTTCAACGTACTTTCTCCTGGGGGCTCGTCCCGGGCGTCGAAAAACCTACCCAGACCACTGGCTACAATTAAAAGCGAACATGTTGATACAGCTATTATATATACCTGCTACCATCAAATGATTCCCAGACACAGCTGCCCATTTCAGTGCTGCCAACACAAAGCCTAGGCTCATCGTCAGCTTATGGGCACAGGAAATGTTTGTCCTTAAGTCAGTCCCTTCAGAAAAACTCAAGGAACTACACAACACTGCTACATACGTACATACATATGTATATACACAAAAATGCACGCACGCACACACAAATCTTTGAAAGAAAAACAGGTTGATGCAGTACAAACACAAATCATTTCTTGTTACTCACTGTAAAAATACTTTGCAGGAACTTAACGTTGCTCTGGAAAGAAAAGCCCAATGCGTAAACACTAACGCACACCGTGGGCCAAAAAACACACCAAACCAAACACTAACCATACAGCCAAACCTTACTTTACACAGCAGAAAAAAAATTGTCGTTTCTTGTTTACTTTTGACAAATGGCAGGAATTTAATGTTACTCTACACACACACACACACACATACACAAACCTAACCTCTAGGGTCTAAACTTGACACCAATACACGATACCCAAATCCTAACCTCAGAGTCTAACGCAAGGCTATACAAATCGCAGTCTTAAATATGGTAACCAGTCTTAACCTGGCTTATAGACACATGTACGCGTATTACATGTTTGTATGTCTTATTCCGTTTACGTATACTGTATGCTGCCCAACGTACATGACTTAGGCCTCTGCAACTGATCAGACGTGCAGAAACAGCATCAAAGAAACGGACGCGTGTATGGATTACATTCACATGTTTACATATAAAAAGTACTCCGTTCGTTAACCAATGCTTGTTGGAACAGTCGTCAACGAAGAATTCTTAACAGGTTAAGTGCTAGAACACGACACACTTGGGGCCCTAATTTAGTACAGTACAATAGATCACTTCCGAAAGACACACACAGTACCTTCAGCCAGTTACAACTCGGTGCGCGTCGTTACTGCAAGAAGCTATAGCAGTGGTGACAAACGGGAGTGAGTTTCAAACCGATCTGGCACATCCAAAAGCTGACACACACAGAATGGCGCCTAGAAGCATAATCCTAAGTAAGCTGGTGTCGCGCGGCAGTTGTTTACAAATCTCGCATGCAAGGTGGGATGTATCGACCGCATCCCCTTATCGAGATATCCAAGATGGGAGACGCACAGGCGGATGAAACCCGTCTGTAACAAGACACAAATCCGCTGTTAACGTATTCACACACAATACCCTGCCACAGCTGGCTGCATTTTGAACTGGCGTTATACACATCACACATTTCGACACAAATACAACTTGTTTCAAAGAATTCCTTCAAAAGGCACACACACGACAGGCTATCTTTAAATTCTAAGTAGACGAAAGCAAAAATGGGTTACTATCACCTTAACCTCTTCAGATAAACCTTTAGAGCAGCAGCTCTTAACCTGGGGTCCATGGGGACCCCTTTAAAGGGGTGTGTGGATAAATTTCACGGGGCCGTGAACCTGGATGGGGAAAAAATTACAACTTTATTTTCACTAACCTCAAGGTGAAATTTGGCTTTTCATTCAATAATGAAAGTACGCAAAATAGTAATGTACGCTCTCTACACTCCGAAAGTGTTTAACTTCAGTAAATCTCACTACCTCTATTTTATGCACTCAAATACATTTTTCCGAAAAGGGGCCCGTAGGTTTCACCAGACTCGCAAAACGGACCATGGTACAAAAATGGCTAAGAACCCCTGCTTTAAAAATTAAACGACGTGATTTTCTATTCAACGTTCCCGATTTCCGAAACAGCATTGCTTTTGGAAGGTTCCCAGGCTTCGCCCATTTGTTCTTGTAAAAACAAATGTACGCCTATATGGACATGAGTACGGAGCAGCGGTGGAATGATACTGACGGGGGAAAACCGAAGTACTTGGAGAAAAACCTGTCCCAGCGCCACTTTGTCCACCACAAAGCCCACATGGACTGACCTACGATCGAACCCGGGCCTCCCCTGGAATACGTATATTATTCAGCCCGTACAGCGCAGTAAACACACTCCGTCTCGGTTATAAATACCAGTCAGCTAATGCTGTATAGGGAAATAATCGCTCTTTGTTCTGAGATCCACACAAAATACATAAATACACTGTGTGGGCAGAAAGTAGAATTATATTTAAAGACCCAGTCCGTACCGCGCAGTAAACACGCTCCGTCTCGGTTATAAAAACCAGTCAGTTAATGCCGTATAGGGAAATAATCGCTGTTTGTTCTGAGATCCACACAAAACACATAAATACACTGTGTGGGCAGAACGTAGAATTATATTTAAAGACCCAGTCCGTACCGCGCAGTAAACACACTCCGTCTCGGTTATAAAAACCAGTCAGTTAATGCTGTATAGGGAAATAATCGCTGTTTGTTCTGAGCTCCACACAAAACATATAAATACACTGTGTGGGCAGAACGTAGAATTGAGTGTAAAATGTGGTGGCACATAAAGTGACCAGTGGGCTTTGAAGGGTTGACAAATTTTAAAACAACATTTTAAAGCACAATACACAACAATCACGGCCGGGATAGCGCAGTCGGTACAGCGACTCGCTACGGCTGGAAGGTGCGAGGACTGAACCCCAGTGGCGGCGAGATTTTCCGCACCCGTCCAGGCCGGCGCTGTGGCCCATCCACCCTCCTGTACAATGGTACCCGGTCTCTTTCCCAGAGGTAAAGCGGCCGGGACGTGGACCCCCATCTAGCGCTGAGGTTAAAGAGTAGAGCTACACCTCCACCTCCCCTCTCAGCCTTCATGGCCTGTTCTAGGGTGAACTTTACGTAACACGAAATTCAAATTATTTGTCACTTTTCGCTGTTTATAAAGTAAGGACGCTTCATGAGGCAGTCCTAACACCGAACTCTGTCCAGTACAGTCCACATTTCAGTCTGATATAATGCAAACCTCCTAACATTCATTTGCAGTGTTATCCTCTACTCACCTTTCGTGTCTTCCAAACGACAGTCCCCCTCCCACAAATTCTCCAACAATACATTTCACACCATTTCTAATTTCTCAACTCCTTCAGTCCCAGTAACCATAAAACTGCCACAAAACACACACTTAAACAGTAACACCGACGGTTCGCGGTCAAGCCACTACATATGGCATAGTGACAGCTGCTTTCTTTCCAATGTCCATAACATCGCAGGCTAAAGGTCACAAACATGCGGCGACAATAACTAATATTTTCAGCTCGCCCCAACACTTCAGCACCCAACATGTTCTAAACACACTCTATGGCACGCAGAGGTGTGCAGTGTGTTACACTGCTCATAATTTACGGTATTTCAAACACAGGGGTTGCATAAAGGTGAAAACAGATTCTAGAATGTGACCCAGCGACAGGCGTCACAGCCCGCAAGTACCTCTACCTCTGTCCTCAACAAAACCGCTGCGCAAACCTCAAACCTCAGATATGAATAGAAATCCACTCAAAATCCGTCCAAACACAACTACATTCCCTTTCATACACCTACATTTTTCGACCCATTTCAGGTCACCCTCAAGTTCACAATATGTGTTTGAAACATACTGAGGAAGGAAAATACGTAAGTATGTAAAATGCGATTAAAACTATTAATATGTTAGAATTATTATTTCTGTTATATACAACACAGCGGGATGGCATCCTTTAAAATTGTCAGATATTTAGTTTCTCAGTAAATTCATCCCAAAAGCTTCTACACTGATACGGTCGGCCATGCATGTGCCTCAATTACGGCCAGCTCAAAACGACCCGTTATAAACCCTGCCGATAACTTTAAATAATAACCAGTGCCGTCTATGCGTGGGTAACGCCAATCATATCTCCTATGGCGAGTAACTCAACAATTTATGGAACGCTGCGTTCAGAGACTGTGTAAAACAGCACGGGATGCGGAAGTTGATGGACATTTACATCCTCTACCCGTTATGGCCAACCAGGGAAACAACACTGAAGTTGCTTTCAGTATGAAGTTCACACCAAATCCATAAAACTGTATTGCATACCTCTAAATCCACGTTCCAAGAAATATTTTGTACAAAAATAAACTAGACACCGCGTCGACAGACACTGCCACCTTCTACATTACCTGACTAGTGCATTCTTAGAACCACATTTACAGTTTTTGCACTGTTACGTATACAGCAATGCATTACAACCACATAATACGGGCAGCGATCAGTAAAGATTAAGGAATAATGAATGACAAGAAATCAGGTCTCCTGGGATGAAGCAGTACTTTGGCGAGTGCTTACCGATGTTCCTGAACGAACGTACTGGCCGACTAGTTGACCCTAGAAGATAAATGCACTACATTCCTTCGACAAGTCGGGAGACACCCACCAACACAGCGATATCCAACAACCCCTTGAATTCTCAAGTACGCCACTGTGAAAGGCTTAGAATTCGCATACAATGACAGGATTAAACATCCCGAGTCGCTTCAATATACACATCCGCTTGGAAATAAAGAAGTACTGCCTACCTAAAAACAGCTACACTGCACTATAACATTTGCAGTTAACGCTCCATTCAGTAATACTGGTGTGTAGAGAATCTTACAAACAACTCCTTAACTGTCAACAGACTAGTCAACACGATTTGGGGCAAACATCTTATAATTCACTCAAAAACAACTACGGAACACGCAATTATATAATATTCATATTCAATATATCACATACGCTGCAACGCATTTACTGAAAATCCTGTATTTTGGCGCAGGAAAAACAAAATACATGAGCTCTTTTTATATTAAGCCTACGTCGCAAATCCGAGCACAGCGACGCCCAGCGCTTGGCTACCGAACCAGCGGGCTGCAGAGCCAGCTCACAGCGAGCGGCCCGGCCGAAACCCTTCGCGTCAAACTTCGCGTCCACCGCGTCCACATAGCGATATTAGCTTAACCCTGCTCGCAAACACCTCGACTGGGGGCACACGTTATCAAGAACGGTTCGGATTCTGATGTCACTGTAATCGAAATCAGGCCTGCTCAGACCACAAGAAGCAACCAAAACACAATTCCACAACCTAGTTAACACACTGAACGTACGACTGACTAGCAAATTCCTACCTGATTTCAGGTAGAGCAGCGACCAACGATTGTGGCGACGTACGAAACACTACACATCACAATACAATCACACACACACACACACACATGGTCAGACGCTAACATGTTGGTTACTCCATACCTCCTTCACTTTTCACACTTTCGTACTGACACACGGAGGCTCCGTTGGTCTAGTCATCCTAGGCAATAGCCCGCAGTGCTATCCACACGGAGTTCCATATAAATATTCCCACTGATCAGGCCTTCCGGTCCGTCAGCTGCCCACAGAATCAACGAACTCCTTTGTTCACACGCCCGTGCGTTCCCCACAGGCACAAAACGCTGCAGCACACAATACTACTGGATGCAGTGTCTGTATCCAGCACTCAACACACGCACCGACACCGTGCGGTCCTCACAAACCAGTTCGTCTAACCGTAATGGGTATTCCCAGTCCCAAGTCACAGCAAAGATAAGACACAGTCCTCTTCTACACCACAAAAAAGAAACACAAGATACATAAAAGGAATGTCGCTGTACTCCATTAACGCAACACCTCCTTCCTCCTCTCTCGACGGTCTCCTACTGGCAGCAAAGCTGTACTCGGTTTGGTTTTACTGGAACTGGAGTACAATCTCGCGAGGCGGGTCTTCAGCTTCTGCCGACAGAGGTCATCAGCGTTTCATTCTGAGTCTGCGTCTTGCTACGTTGCCAGTTTTACTGCGCATCCGTAGGATAGTGGTGGGGCCACTAGGATAAAACAGTGCCTGGCTATCAAATTTGTTGGGCTCAATCCTCTACACTCCCTGGCGTCCGAGATTACATAAACATGTGTGGCCATTCGCTCTCGCTGCGCGCATATGAAGTAAATTGTCAGTTACAGCCGTAATATGATTGCTGATAAGCATACTCGTACGTGGCATTATTGTGACCCGTGCTTCGAGAATGGAGGACGAACCAATCTGCTGCATTTATCAGTAATATGAATAAAGGCTGTTGCTTAGTGACCGTTCATATTCACCTTCCGTTAAGTAGAGCATCAGGCCTCTCAAGAATCAAAATTAATTCATGCATTATGAATCCTGAGGCACCAAGGTAACGCTCGCTGAATGGCGCCTGCACTGCAGGGCCGCCACCAGAAGGCAGCATACAACAACCCCCGGGCCCGGTGTTCTAGCGGTCCAAAAGCAGAAGAGCTGCAGCCCCTGAGTAGTTTGTCAACAAAATTGTTAGAACACTAACAACCAACACTAACGAAATACTGTTTAAGCATCCAGCCCCTGTTTTGCGTCTTTTTCCTTCAACGCCCCTTGCCAATTTAAATCACTTCTAAAATTTGCACCCTCTCATTTTACGTTTAACGCCCTTTGGCTGGCTGCGTTCTATTACGCTAACACCTTAATTCTGACGGGAATATGATTTTCGATTTACGCCTTTTTATAAGACAAAACCCAATTAACCTTTTAAAGCCTAGCGGTAACTTTACACACGAACAGGTTTAACACTAAAAAATTCTACGTGGTGCCCACATTGCGTTTATGTGTTTTGTACGGATCTCAGAACAAACAGCAACTTTTGCCTTATAAAACATTAAGAGATTGGTTTTTATAACCGAAGTGGAGAGTGTTTACATCGCGGTACGCACTGAGTCCTTATATAAAACAGATACGCTTCGTCTTTAAAGGGTTAAAGGCAATAATTACTGCCGCTTGAGTCGACGGCGTTCGTCTTATATCTAACACAGAGGGATAAAAGCGCAGAAAATTACGCCCTTTTTAATTTACGCCCACTTTTTTCAGCAACGCAACTAGAGGGTAAACCAAGGGATGGATGTACACACTTGTCCACTTGAGCTGGACGGTCCGGGTTCGTATCTCGGAAGAGGCAAGAAATGTTTCGTTTCTCCGAAACGTCCAGACCGGCTCTGGCGCCCACTAATCCTACCATTCAGTGGATACCGGCGTTCTTTCCCGCGGGTAAAGCGGCCGGGGCGTGAAGTTCACCACTCAACTCTATCTAGTCCATCTACTCACTCTATACGCCCGCCGTCATGACTTGCGGCATGGAGAGCTTCACCTTGTGCCTAAACTGACTGACTGACTGACTGACTGACTGACTGACTGACTGACTGACTGACTCCAAGGAGCAGAGGCCTTCTTGAGAAGCTAACAGTTTCTCAGATACTCAAGAAATTCCCCGCATTTTATGGAACCTGCAGGTTCATTACCACATTCACAAAAGCCCGCCACCTGTCCCTATTCTGCGCCAGCTCAATCCAGTCCATACCCCATCCCACTTCTTGAAGATCCATTTTAATATCATCCTCCCACCTGCGCCTGAGTCTCCCAAGTGGTCGCCTTCCCTCAGGTGTCCCCACCAAAATCCTGTATGCACGTCTCCTTTCCCCCACACGTGCTACTTGCTCCGCCCATCTATCTCATTCTTCTCCATTGCCTAAACTGACAGACACGCGGAAAACTTCTTAAGTCGCTGAGCGCCTGCAGGACCCTAAAAGATAAAGATTAACCTTTTAAAGCCTAGCGGTAACTTTACATACGACCAGGTTTAACATTAAAAAAAATTCTACGTGGTGCCCACATTGCGTTTATGTGTTTTGTACGGATCTCAGAACAAACAGCAACTTTTGCCTTATAAAACATTAAGAGATTGGTTTTTATAACCGAAGTGGAGTGTTTACAGCGCGGTACGCACTGAGTCCTTATATAAAACAAATACGCTTCGTCTTTACCAAGTGTTAAAGGTAAAGTACGCCATACATCCTAAAGGCTCACGAGGGGCGGGTAGAGCTCTACTCTTTCTTTAACCTCGCCTCCAGTTGGGGGTGGGTGGTCAACGCCACGCCCCGGCCGCTTTACCCCCGGGTAAGAGAGCCACTACCCACTGTACAGGAGCCTGAGTGGGCCCCAGCGCCGGTCTGGACGGGTGCAGAAATCTCGCCCCTACCGGGATTCACTCACCGGACCGTCCAGCCCGTAGCGAGTCGCTATCCCGGCCCACTCTGCAGAATTGTGCGCCACGGAACTGGTTCACTGGAATCGCACGGACGGCGGTCGAACAGTGTTCGGCGATTTGAAAACACACTAGATCGGTAACCAGTGGTGACACAACAGCCATGACTCAACACACACAAGAATAATTGGACAGACAGACCGTCGTTATACGTTTCTCTTCCAAATGGCAGTTAAAGCACTATTTGGCACTCACATACAGATGTGTGGCTCTAAACAAAGAGCATTCTCAGAACCCCAGTAATAACGTTTACAACGAAGTCATCCGAACAGTCATGGCTGTTTTCCTCCAGGACACAAACAGTTTACAGCCGAGTTACGTTACGTTGTTGCGGCTCATTATCCGAGCAGAAACATCCACGGAACTGGCTGTTGTTAGATCTATCAATCTGCCACAACAAAACTGTGGGAATGCAGTCTGTCTCGAGCCAGTTCAGTCCATTTCTTGCATTACACAACCGTCTGCACCTCAGTATAACTGTTGTTATATAAAATTTATTTAAAAACAGTGAGGCAACATGTTTCGGTCGCTCATGCTATCATCTGCAGGCCTGATACGACATAAAATTGAAGATTTCTTGCCTGTGAGATCTCATGGGGGGTTACAGTGAACCACTGGTTTTTATGGTTAAAGTACAATATTAAAATGCATAAAATACAGCGTAACTGTTATGACATGCCGATGTTTTGAACTCATAAAACAAGTGATTTGAATTTTGAGGAGGCAGTTTGAGGTAAAATCATTGTACTTTGCTTTGCTTTATAGCTGCAGAGGTGGCAGAGTACCCACTTTCCCGAAGGCGGACTGTACGTGCGACGGGCGTATGTAGATTTTTTGTTTGCTTCATCATTTTTAAATAAATTTTATATAACAAGTGTTATACTGACGTTGTGCAGACGGTTATATAGTATAATTAATTGTTAACCTAACACCGGTGTGCAGTCCCTTAAAATTCAGTCCATTTCACATTACCACAAATCTGAGACGTTCTCTAATAACTGGATTCTTCGCCTTCACCGCCCCCCCCCTCCTCAAGCTCCCACCCCGTCCTGATAATTCTTTCCTAGGAGTTACATACTGCATATTTATGCACGAAATTTCCGCGATACATAGTGGAACCCGGTTATAACGACATTACTTTATGCGACACCTCGCCTATAGCGACAGATATCCTGTGGTTCCAATTAATTCCTCACTGTTAACCATAACATTATATTCCTCGGCTATCACAACACCCGTTTATAACGACACAAAATATTCAGTCCCTTTCACGACGTTATAGCCGAGTTCGAGTGTACTATCATTTTGTAGCAGTTTTAACATCTGTAGCACAACGCAGTGGAAGCCTGCAGGGTCACAAGAACAACACTGTTATGAATTCAGCTGAAATCAATACAAGCGGGAGAGGCGAATCTCCTACATCCCGGCAGCTCGGATCATGACGGTTGACGCGACGTACGCCGGGGCTTCCTCGCGATTACTGTATTAGGTGAGAGGTCAGGTTGCCCTGTGGGGTTAGAGAGGCCAACGAATGTTGCCGAGTGCTAATTTTTTGATGCAAACCAAACCGAAGGAGATGCGCCTAACAACAGCTCTGCGACTCTTTTAAGTTCTTACAGCGGTGCTGCTGAAGATTCAGGTCTTCTGGGATACGACGTTTCGAAGGATCGTACTGCACTCATCTTCAGGGTCGAGCAGTCAAGAGCGGTATCTTCAATAGAAAGCAGGCAGGGTGCAAGCCCTGTAACTGGGCAGGCCAGATGATTTCTGCCGAGTGTCCAGCGCCTCAGCGGCATCCACCGACTGACAGACCACCACAAACATGTTCGTCACCAAACACGTTAGCTGCAGCAGACAGTCCTCGCTCACGTCGCCCCTAACAACTCCGTTTTGCTTGAACGTTGACATATTTTAAGACGGCAGAATCTTCAACGACGAGACTAGCAGGCATTTTAATTAACTTCTAGCGGGCGGGCGAGGGGGGCGTCCCATGTCGTGTTTCTCAATCACGTGATGTCAACAAACTGAATTACATAAACTGTTGCAACTCCCAACCTAAGGGAAGCAGACCACTTGGGAGACCCAGACGTAGATGGGATGATAATATTAAAACGGATCAAGCAGTGGGATGGGGCATGGACTGGATTGAGCTGGCTCAGGATAGGGACAGGTGGCGGGCTCTTGTGAATGCGGTAATGAACCTCCGGGTTCCATAAAATGCGGGGAATTTCTTGACTAGCTGAGAAACTGTTAGCTTCTCAAGCAGGCCTCTGCTTCATGGAGTTAGTTAGTTAGTTAGTTAGTTAGTTAGTTAGTTAGTCAGTCAGTCAGTCAGTCAGTCGGTCGGTCGGTCGGTCGGTTGGTTGGTCGGTTGGTTGGTTGGTTGGTTGGTCGGTTGGTGGGTTGGTTGGTTGGTTGGTTGGTCAGTCACTCAGTCAGTCAGTCAGTTGCAACTCCCACAGCCCAACTCCTTGTGTTCTGATGTTACGAACATTTCGGCACATAACTTTCGCAAGCCTACCTCCGAAAGGGCTCTTCCTTACACTCAGTAACCACGCAGTATTATTTGTTGCGGTCCGAAGAGTTCTCTCAGATACTTTGTTGGTCCCAGCGGTTAGAAAGAACTCTTGGGAGAGGCTGAAATTACAAAACTACTGAAAACAAAAGCAACGCCACAAATATGTATCCAGTCTGCGAGAGGCCACTCGCTGCTGTGCAAACCAAAACGTCCCTAAAGCGTTTCTGCAAACAGCACGCTGCCCTGTTTCTCGCATCTCGCCTTGCTGTCTGCATGCCAGAACTCACATTTTGCTGAGAGGTTTTTCATACAATTTAATATTGCTGACTCCTAACTACTTTATCCACCACATGTAAACCTCACTGAAAGCGAACACAGCATACTAAAGCAGGGGTGCACAAAGTTTCCAAATATTAGCAGCCACTTCAAAATTCTAAGCCCCAGAAGGGTGACACAATGAGAACCCACAAATACTAGGCGCCCCCATACAAAATTCAGTCACCACGGCAAACTGGTGCCCAGGATTTTGGTACCCCTGTACTGAAGTGACTTAAACACATTTTTAAACACGGATCTGTGTACCGCAAACTGCACTCTGTATGGGAAATATGAAGTGGGGGTCACAGGGTCTTTCCTTTAAGACATGTAAGGCCACATTTAGGGCTCACGTCCCGTCAGACCTTCCAACCAGACCTGTTAAGTATATTTAGTTTAAATCAAAACCAACGAACGCACAGGATCACTGACAAGTGAAAGATGTATTTTCAACCCCTACATATGTTTCGGCAAATGAACTGCCATCCTCAGGGGGTGTTTATAAAAGAAGTGCAAGTGCTTACTGCATCCAAATATGTAACAGGTGGTTTCACAGTAGGAATATTTACACATGTCACAATTTTTAATGTACAGCTGCATGAAACCATAAAATCAAAACTTAACAATAACACAACACGCCTCAAGTAGTGACGATAAATAAATATGCCGAAACATATGTAGGGGTTCAAAATACAGCTTATATTTGTTAATAACCTTGTTCATTTGCTGGTTTTGACTTAACTCGTGATTAGATGCACGATGCATACAACACAACATTTGTTAAGTATGGTACAGCCTTGAATCACGGCCAGGCCATTCGTCCAGATTCCGAAGCTGCAGGTTTCTGTTGGTTTGTTCTTTCTAAACGCTCAGCCCACAGTCCAGTCCCAACAACAACACGACCCTCTGAAGGCTGATGTGCATCCAGACTGTGCTGGAAAAACTCTACATCGTACCTCACAGAGAAACCTTCGTCTCCAGCGTGAAGGCCGGCAAGCTGAACTGCTTGGGTAAAGTGACGGTGCTCTGTCAGACTCACATGAAGCACATACGAGGTTCCTACATTTTTGGAAAAATTCTATACCCCTGTATCACAACACACAGGCCCACATCCAGCCTGCACACTAATAAAGATGGCACTTCCATCGGTCTGTCACCACACAACAACGCCCCACCAAACGTTTCTCCCATCTTTAATGACATCTCACAGCTCTGACGGGTGTAAAATACTAAACTTTGGGCCAGAATGCATGAGAAGGGTCACAGAAATTAATACACTTCAATGGTCTCAAGCAGATAATGACGTCGTGTTTTAAATGCATGGGTCATAGCAGTGTCCTTGACTGCCCGTCCACTGGGTTACTTGCAGAAGCTGTGGTGTATTCTTCTGTCTAGAGAGGCTACGAACACTGCAACACGCACCAGTAAATGCGGTTCTACTTCCAGGATTCTAAGCCCTTGCCTTCAGAACAGGATGCCTCAGAATACAGCACACAAAATTAAATTATACTTTCTTTTACACTAAACGCCTGACAGAATTTTTTAAATTCTAAAAGGTTTTGACAATACTGTATAATGTGTGGTGATGGGTTTATGGACTTTATCCATCGTCCGAAGAGTAAAATATTAAAAATACTAAAAACTTAAAAAATTAAAACACAACGTTTCGGAAGTTGGCTGTGCTTCTGTCCTCAGGTGACTGAAGTGATGGTCCAGTGATGGAGGCTAGATCTGTCTCAGGGACCCAACAGAATAGGTGTTCTTCTATTCTCCCCCTCCATTCACCTGAGGACGGAAGCAGAGCCAGCTTCCGAAACGTTGTGATTTTAATTTTTTAATATTTTTAATATTTTACTCTTCGGACGATGGATAAAGTCCACAAACCCATCACCACACAAGAATTGTTTAAGTAAATACACAAAACTTAATGCGTTAAAAAATACACACGCACTTGCATGTATCTGCGTACACTCATACGTACGCAAATTCATTTTATAACAGAATAGTACGGATTAGTCACTCACACACTTGGCGCAGTATCAAGCATCAGACGCAACGCGTGTGGCGTCCCGAAATATTTACATGGGTTAGCATGGAACCTGATTAGCAGGCACTAAGACGGAACTTTTAAACATAAATTACCCGCACGCCTGAAATCTTTAAAACCCACTGCCGCACGCCTACACCTCGGCCTGCTTCTTTGTTATCACAGCTGAAACAAGTTTCGAGCGCAGAATTTTAAATTTTAATGGACCTTGGGCACTCGGAGTCTAATCTGGTGTGTGGATGCGATTCTAACGTGTAATTGCACGTGAACTGCAGTCCGTGGGCTTCTGGTGACATGGAGGAACCTGCTACTTACTGCAGCTTACAGTTCCCTTCATCCTCCAGGTACACCCTCAGCTCAAGAGGCGAAATAAGAGGCACGCGGACAGGTCGTTGAGGTTTAATGCACGTGCGAGCACAGACCACATTAGAAGCACAATAAGAACAGCTCAAAAATCACATTTCACATGTTTTATTTGCACACATCTAGGCATCACGATCTCCACTGTAACTTCCAGTAATTTCACGCAGTCCAGCAGTTTGTGTATTAATATGTCACATTTTACAGTTCTGATTCCAGTTAGGCGCCAGGCTTCCTTCTGGAAAAATAACGATTTTTCTCTGAAGTTTTGCTACAGTCTCTTCAGCATGACAAAAAGCAATGACTGCAGTCACAAAGGGTACGGTATGTAACCTCCTCGGGGGTAAATTTGTAGCAGCATGAAGCTGACACCTCACCTCCATCTACTGTCGAGGCTAAAAATGAGTAGAGCCATACCTCCATTTTCCATACGCCAACATGGCGTGCATACGGACAAATTTGCTTTGCCTGTGGAGAAAGACTATTAGATTTCCCTCCATACAGTTCACTGTGCCAGGTAGGACTTCTGCAGCACAGTCAAAATATATCAACGTTTAACATCCTGCGACGTCACATCATCTGTGTTTTGGTATGTTCTTTCTCACAGACTTCGGCGATGAAATTTGTCGGTCGAAATTAATATTGCCCGCGCCTCAATCATGCGCAAACAATGCAATTAAATCGTAACTAATGCAGTCCTAATGTGTGTCCATGCAGACCTGCAAATAATTGCACGGGTTAAACGGTAATTAGCTGTTTAAAGACTAAAATTAACCTGAGTTATATTTAAAGATCCAGTCTGCACCGCGCAGTAAACACACTCCGTCTCGGTTATAAAAACCAGTCAGTTAATGCTCTGTAGGGAAATAATCGCTGTTTGTTCTGAGATCAACACAAAACACATAAATACACTCTGTGGGCAGAACGTAGAATTATATTTAAAGACTCAGTCCGTACCGCGCAGAAACACACTCCGTCTCGGTTATAAAAACCAGCCAGTTAATGCTGTATAGGGAAATAATCGCTGTTTGTTCTGAGATCCACACAAAACACATAAATACACTGTGTGGGCAGAACGTAGAATTTGTGAATGTTAAACCTGGAGGTACGTAAAGTAACCACTGGGCTTTTAAGTGTTAAGGCATGTCCAAGACTGCTGGTGGAATGATCGCGCTGATAAGTGATACAGAAGATACGCTTCTTAATGCGACCAACAGCCTGTACACGGGACACACACACACCACACAGACACAAAAGCCTTGTGCCAGATCGGCAGAGGGTTAAATCATACACCTTCCTTCTTCAGTGTCGTATTTTGGATGTGATTTCAGGGGAAGACTTGTCTTAAAAGCAGTAAGAATGTCTCCTTTGTAATAGATGCAGAACCGAGCTAAGATTTTAGCTACAACAGTGGCGACATACAGTGACTGTAAAATAAGCTATCCAGAGTCGCCTGAATTCATACTGAATCTGACACACTTAAAATGCATTTAAGAATGATTTATTTGGTGATAATGACCAGCCAGTGAACTGCTCCTAGCCCAGCCTGGTGGCTTCATTACATTTCCTGACAGACAACTACAGATATTTCAGAAGTACACGTAACTGTTATGGTGGCACTGTCATTACTTGCTTCTCTACAAGCTGCGTGCAACTTAACCCTTTAAAGACGAAGGGTATCTGTTTTATATAAGGACTCAGTGCGTACCGCGCTGTAAACACTCTCCACTTCGGTTATAAAAACCAATCTCTTAATGTGTTATAAGGCAAAAGTTGCTGTTTGTTCTGAGATCCGTACAAAACACATAAACACAATGTGGGCACCACGTAGAATTTTTTAATGTTAAACCTGGTGGGTGGTACGTAAAGTTACCGCTAGGCTTTAAAAGGTTAATATTCACACTTTGTCAATTGTGACCAGTTGCCAGCTTCACGTTCAGCACACCTTTACCGTCTTTAGAAGCGTCTTCAGTATGCAGTGCACGAACACTGTCGAAGTTACACGAATTCTGTAGTGGAGGAATACAATATAGACAATCAGGACCCTCTAAAGACACAAAACAGAACACGCAGTGGGTACTATTTCACGACTAGATTTGGCACAGCATCGATTGTTTAACGGCTACACAAACTGTTCGTGAAGAGTGGAGGAAGGAGCTGAATGCACACCTGTTCAGCATTGAATGGCCTCAAATGCCTGAGTTCTCGTCTGAGATGCGACCACTCCTATTTCTGCATCAGTTCGTTCGGTTCCCAGTAAGACACAACCCCAACATATCGACCTGTGCATCTGTGTCCTTCCGCAACAAAAGACTTAGCCTTAAACGACTGCAAGCCAACACCAGCACAATTCTTTTCCAATCCCTGGACAGGCCCGGAGGGTTCCAGGGGGTTGGGGCTCCCAAAAATAGGCACATGAAGGCGGTAAGGTCGGCCCTACGCACCGGCCGCCTTTACCCCCCAAATAAATATTTCTGGTACTCATTTCTGTTAGATGCTGAGTCCACCCCAGGACCATAGTGCGGTCGGAAGGATTATGTCAATGAAAAATTCCAATGACACCACCGGGAATCGAACCCGGGACCTTCCGCTTGTAGCGCAGTGCCTCAACCAACTGCGCCACCGCGTGTACTGAATGTTGGATAAAGGCTTAAAACTTGCTGTAAATGAGACAGCAGAGAAATAATTAATTAAGTTGTGCGACGTTCTTCCCAAACAAAACCACCTCTCTGACAGCGGCAGTTTGCACAACCGAACTGAACGCTTCGCAATGGAATGCCCTCTTCTGCCCTCCTTTCTTTTCCGGAAATGTATTTACAGCATCAAGAAGCTAATAACTACACACGTGTTCTAACGCGACACCAGGTTCTGGACGACACGTGTTGCGACGTCGCACGCCGTTACCCATGACCGCAATGACGGTGCAGGTGCAAAGTGCTGCTGCGCCACTAACAAAAGCCTCGAATGTAGCAACTTCCTAGCAGTTGCTGACACCAGTATGGCGGATCCTTTTGCACGCACTGGACTGAACGCACACGTAACTGGATATGTTTCTCGCTACAACACCCAACCGTCGTTGTGAATTAAACCACTCTTGCACTAACGGTTTGTCTATATTTACAGGAATTCAAGTAAGTAACGCGGGACCGTGCATATGCCGATATTAGGTACGGCGTTCATGGCTATAATTCAATGATACCAACACGAAAAAAGTTAAAACGAACTGGACGCTGAATTAACTCTTTAAAACGTACCGGTTACTGTACGTACCGCCAGGTTTAACATTCACAAATTCTGCGTTCTGCCCACACAGTGTGTTTATGTGTTTTGTGTGGATCTCAGAACAAACAGCGATTATTTCCCTATACAGCATTAACTGACTGGTTTTTATAACCGAGACGGAGTGTGTTTACTGCGCGGTACGGACTGAATCTTTAACTATCCCCTCTAAAGCCCAGTGGTTACTGTATGTACCGCCAGGTTTAACATTCAACAATTCTACGTTCTGCCCACAGAGTGTAGTTATGTGTTTTGTGTGGATCTCAGAACAAACAGCGATTATTTCCCTATACAGCATTAACTGACTGGTTTTTATAACCGAGGCGGAGTGTGTATACTGCGCGGTACGGACTGGGTCTTTAAATATAATTCTACGTTCTGCCCACACAGTGTGTTTATGTGTTTTGTGTGGATCTCAGAACAAACAGCGATTATTTCCCTATACAGCATTAACTGACTGGTTTTTATAACCGAGGCAGCGTGTTTACTGCGCGGTACGGACTGAATCTTTAACTATCCCCTCTAAAGCCCAGTGGTTACTCTATGTACCGCCAGGTTTAACATTCAACAATTCCAACTTCTGCCCACACAGTGTGTTTATGTGTTTTGTGTGGATCTCAGAACAAACAGTGATTACTTCCCTATACAGCATTAAGTGACTGGTTTTTACTACCGAGACGGAGTGTGTTTACTGCACGGTACGGACTGGGTGTTTATACATAATTCAGGTTAATCTTTGTCTATAAAAGGTCAATGTAGGAGAACTGCAACCTGACGCGTCGCCACACTGCACACTGTTATGACTGTCAGCACATGTTGAACCCATTTCCTGCTCTGCTAAATAGAAACAACTGAGTAAACGAAAAACGATAGCATCTCATTGCGTTAAGAGCCCCACATAAGCACATTACACCAAATTGTATGTTCTGGGGGGGAAAAAAGCTGTTCGATCAAGCTTCATGTTCTGTTCGACCGACGGAGCTTGTGCTGTCGACTGAGATGCAAAACGGTCGAACCCGGTTATAACGACATCGCTTTAAGCGACACCTCGCCTATAGCGTCCGTTATTCTGTGGTACCAATTAATTCCTCACTGTTAACCATAACATTATACACCTCGGTTATAACAACACTCGTTTATAACGACACCAAATATTCAGTCCCCTTCATGACGTTATAACCGGGTTCCACTGTATTTAAAAAGTGCAGTCTGAGATTTTTACTGCAACGAATGTCGGTCCGTGCAGTTTGTTACACGGGTACCAACTTTCACACGTGTGCAATAATTCTGTCCTCACAGTGGAGGCAGCAGGTTCTTCCGAAACTACGTGGTGGAACATAGAAGAAGATCCATAACCTTGACAGCTTGAGAGATAAATTTACAGACGTTGCTGTAGTGCATTTAGCGAGTAACTGAACTAAAACGCGAATACGGTTAGCAATGTGTGCCATGTACATAAGACACGCCTGTCTTTTACGCTCTAAGAACGACAGACACGTAAAACAAACCAGTCATAACCGAATTACGCCCGTGGACCAAAGTCGCTGTGGAATCATCACAGGCCAGGTGGAGGTCTTAAAACGTCCAGCTGAGTCTTCTATTAATCACAGAGCACGAATGATACCCATCATAAATACAGGACGGCGCTAATGCAACTATTGCCTTGAGATATTCCAGGGTTTGTGACTTTTTGTAACTGTTCATGTTTTGTGTTCTTCTGGATTAATCTCTTTAAGTGTTTCATTAAACAAGTCGCGACAGAATGGTTGTACCGCAGCGTGTAACTGTAATGCGGTATTATCGGATTGAATCCATTTATAATTGGGATTGCAGCCACGCTGAACTTCATGTTTTGCAAAAGGAAACAAAACATCCACTAATTACAACAGCGAATAACACACTGGCGGACCTGCCAACACCACAAAACATTACAGCAATACGGCGTTTTTGGAACAGTTTAGAATAGGATATTGATACTTATGTCCGAGAAAAATAGGCCGATATAATTCAGCAGCCACACGTCGCTCAACGCACAGATCCTCTCACTGACCTAACAGCGGTGCAGCTTCAACTTGGTCTGTCCAACCGTTCGGCCTGCCATCTAGCTGCGCCTAAGGAGAAGTGCAATTAATGTGGCACACCGAGGGCCGAAGTTGTATCGCAGTAGTATCACATTAGCATCGTGTGGGTATAAACAACAGGAGGCCAGGAAGCGAGCGGGTGAACTGGCGACAGAAAGATGCCAGGATTATGAAAAGGAAGGAAATGGGAGAAACTGAGAGGAGTGCACCATCAAATGACTGAAACTGACAGCACTTTATCACAAAGTAACTGGAACTGACAGGGCTGTATCACAAAGTAACTGGAACTGACAGGGCTGTATAAATAACTGGAACTGACAGGGCTGTATCGCTAATGAACTGGAACTGACAGGGCTGTATAAATAACTGGAACTGGCAGGGCTGTATCACAAAGTAACTGGAACTGACAGGTCTGTATCACAAAAGCCAGAATCTGATTAGGGTGTACCACTAAATGACAGAAACGGATGGGGCTGCCTCCTACGCCACGTCAACCTCCCCTTCCACCCTTTTCATTTTAACGTACGTAATCAATACGTCACCCCGTCCTATGGCGATGTCTACAGTTTTCACGGCACAGCTAAACAACCCACAGATCACCTGAAGTCTACAAAGCAGTTCATGGGCCTTTCTGTTTTCGGAAACCACACCAACACCTACATGGAGAATACGACGGCACCATCTGCAGTCTCAGCCTGCCTCCAAGCACATCGCCATGAACGGGGTAAAACGCCGGGTATTCTAGAGTCCAGCTACACGCTCCAGTCCCTCTGTCCCATAGGAAAGTTGTGGGACACCCGTCAGTCTGAACGGTCCCTGTCTATAAGCCAGTCCTTCGTGTTCTGTTCTTAGTGAATGGTGTCCACAGCTCGAATTAGCGGTCCCCAAAATACCAGTCCACCGCTTTACCAGTGACACACTGTTAGAATCAAAAGTTTGAAATAAACACTTGGAGCCGGGGGGAGGGGGGGCGGGGGGAATGTAGACGCAGATGAATGTATCCAGCTATTAGGCAGTCTGCCCGCCTCGCCTATTCTTAGCCCCCATTCACGAGGCAATCTGCAGGCGACCCAACACATCTCATTCAGACATTCCTGTACTTCTGTGTAGCAGTTTAAGACACTGGCAAGTCGTCATTCTCTAAATGTCTGTAGCAATTTAGCTGTGCTGTGGTGAACAATGCCCTTTGTCAAAAGCAGCATTTGTACAAACACGTAATCGTCTTACAAGCAACATAAGTGACGGTACGGACAGGAGAGCCCAGCCTCATCCCCAGTAACAACTCTAGCTGTACTGCCCGCCACTCCGCATTTATCACGTACATACAACTAACTCCACGGAGCAGAGACCTTCTTGAGAAGCTAACAGTTTCTCAGCTAGTCCAGAAGTTCCCCGCATTTTATGGAACCCGAAGGTTCATTACCGCATTCACAAGAGCCCGCCTCCTGTCCCTATCCTGAGCCAGCTCAATCCAGTTCATGCCCCATCCCACTTCTTGAAGATCCATTTTAATATTATCCTCCAATCTACGCCTGGGTTTCCCCATCAAAATCCTGTATACACCTCGCTTTTCCCCCATACGTGCTACATGCCCCGCCCATCCCATTCTTCTCGATTTGATTACCCGAATATTTGTTGATGAGTACAGGTCATTAAGTTCCTCGTTATGTAGTCTTCTCCACTCCCCTGTCGCCTCGTCCCTCTTAGGCCCAAATATCCTCCTCCGGGCCCTATTCTCGAACACCCTCAGTCTTTGTTCCTCCCTCAGTGTGAGAGACCAAGTTTCACACCCATACAAAACAATAGGAAAAATTATAGTTCTGTATACCCTAATCTTTGTGTTTTTGGATAGCAACCTGGAAGACAAAAGATTCTGCACCGAATGATAGCAAGCATTCCCCGACTTCAATCTGCTCTTAATTTCTTCATGAATGGAGTTTCGATTCGTTAGGGTTGTTCCCAAATATCTGAATTCTTCCACCCTTTCAAAGGATTTATTATCTATATTTATGTTGTGATTGTGTCCTGCATTCTGATTTCGAGACATGACCATGTACTTAGTTTTCTCAGCATTTACTTCTAGACCAATCTCCTTACTAGCAATCACTAAATCTTCTGCATTTTTCTTTATACTATGTATGCTTCCGCCCAATAGATTAACATCATCAGCATAAACCAGAAGTTGATGTGTACCATTCAATTTCAAGCCCTCCTGGTTTGCCTGAACCTTCCTAATGGTATATTCTAGAGCAAAGTTGAAAAGCAATGGCAAAAGAGCATCTCCTTGTTTCAAGCCAATCTTAATAGGAAACGTGTCAGACAAATGTTTGCCTACCCGAATTCTGCTATACGTTTCACTTAGACACATTTTTATTAACCTTACTAGTTTCATGGGGATACCGAACTCAATGAGAATATTATACAAGACCTCACTCCTAACTGAATCATAGGCTTTCTTGAAGTCTATAAATAGCTGATGCACTGCCTCATTGTATTCCCATTTTTTCTCAAGTATTTGACGAATGCTGAATATATGATCAGCAGTTGACCTGTTACGTCGAAATCCACACTGATGATCCCCAATAATTTCCTCTGCATATGGAGTTAACCTTGACGAAAGAATGTTGGATAGAATTTTGTACGCAGTCGACAACAGCGATATGCCTCGATAGTTATTGCAATCTGTCTTATGACCCTTCTTATAAATAGGCACAATGACCGACTCCTTCCATTCCTCAGGCAATTCCTCCTTATTCCAAACAGAAATAATCAGTTTATGGATTTCAGACCGAATAATCCTACCCCCTGCTTTAATCAATTCTGCTGGAATCTGATCAATACCTGGTGATTTGTGTCTTTTTAGCTTTTCAATAGCCATCTCAACCTCAAAGGCACTGGGCTCAGGCACTAGTGGCTCTGCCGTGTGTACTTCAGTCTGCCTAACATCATTAACCCCGTGTATATTCAACAGCTGGGAGAAGTGATTCCTCCACCTAGCCAAAATACTGTGGGAGTCTGCAACCAGGTCACCCTTCTCATCATTTACTACATTAATTCTAGGCTGGTACCCCCTCTTAAACTCATTGATACCCCTATACAAGTCTCTTATATTCTTGTTCTTACTGTTTGTTTCAATTTCATTAATTTTAGCTTTCAGATATTCCTTCTTTTTGTGCCTTAAATGTCTACTAGCTTCACGTCTTACGTTGTGCAGATTATCTCCGTTATTTTGGTTTGGATTCTGTAACCACTGAATTTTAGCCTGCTTCCTTTTATCTAAAAATTCTGCACATTCTGCATCAAACCATGGTTTATGCTGCTTCTGTTCATGCAGACCTAGACTCTCTTGAGCTGTGATTTTTATATTCTCTTTAATGTTTTCCCAAGCCCTATTTATGTCCTCACTAACATTTAAGTTTCCCAAAGCTGCAAACCTGTTTGAGATCTTAAGCTGATACTGTTTCCTAACCTCTAGTTCACTTAGCTTCTTGAGATTAAATCTCTCTGTATCAAACTTCTGTGCTGCTTGTTTACTTACTGCCAGTCTTTCCCTAACTTTTGCCACCACCAGATAGTGATCAGTATCACAGTCAGCTCCCCTGAAAGATCGCACATCGAGTATACTGGAATGCCATCTCTTTATCTATCAATATGTGATCGATCCGATTGTGAGTCTTCCCATCAGGAGAGGTCCAGGTGTATTTATGAATGTTTCGGTGCGGCAACATAGTGCTCTTAGCAACTAGATTCTTTGATGTGGCAAAGTTTACTAATCTAACACCATTATCGTTACTATCCTGATGTAAACCCTCATTGAGAAGACCAAGACTTCCAATATATGAAGTTGTAGCACCTGAAGAAGAAGAAGAAGAACAAGAACAAGAACAAGAAGAACAAGAAGAAGCGGTTGGGTACTGGCAAGTGAGACTCAGCCCTGTTTTTGGAAAAGCCAACTGCAAGACAGTCACTGCCTCCTGAGATGATACTCTTGCATCAACCTATAAAATCGCTGAACCACTCTTTATAGCTACATAGCTTTATAGCTATGTAGCTACGCAGTTTCCGTCCTTCTACACAACTGTCACTACACACGCTGTCACGAACTGCACAAAGCCTCGCACACTTGAGCCTTACTGCAAAGGTTGCTCAGACTGGATAAAATCATTGTGAGGCGGCAACTTTCTTGAACAGCTATGAACGTATCAGCTTCTCCAGAAGGATTCTGCTTCACGTAGTTGGTTGCAGGCATTGTGACTGAAAGAATCTTCTGTTTATTGCAGGGCACGGACTTTTAAAGGCCCTGCATTCTGCTAAAGTCCAGTATTGCTAAATTTATTGTCCGTGAGAGAGACTCAGCGGTCCAAGCGGAAAGTGGGCTGTAGCTTCAGCTTCCTCTTTATTATATATCGGTCCCTTGACACTGTCGTCTGTTTTAGCAGCACTAGCCAATTTTACAGCCCCAACAAGTTCCAGTTTATCTCACAGATATTTCTTCCCTCCACCCCAGGTTCTGCTACTGTAACACCGCTGAAGACGCAACTAAAGTGTGGCCATTTGTTACACAAGGATACTGCTACTGTTTACGGATCCGGAACAGTTTAAACACAACACAGGGATTTACGCGCTAACACAAAGAGAGACCGCACAACACACGCACGAAGACATCTCTACACTGGCTTGTGAACGCCTGGGCACAGTAGTGCACAAATGTACAGAAATCGAATACTGACACAGAATCCAGTACCAGGATGTGACGCCGCGTACTTGGTTGAGTGGTTCCCGACGTTTCGAAAGATCGTAGTGTTTTCAACTTCAGGCTAAAAGCTGTCCAAAAAGACAGGTCTTCAAATTTTTCCATCTTTCATTAGAACAAACCAATAATTACGCACAAAATTCACAAGTTACATTGACACTGACAGTATCGCTACTTGTTTCAGTGGACACGCATAATTGTTGGTTTGTCTAATTAACTTGCAACATGCACGGTGTGCAACATATTACATTTTCCATATTCGTATGCATTTATGTTTTTAACCAGGGTTGGTGGAGTCGGAGTCGGAAGGAATTTTAGGTGGAGTCGGGGTCGGAGTCGGTAAAAATGTACCGACTCCGACCTCAGTCAAAAATCGTAACTAGATACTCCAACCCCAGAGCCCTGACAGCTACAGTAACCATTAGACTTACACTTAAATATAGGTTATAAGTCTAAACAGTAGCCCGATGATTCACGTGGTGGTGATGAAACGTCTTATAGGTTTACCGTTATTAATACATATTGAGCTTTTATGAAGGAGGAACTTTTGTGTACCGACTGCACAGCCCTGCTTTAAACACTCTCAACCACTTTTTGAATTTACTGTACAAAGAGTTAATCAGACAATATAAACGTCCCTAGACGCCAAAAAATGACATCATGTAAAATTAGTTTAACGCAATGGCGCACAAATTCCGGCTTCCAGGTGAGCCGGCGACTAAATTCTGTACGCCGCGCCTAATATTTGTGTGTCCTCAGTATGTACGTTCCTCCACGTCGTCCTTCTACCGCCTACAATTTTGGGATATGGAGAAATGTGTGCAATGAATCTCTGAAGACTCACCGTCACTACTGGTCTACAGCTTCCGCTGGCTTCTTCTAACAAATAAGTCCGCGTAAGGATGGCAGATCCCAGACACCTGCTGACATCGTGGTCACGCACAGACGCTCTGACAAGCCTGCAGCTTCGGCAGCAATGCCACACATAGGTCACTAACGTCTAAATCCGCGCGCAGACAGACAATGCCACTTATCTCTATGCTAAACGCCATGTACACAGAAGTGCAGCTACGCCTGTAAGCACTGCAGCAGCAACTGTCCATACGTGGCAAGTACACGTGTTACACGCTTTCTGGCTTATTGCAGACGTGCTTGAGTGTTTATCATAAACACCAAATGTGACAGCCGGTCGCCTGCTTATTTATTTTAATCTTCGCTGACACACCCAGCGACCACCCAGCCTCCTTATTCAACGGATGTCGCGGATTCTATGCCCGCAGGTCAAACGACCGGATATGAAGCCGTCCACTGTCCTTAGCGCCTACTGCCAAGGTTACGAAGACGTGGAGATCACCTCTACTCCCCCTATATGCCTTCACGGAGTCCTGTTTAGGCCAAGTCGACAAAACAAACAGTTAAACTCTAAATGTTTTCACGACAGTGTATAATAATGTGTGGTGATGGTTTTATGGACTTTATCCATCATCCGAAGAGTAAAATATTAAAAAGTTAAAAATAAAAAAATTAGAATCACGACGTTCCGTCCTCAGGTGAATGGAGGCTAGCTCTGTCTAAGGGGCCCAACTGAGTAGGTGTTCTTCTCTTCTCCCCCTCCATTCACCTGAGGACGGAAGCAGAGCCAGCTTCCGAAACGTCGTGACTTTAATTTTTTAATATTTTACTCTTCAGACGATGGATAAAGTCCATAAACCCATCACCACACAAAACAAACAGTGCTTAGAACTTTTCGGCTACTCTGACGGGGATTCACAGAGATTAGCCACAGATACACGGCAAATTCCAGGGCATAATTAAAAGACGGCGCATGGCCCGCAACCACCCTCATTCACGCAGCCCTTCAGCTAGCCCCCCCTCCCCCCCCCCCAAGGTCGCAAAGGCAATAAGCTGACGCGACTGACCCACTCATGTCCAAGCCCCGCACATCCATCAAACCAAAGCTCTTCCCCTAGAAGGACAGTCTGTCCCTCGCAGCAGAATGCCGTAACACGACACGTCAATGCCGTCCGTCAGCCAAGTCGACACATCCGTTAGCGCAAGCACAACCCTCCCTATAGCCACGAGGCGTCTTCCACAGTCCGGCAGTACACGAACGTATCACGTGGACAGCACGCAGTACACAATCACAACACACAGAAACATAATAAATTATAAACCGTGGCGATAATTCCAACACGTATTTGGGAAAAACCATAAAAAATCAAAGCTGCATACATGACGAAACTCGGTGCATGTTCAGGTCGAGAGACGCCTGCTAACGTTGGGCCCGAAATCGTTTGTCTTCCGTCTCCTGTGTAAGAATATAAACACGAGAACACACAGAACCATATACTTCCTGTGGGCTTATATGGATACACACAAACATTGGAGCCTCACATGAAGCGGGGGGGGGGGGGGAGCTGAGAATGTTCGAGAGCAGAGTCCTGAGGAAGACATTTCAGCCTAAGAGAAAGGAAGGAGCAAGAAACATGAGAAAATTACAAAATGAACAGCTTCATGATTTGTGCTCGTTAAACGTTATTAACGTGTTAACCTTTTAAAGCCTAGCGGTAACTTTACGTACCACCAGGTTTAACATTAAAAAATTCTGCGTGGTGCCCACATTGCGTTTATGTGTTTTGTACGGATCTCAGAACAAACAGCAACTTTTGCCTTATAAAACATTAAGAGATTGGTTTTTATAACCGAAGTGGAGAGTGTTTACAGCGCGGTACGCACTGAGTCGTTATATAAAACAGACACGCTTCGTCTTTAAAGGGTTAAAATCGAGGATGTGATGGGCGGTGCATGTGGGACGTATATAGAAGAGGGGAAAATTATACAGGGTCTTGGTAGGGAAATCTCAATGTAAGAGACCACTTGGAAAACTTGAGTTTACATGAGAGGATAATATTAAAGTGAATATTAACGAAACAAGTTGGGAGGATGTGGACTGATCTGACTCAGGACTGGGACAAGTGGCTGGCTGTTGTGAACACGGTGATGAAACTTCCGGTTCCATAAGATGCGGGGAATGTCTCCGCCCGTACTACGATTTATGATTGGTCGGCGTAGACAAAAGTAAAACCCGAATTTATCGCGGTTTATTTAAAAACGTTTTGCTAAATGCAGTGGATGTAGCCTTAATGAGTCGGGACAGTCTGGGAAGAGATTTGCCAAAAATAAAATCGGAAAGGAGTAGCCGTGGCCAATTTCAAGGCAGTCGTAAACAGCAGTCAGTCACATTATGTGGTGTGTTGCATTGTGTCCCGGAAAGGCGACGTCTCACGGAATGAAACGGATAGTGTTATCGACGGGAAGTTTGCAGCCTTGCAAAACAACAAATAATGGTAACGCCGTAACAGCCGACACAGAGTATGTATCGACTGCACGCACGCAGTCGGCACAATAATCGCGAACTGAGTGTCTGTGCTCTTTGGAATCAGCTACATGTTTCGGCTTCAACAGCCCTGTATCCTGCATATCGTCAAATAGCATGCAACGCAATTTTTATTCACACTCTTTCTTAATCTTCAGCGTGGGAGACTTCAAGAGGGAAACGCCAGGTTGTTCCGAAACGTCGGTAATCTCTACGAGCCCACGCGACATAACCTACACAGCCAGCGCCCTGAGAACCACAAATCCAGCACTGTGCATAGCTACAGCTTACGTATTCAGAGTAGCTATAGCTTACGTACGGCATGTTCTTGGTTTTCCGTTGTCACAGACGCATGCAGCTCTGTCCCACCCCCGTCACCGTCTTACCGATCCCGTTAAAGTGAGACGGCTTGTTGGACGCTCATTCATGCGGCTTTATTTCCACTGATCTGCTCAATCACTAATTGGTTGGCCACTTTACACCAGGTCTTGATTTTCAGCACTGCCCAGTTCTTTGAACCTATCAGCATGTCTACACTTTAATTACCGACAGCCAGGGTCTTTGTTTCCATGAAATATCACACTACAGTGAATACGAGTACATCTACAGTATCACTACGCCAGCTAAATACAATTCTGTTTAATTTTCTGCGTTCTTCCCGCCAATTTAATTAGAACGCCGTTTGTGTACACTATACAAGTATATATAGTCGCACCCGGTTATAATGACATCGGTTTATGCGACATCTCGCCTATACCGTCAAGGTATCCTGTTGTACCGAAACAACACTCGTTTGTAACAATACGAAATATTCAGCACTTTCGTAACGTTATAACCAAGCTCGAGTGTGTATGTGGGTGCGTTCGCGTTCACATATCAGATACGCTGCGGACCTTAATTAAGAACGCTTTATAAGCAGCAGTCTTTGTCATGTCAGATTATGCTCTGAATTTAGCAAATTTTTCTTACACCACTTCAAAATAAGCACATGGAATTCAGAGTAAATTGTCAGCATTGGGACAGGCGGCGGGTTCTTGTGAATGCGGTAATGAACCTTCGGGTTCCATAAAATGCAGGGAAATTTCTTGATTACCTGAGGAACCGGTAGCTTCTCAGGAAGGACTCTGGTGTATGTAGTTAGTCAGTCAGTCAGCCAGTCACTGTCCCAGCACTCCACACAACTGTTTTTGGACTAGCACTCCGTATCTGACCCGCTCCAATAGAACGTCCCGTTTACAAGCCGGCCTCTGTTCCTTCTTCTGCTTATCCTCAAGCTTCGAACAACTTTTCCTTAGCCTTCAGACGCCAGGTTACCCTAAGCTGTTATCCCCATGGGGGTTCAGACCGCAGCAGAGCCCCCAATGTGCCTTCCGTGGGCATTTCAATCTCCGGCTGATGACACTGTGCATTAGCACACAGGCTGCCGCGGTCGGCAAGGCAAACACGATATGAAGCCGTCTGTCAATAACTTGGTTAACACAGCAGCTACTGATTTACTGACCAAACCACTGACTAGCGAACCAATTAACACGCAATGCTGCCGTCTCCCATGGGCAGGTGATGTTTTTTAGCCGACAGCCATATTTGTTTTTACATCAGTGTTCCTGTGAAGACCCACCTGAACCCCGCCACACCATTCCTACTCAGAATTATTTTTCTAACATCTTTCAATACGATTTAGCAATAAAGGGTTCACGTTTTCTCACCCGAAACACAGGGCGCGCCCCGTCTGGTCTTGTGTGGTATCAACACAATAACAATACAAATTATGGATTTAACGTGTTCCATGTCCGCGCACTATATTGTACAAAAAACATTAATCACCAACAAATGCACAAAGAGTTTTTTCATCTATTGTAACACACTCCTACATGTTTCGACCCTGCTGGGTCATCTTCAGGGAGAACTTTCTGTTGTCATTACACTAAGGTTGCACTTTACAGTTGAGTGAGAATGTGCTGTTGACTGTGTACTGCGTTGTTTTTGGAGGCGTGAACTGTCTGCGGTCTCGGCTTGTAGTTCACGCCTCCAAAAAAACGCAGTACACAGTCAACAGCACATTCTCACTCAACTGTATAGTCCAACCTTAGTGTAACCACAACAGAAAGTTCTACCTGAAGATGACCCAGCAGGGTCGAAACATGTAGGAATGTGTTACAATAGATGAAAAAACTCTTTGTGCATTTGTTGGTGATTAGTGTTTTTTGTACAAATTATGGAATTTGTGTGGAAAAGGAACGAGGCGCAGAAGAATCCAACAGCAAGTGGCTAATATAAAACAGGAGAGGCCGTATAAGAAACCAGTCAATTGCAGTAAGATGACAGACTGAGAAACTTAGAACATTTTATATGTAAGATGAAATGTAAGTAGAAAAATCAAACGAAGAGAAGAACACAGCGAATGCGGACGCAGAATTACTGCAGTGGTGCACAAATCCCGGGGGCCAGGTCACCCGGAACACTAAATTTTGTACGGTGGCGCCAAATATTTGTGGGCCCTCGGTATGGAACTGGCTTCAGGTCACCATTCTGGCGACTAGAATTTTGAGGTGGCCCCAAGGCTTGCGGAAAATCTGCGCACCGCTGACCTACTGCGACATGTGCCGATAGACACTGTCGCACACGAGGCTCAGTGTAAGGGCTGAGTACTGCAGGGAAGAAGGCAAGGCAGGCGCACCCCGTCGTGACAGGTGCCCGACACCCCACAGATACGCTGTACCGTGTTTACCACGAAGTACATTTTAACACTTCGCTGGTTAGTTTCCTCTTCGGTCTGCGTTCTCCCGAAACGTCTGTGGTCTTTTTCGATGATCCATAACCATGCGTTACGCAATCTGATATGGTAACAAGAGGTGACGACGGACACATGAGTGGCTGAAACATGTAGCAGCTACAGGGTGTGTTTAATATACTTTCAAATACTTACGTGCATTTGTTGGTTTTGTTACCATATCTGATCTGCTAGCTTGTCTCACAGTCCGTCCAAATACACACCCACTTACAGAAAAGGGTGCAGAATATCAACACAACTGGAACTCTGAGTGAGTGAGTGAGTGAGTGAGTGAGTCTTTGTTTGTGCAAAAATTACAGCTATATTTCGAAAAAGAGTACACTGAATTCAGTATTTTTAAAATGTACGAAACGTCGCATTTTCCCTGCTTATAGTGGGTCCGATGCGTTTTGGCTATGATATCCGTGCATCTGTCTTATCCTCGCCCGCAAGTAACTGAACCTCTGACAAAATCGACACATCTACAGTATATGCAATTTTAATAATATTACGAGTGGCCACACGATGTCAACACAGAGGCGATCCCTCCATCTACCGCATCCGGACAGGCCTACTCACGTTTCGTGCCACGTGGCAAGCATTACGGGCGTTCATTCAATAAGAAAACTGTGGTTCTCACAGCGGTGTTGATGAAAATGAGTCATCAGAGACGTAACGTCACTTGGACTGGTAAACACCCACGGATGCTTCGGAGACGCTTAAATCCTCGAGATGTACCGCTTTCCTTGGACTTGGACATCCCAGAATATGCAGATCTTCGTCAGTTCATTACACTCTTATTTACCAAAACTAATTCCTACTGGACAGGTCTGTCTCCGTGCTGGCTGCCTCTTCAGCGAAGCGTTATGCTGCTGACGACAACTTCTCACGCACAGCCTCATTAATTAGCACACTTTCTCACTGCTCTGGCTACGCTACATCTTGACGCGTTTTATTGACAGCTCAGATACAGCGGAACGACTCTGGAAAAGAATGAAATGTATTTTTCGTGTCAAAAGCACAAACCATGAAGCTTGCGGCTGTGGTGTGATCAGCGCGAAGGCCAACAAACAGCGGGGGAGCAGGACCCACACAGCAAGCCTCTAAATCGTTAACGGCGCACCACATTCTGACGACTGCATCAGACCGATATCTCTTGAGAGAAGCCCAGAGAAGGCAAGTCACAGTAAGCCGTAGATACGCATGCGCTGTTGACAGCTCAGCGTGCAGTCCGTCTCCTTGCGCCCGCGCGACAAGAATGCACCGGGCTTGTTTGAAAGGGGTGCTGCTGATTTGAGGCCTGCATAATTACAATACGGCAATTACGAAATTAGACAATTCGACCAATCTGTGCCAAACACCACAGCGGAATGGACAGCTCTGCTTCTTATTCTGATAGCCCCGAGCCTGAATGTCGAGTAACAGACTGAACCTTCTGATACGTTTCCGTGATTTTACACAGTATTTCCAGGTTAAAGCTGTGAAAATACATTAAAAATAAACGACGACAGATTCCTTGCACAACCTGCCAATCCATCATCACTGTCTTCCCACCATTCAAAATCACCCGCACACAGCAGTCAATGAGCGCCTCACGAGTCCAACGCCAAACCATTCCTTTAGCACCTTCAGCACATTCCCTTTGCAGCGAACTGTTTGCGTGTCACTAGCAACTGGCCAATTAAGCAACCAGATGGTTAAATCAATGGTTAATTATCCCAAGGAGCAAAGTTCTTGGGAAGCTAACAACGGTTCAGCCACTCAGGCAATCCCCTGCCATTTGAGGAACCCGAAAGTTCATTAACCATTTAAAGCCCAGCGGTTACTTTACGTACCGCCAGGTTCAACATTCACAAATTCTACGTTCTGCCCACACAGTGTATTTATGTGTTTTGTGTGGATCTCAGAACAAACAGCGATTATTTCCCTATACAGCATTAACTGACTGGTTTTTATAACCGAGACGGAGCGTGTTTACTGCGCGGTACGGACTGTCTTTACATATATATAAATACAGATATATCAGGTTAATTTTAGTCTATACAGCGTTAATACATCCACACAGCATGTTAATTCCAAGTTAAAAGATCCGAAGGCGACAACATCGGCCTCCAGAAGCTAAATACTGTGACATCCATTACCGTAAGCACAGCACAGTAGAAAAGATAAGGTGGAATAACCAACCAGTCAATCAATGGCAGAGACGCTGTGTTATTAAACTTCCAGTGGACGCATGAGATTCATCCAGTCGCCTTATCTCCCGTCTCCACCACAGACATCACAAAATTGAAAAAATAAACAAACTGTGAAAACGAAACAAAAATTCCGAAAGTATAAAAGGAAGGAGAAAAACAGCTAAGTAGTTATCGGTGTTACAGCGACACAAGTGATTGCACATACTGCCAATTACAGAGTCCGCCATGTTTCTTATTAGCAACAGTACACACACGAGCTGCCCCGCCACTTGCATGGCTGAATTCAGCACTGAAGCCATCAGCACAAACCCACATCACTATGCGCGCGCCGATACAATCCTGTTCTGCACTTCAACTCTGTTTAATTTAATACTCGTTTATTTAGACGCTGGCTTAGCAGAACCGTGCTAATCATACAGCCAGCACACGCACGCACGCACACACAAATGCATAATAAAGGCTGATAATGGCGCGCTCCGTGGCACAGTACACACACTTTACCAAGGCGTTCTTTACATTACGGTTTCACAGTACATACGGAAACATAATTTAATTCACGCCCATAAAAAGCGCGGCTTCCTCTGCGCCGATTTTCATGAAACTCCCAAAGGCCCATCAGCATTACGCGTAAATAACTGCGGCCGAATTTCACGAAAATCTGAAAATACAACAACTGCGAAAATTGCAGACAGACACTCATGTCTGCCCCTCTGTGACTGGTGGCTCTAATCGCACCAGTTCGTATGGCACTCAGTCATTAAATAAATTTCTGTCGATACCGCCTACCGAATGTTGTCCAAGTGGTGATGATGGTGATGATGATGATGATGATGATGATCATCATCATCATCATCATCATCATCATCATCATCATGATCATGATCATCAGAAAGCTTACCGACAACTGAAGCCCGCACGAGGCAGGCGCTTAAAATACACAAAACCGAAAGACATAAACAAAAACTAAACTCTCAAGTCAACAGCCTGTACAGTCCAGTCCAGATACAATTTTATCGACTAGTACAGTCACAACAAATATATACTATCGTGCCATCTTTGGGTGTGTAAAGAAAACTGTTATCGACACAATGCGCCACGGTTATACGTGACGAAGTTCACTTAAAATTCACCACCACCACCACATGGCGCGACAGCCCCTAGTGGGCCAGGGCCCCCTCACTGTCGAGGCTTCACGATCACACTCAGACACACCACACTCGGTACGACTCCTCTGGACGAGTGATCAGCCCGACGCAGAGACCTCTACCTGACAACACACAACACTCTCAAGAGACAGGCATCAATGTCGCCGGTGGGATTCGAACCCGCAATCCCAGCCAGCGAGCGGCCGCAGACCCACGCCTTAGACCGCGCCGCCACTGCGATCGGCCTCACTTAAAATTATTGAGTCACATTTTAATCCCGGTCACATTCCCACAGCACCAAGCGTGATTTTCTTCTCATTTAAAAAAACGATATGACACAAAAAAAACCCGTACCGATTTCTCACATCTCCAATCCTAGCAACGCGGCAGCTCGCCACGAGACTTGCCGTCTAACAGCGCCAGCCACAAAATGACACAAGACAGCCACGGGCAGCACCACACACAGGCAGCGCTGCCTCCAGATCGCCTTGCACTCCAGGCTATGCGAACTACACGCGTGGCAGATGCCGCTCGGCAATTTGTAATTTAATATTGTTTTGTGCATGCTGTAACACCACCCCACCATTAGTCACACTTACGATAATGGACATATGCTTTAGGACTTCCTGCGTCTTTATATTGCCGCTTTCAAATAGGATACCACACAAGGCATCATCATTAACCCTTTAAAGCCGAGTGGCTTCGTCACGCTCCACCACATTAACGTTAAAAACCCGTATGTTCTGCCCACGCAGTGCATTTGTGTGCTTGATACGATTCGTACAACAAAGAGAAATTACTTCCCTATACAGCATTAACTGACTGGTTTCTGTAATACAGACGAAGTGTTTACTACGCGGTACGGACTCAGTTTTTAGGCGCTTCGCAAAATTACGAAAAGCGATTATCAGGTTCGTCCTGTCTGTGGGTCCGTCTGTCTGTCCGCATGGAACAACTCGGCTCCAACTGGACGGATTTGCACGAAATTTGACATTTGAGTATTTTTCGAAAATCTATCCAGAATATTCAATTTTCTCTAAAACGTGACAAGAATAACGGGCACTTTACATGAAGACCTATGTACTTTTATGACAATATCTCGCGAAATTCTTCCTAGAACAGGAAATATTTCCGACAAACGTTGTAGAGAAAATATAAACACACATTTTATGTTCAATAACTTTTTGCCGAAAGTCTTGCCGTTTATGAGATGTGGAAAAATATGGTACAGCCAGACAGGCCACAGATGACAATACAATACGGCGCATGCGCTTTGCATGCCGGATAACTAAGGCTACAGACACACGCGCAAAATATTGTAACACGTATTGCTTTTCCACGGCAACACTTGGTACGCGAACGCGCGTCTTTACTTCATGCATACACGGCCTGCCTTTTCAGACACAAGTGACGCTGTGTACAGTCTGCCAACAGGAGTGCCGCGACGAAAACAACAACGGATGCAACAATGGTGGAACTCTCACGACGACAAGTGAAGGACGCACGGAAACTTTCAAACATGGCGATGATCCTTCGGATATCGGGGCAGCATTTCACTTTCGTGTTCCGCTGGTCGTCATAGGGCTAATAGAGAACTCCAAGGGGACAGCGGGAAATTCATGTAACATTCTAATTTTAAAAACTCCGAGAAGACACACTTCATTAACGGTCTCTTCTAGCACTGGAGATTTAATATTAAAACGGCGGTACATACGTTGCCCAGTAGCTTATAGTTATACAGAAATTTAAGGACAGTAGATGTCGATAGAGAAATGGGATAAGGCAGAATGCATGACCGCGACATTAACTGTAAGAAGTCACACCGGATACAGCAACTGAACTCACGCTTCGCTCAACTGGATGTCGTTCGATCTAGTTTCATTTTCTTACGTGCTGCACACCGCGTAATTGAACATCAAACAGAAACAAATACCTCACTTAGATAGGTAAAGTACAAAGCAACACACGGTATAATGCACAAAACACCTTGCGAGCGCCATTTGTTGACTGACTGGCGCCCGTGAAACGCTCGGGTTACATCACAAGCTGCTCCTCACGGTAACACAACAGGACTGCACCAGTCTAACGAACGAAGTGCTCCAGAAAACCAAAAAAAAAAAAAACGGGTCGTTCCTTTTTCCTGTTCTTCAGCGCATGCTTTTCATGGCGTCCACTGAGACATCTTTACTGTTAAAACGTTAGGCGACATTCAAGGATGCTGCTGTGAACCAAATGTACGCAATATTCTGCAGTTACCCTGGTGTAATGAAGAAAACATGAAAACCGCTGTCAGATGGTACTGACACTACACACATGAAGCAGGAGTGCCAACCGTTACACGGTACATGTCAATAGCACAGCTGTGATGTAACGAGAAGTTGGATCCCTGCGAATGTCCTACGGCACATTCGCACTTAACTGTATAAACGCAACCACAGTGTATCAATATTATTGTCCCTGAAGATGGCCCAGCAGGGTCGAAACATGTAGGAGACTTTTACGAATAAAGATTATATGTAATTTGGTGCATTACTTGGTGTTATTATTTCGCTGTACATCTGTTTATTTGTCTAAAAACAAATTAATATTTAATTGTTTGTTCACTGAAAATAAATACAATAATACGTACATCAGTAACTGACTAAAGACAGACAGTCGACTAACTACCAACCCTCCCGTTACTCCACAAGCAACGGCACACAGAAAAATAATGTATTTCTAGCATTTATGCTGCCAGGTCTCAATACACAGCGAATCTACACACTTGGAGCGCAAAGTTTGGTATGACGTCACAGTGAGAATACAATAAGACAGCAAAAAGGTACCAAGAATTTTGATTGAAATTTCTACAATTGCGTTCCTAATGGCTGTGCCCCTGACTCACGGCTCACGCTGGGCTCTGCACTGACCCTCCCCCCGCTGCAACAGATCATGTCCTCATGCTCTAACCACAGTCAACTCCAATATCACAATTTTTACGTAATTTGAGGTACCACCATTAAAACCCGCTCGATTAATAAGACTCACGACACTTTGGTTTATAGTACAACGCACCGTTTTTCAAAGGCACAGGACGATCACGAACCGGTAGAAGGCAACAATATCCAGCCCTTTCCATTTCTTCTTATTGGGTGAGAGGAGGGGACCAATTTGGTGCACCTGTCTAGGCTAATGACGCGGCGCTGCAGTGCAGGTGACGTGAAGCGTGCTTCTTACAAATCTCATTCCACCCCCTCCCCCCCCCCCCCCCCGCCAAACGCGGCTAATTAGCATTGCCAGGTCACACAGAAATGTACAAGGAATCTCATACACGTGTACAGCCTGGCTAATTCCGTATTTTCTACAGACTGTTTTGTTTGGCATCGTCGAACAAGACGCTCCGAGCAGCAGAAACCCCGACAAAAAGACTTCAGTAATATCAAAATGAAAAGAAACCCACGTGCAAAATTATACTTTTAGACTGTATAAAAAGTAAAATACAACAGTCCAGCGTCGCGGTTAAATGCGTAACACCCCTACTTCATATGCAAGAGACGCTGGCTTCGATGCACGGCTCAGCGATTTGCTATGGTGACAGGTTTGTCAAAATTAAGAGCAGAATGCAATCGAGGAACGTTTGCTGTCATTCGGTGCAGAATATTTTGCCTTCCAGGCTGCTATCCAAAACACAAAGATTAGGGTATACAGAACCATAATTTTACCTGTTGTTTTGTATGGGTATGAAACTTGGTCTCTCACACTGAGGGAGGAACAAAGACTGAGGGTGTTCGAGAATAGGGTGCTGAGGAGGATATTTGGGCCTAAGAGGGACGAGGCGACAGGGGAGTGGAGAAGACTACATAACGAGGAACTTAATGACCTGTACTCATCACCAAATATTATTTGGGTAATCAAATCGAGAAGAATGATATGGGCGGAGCATGTAGCCCGTATGGGGAAAAGAGAGGTGCATGCCGGATTTTGGTGGGGAGACCTGAGGGAAGGCGAAAACTTGGGAGACCCAGGCGTAGATGGGAGGATATTAAAATGGATCTTCAAGGAATGGAAGCGGGAATTGAATGGATTGCGCTGGCTCAAGATAGGGACAGGTAGACGGCTCTTGTGGATGCGGTAATGAACGTCCGGGTTCCATAAAATGCGGGGAATTTCTTGACTAGCTGAGAAACTGTTAGCTTCTCAAGAAGGCCTCTGCTCCATGGAGTTAGTTAGTTAGTTAGTTAGTTAGTTGGTTGGTTAGTTAGTTAGTTAGTTAGTTAGTTAGTTGGTTGGTTAGTTAGTCAGTCAGTCAGTTAGTTGGGTTTGCCATGATTCCCCCAGTCAGTGCCACACAAATGCTGCCTTGCATATCCGCAAAGTTCACCATTCACGTCGTTTCTCTCCACGCCCGCATGGCATATACATGGACAAGAGACAGGTCCATTCATTCTTAACCCGGGCTTCACATCCGGGCCGCTACACCCTGAGAAAAGAGCCCTCGGTACCAAGGGCCCATCCGACGTTTTTGGAGAGCTGAAAAATATACTCCCCTGTCGAGAAAAGAACCCCAGACCGTTCAGGTCATGACCCAGCCACCAGATCAAGTACACTAGCCTCGCCCGGGTCCCCTCTTCTACGTACGCAGCTCAATCACGATCCGTAATTAGAGCCAGAAGTCAAAGCACTTTAAAACAACAACCCACGTTTACACGACTTGCACTTACAGGTGTCACTGCTGTGAACCGAAGAAGCATCCCGCGTGTTTCACCACATAACGGAAGGAGATCAGCACAGCCAATCAGAGACGGTCGCTGGCACCGACAACAACGCCAGTTAGTACATATGTACCTAATTATGGCACCTGGCAACAAAGTCCTTCAGAGACGCCTGGCATTTGATACGGCAGCGAGCCTTTAGAATGCGAGCTGTACGCCAGCAAGTGCTGATCAACTGATCAGATCAGTCACGATCTTGATCATCGCCATCATCAACTCCGTACGGAAAAGTCCTTAAGTATTCCTCGTATGAATCCTCGAATGTTTTTAGACCTTCCATCGTCGTTGTGGTCTTCCTAAATCTCGTCGTTCCCGCAGCTGATAATGTAATCTCTTTGTGATGTCGGAACTCCACTGCTGGTCTGTTGCAGTGACGCCCAGTGCGCCTAGCGCCCTCACAAACGCGTACGTCGCTTTGACTTATAACTGCGAACTACCGCTCTTCAGCCCACTGCATGCAATGTCCTAAGTGAACTGACTGACTGACTGACTGACTGACTGACTGACTGACTAACTAACTAACTTACTAACCAACCAACCGATCCCAGTGGCCGCGCGGTCTAAGGCGTAGGTCTGCGGCCGAGCGCTTGCTGGGATCGTGGGTTCGAATCCCACCGGGGGCATGGACGTTTGTCCTGTACAGTGTTTGTGTTGTCAGGTAGAGGTCTCTGCGACGGGCCGATCCCTCGTCCAGAGGAGTCCTACCAACTGTGGTGTGTCTGAGTGTGATCATGTGAAAATAAACAACCTCGACACCTGCTCTGAGTACGTAGAACAGGGAAGGACTACGAAACTACCCACCTACCTACCTACCTACCCACCTACCTATCTACCTACCCACCCATCCACCTACCTACCCACCCACCTACCTACCTACCCACCTACCTATCTACCTACCCACCCACCTACTACCCACCCACCTACCTACCCACCCACCTACCTACCTGCCTACCCACCTACCTACCTAGCTACCTACCTACCTACCTAACTACATGCAGCAGAATCCATCTTGAGAACTAAGAGTGCCTCAGCTTTGCAGTCCGTTCTTCTGTTTGTCTCCGAAATCGCCGCAGGGATTCCGAAACTTAATTTAATGCAGTAAGTCCGCGTTTAGAAATGTCGAGAACCGTAATTTTTGGCCTACACTTGTCCATCAAAACTCGCACAGTGTGTGTCTTCCTTATGCGTCTACATCAGACGGCAAAATAAACGAAAAGAAGATTAATAGATGTGAATGAGTTTAAACGGTTTATACCTGGCAACCAATATGTTGCATATAGCGGGGCACCGTCTCTCCAGGGGACATAAATATCGAGGTAGACTTGCCTCAAAACCTTGAGGGGCAATTCTCCCGCTTGCACTGGACCACCCAGCGTCAAGTTGGTACTCCGACATTGATAATTTATTTTCCTGGCAAGGTTCGTAATATGAAGACGAATTCCGAACCTGGGAATGGGCAAGTGAGATGCCAGTCCTTCAGCCAGAACAAAAAGACCAGAACCTGCAGACGCAACCAGCTACCCACACTACACGCCACGCGTAGAGACAGGTCTGCCTCTCGCCGACGCTAACAAAGATGACGGTCTGATTTTCGGTTTCTGCACCATGTAGTGGTTAGGTGTTCCGACGTTTCGGAGGAACGTACTGCCTCCATCTTCAGGGTGAATGAATTTGTTTGGGTGAATGCTGAAGGGGTACAGAGAAATACTTGCCTCTTATACAGGACACTTTGAGGTAGTTACGCCATCACAGGGTACAGGACTGTCCCGAGCTGATAGCACCAGTCTGAACCTACAGTAATTCCGGAGAAAAAAATATGAGGACGGACGGACAGACGAACACGGCTAACTCATTATTCATCTGAGTTTAGCGCACAGTAGGTATAGCATGGTTTAACACGGCATTCGTGCTCTGGTCCTGTCCACTGCTGTTAGAAATGCATAATTGTAAAGCGTGTCACTAAGTTTTATTAATGGAGCACAGCGAAGAAGCAGCTAAGCAGGGAACAAAGCCTTAAAGCTTCCCTGCATCTGAAGTGCCGGAAGAGTCGCAAAACGGGGTTGGAAGGAACATACACAGTTCTGGGGGCTTCCACTCGTGACAGAGACGTTCTGCAGACGGTACCGGAAAAGAGGATGGCCTCTGAACGAACCACTAAATTAAAAAAATACAAAACAATACCACCACTGCACATACACTGCAAAGCTTGGTTATAACGTCATGAAACGGACCGAATATTTTGTGACGTTATAAACGAGTGTCGTTATAATCGAGGAGTATAATCTTACGGTTAACAGTGAGGAATTAACAGGTACCACAGAATACCTCACTGTATAGGCGAGGTGTCGTATAAACCGATGTCGTTATAACCGAGTGGACAGGTACCACAGAATACCTAACTGTATAGGCGAGGTGTCGTATAAACCGATGCCGTTATAACCGGGTGGAATTAACAGGTACCACAGAATACCTAACTGTATAGGCGAGGTGTCGTATAAACCGATGTCGTTATAACCGGGTGGAATTAACAGGTACCACAGAATACCTAACTGTATAGGCGAGGTGTCGTATAAACCGATGTCGTTATAACCGGGTGGAATTAACAGGTACCACAGAATACCTAACTGTATAGGCGAGGTGTCGTATAAACCGATGTCGTTATAACCGGGTGGACAGGTACCACAGAATACCTAACTGTATAGGCGAGGTGTCGTATAAACCGATGTCGTTATAACCGGGTGGAATTAACAGGTACCACAGAATACCTAACTGTATAGGCGAGGTGTCGTATAAACCGATGTCGTTATAACCGGGTGGACAGGTACCACAGAATACCTAACTGTATAGGCGAGGTGTCGTATAAACCGATGTCGTTATAACCGGGTGGACAGGTACCACAGAATACCTAACTGTATAGGCGAGGTGTTGTATAAACCGATGTCGTTATAACCGGGTGGAATTAACAGGTACCACAGAATACCTCACTGTATAGGCGAGGTGTTGTATAAACCGATGTCGTTATAACCGGGTTGATTGTATTTTCAAATACCTTTACATGAATCTCCAACATATTTCGATCAAGTACAGGTCATCTTCGGGGAGACGTTTACAGATCCAGAAGTGGTATTACCAAGGCTTACCACTGGTACAACTTGTTGAAATTTAAAGTCTCACTGCTGACGGCCTGTACTGATCCACGTATAGGCCTACTGGAGACTATTAAAGGATATTTCGAGCGAATACGTGTCCTGTGAGGGTGGTGCGAATACACGAGGCACACGGTGATACAGCGAGTGAGCTTCACATTACTACATTCATATTTCACAAGCGCATTCAGGCGCAGGTAATCTACTAGCCTGTGCGAAAGATACTACAAAACTGAACGCAGGTCCTTGTGACGTTCTTAAATTTATATCACAAATTATAAGGCAAATCAACACCTGCTAACAACAACAAATAACGGACAGGTTCCAGGCTTCGCGCTTCTGGGATTTGACGGAACCGCAGACTGGTACTTAGTTACCGACGTTTCGGGGCAACCTGACGGCACCATATTCAAGGGCCAAGGGGTACTTGACCCTTGAAGCACACATTCCAGTCTTTCGCAATCCCACTGTGCATGACGCTAACCTCACTCGCTTGATGATGAACACGCACTGCGCACAAGTGTTTTGCTTCAGTATTAGGAATTTCGACCCTTGATTATAAGAGCACTATGCTGTGTCGAAACGTCAGGAACCAAACACCAGTCAGGCGGCGTCATAACTTCATCCACACGGCTGTGATAACCTAAAGCGCGCGACGCCACAATTCGTCTCCACTGACTAGCACTCTAAAAACCATCTCTGTCATTCTTTTGCAAGCAAAAAATGAAACTTGAATTACTGTCACAAGGTTGGCAATATCCTGTTAGTCGGGCAGGACGCCACAGATGGGAGAACAACGCATATCGTCGATTGTTCAGAAGGTCCAACTGACTGACAGTACCAGTACCAAGCCTCTGACAACTTGAAATCCTGAAATTCGTTAACTCCTTAACACTATCAGGTGAGTTGGCAGCACTGTTCCACCTGTGATTTCCATTACACAAACCCAAACGAACTAAACTGTCAGAAACTTACCGAAGACGTGGAAAAGGAGCTTCCGACCAGCGCCAACCTCCTGGAAAACAACGAAACATTTCAATGTGATTCTTCACATCCACACAGCAGTACACACGTTACTCCAAAAAACAATTAATTCACCATTTGCTATTAACAGCACACAGCACTGTTTGAGCAGCAGACGGCTGTCCACCTGGTGAAGTCATTCAAAGTCATGCAATCCGCAACTCCACAAATGTCACCAAAAAGACCCGTCACTGGCGTCTCTACTCAGCCAGTCCAGACCACCTGTGTCCCTATTTTTCATTTTAACACTGTTCTTCGACATGAAATTAAATGTTTTACTTCAAAACAGATGAAAACAGCTTGCGGTATGATGAATTCGTACCTCGAGAACTCAGAAGAAAACACCTGAGGGGTTTGTGGCATTTGTAGACTGGCGCCTGGTACCGTACTGTGTCGACCGAGCCCAGCCTGACACGTCTACACACTGCACTTACACAAGAATCACGTCCATAAGTGCACTCAGTTCCAAGTATGATGCCAGTCTTCCTCAGTTTGACAAATTACGAAAGGCAGAAACAAATATTCTGAATTACGCCGCCAGTTGCATACCAATTTGCCCAAATACATGCAGTCTGGCACTGGATACCACTTGGTAGTTCGTTAGTTACGAGCCGACAGAGGTATTTCTGTGAAAGCCAAACAAGAACGTCACTCGATCTGCAAAGGGCTTTCTGCACCGAGATGCAGCGCCTTCAGTGGACCCAAGCTGAACCCTTCTCGCCCATAGATTTACCATTTACAGGACAATATGCTTATCCAAACACGGCACCAAAAAAGGCACTCACATTGTCTGTCCCTGTAGTCAATTATTCATGTAACCCATTAATCATCAAAGCTTTTGGACTGCAGCTTTGTCTACCCCCGGCTTCTTAACCTTCTCGCTTGTGTTACAGCACATTGTTCTCCTACTTGTTGTGTAATAACTAATTAATTACGCAGATGGGACGACAAATTTCATCCGATTATTATGAGAGTGAACCAGCCTGCACAGTGGCTGCTAAGCTTGCCTGAGTTACGTGTAACAGATATCGCCTCTTAGACACGACAAAGCCGTCGAGTTCAGTTCAGTACTAACCCACGCCACAATTCTAAGTGTCGCAGTGGCGTATCACACTTTCAGTCTTTGACTTTAACAAGACAATGATGACTGTTTGATTGATTGCCTTGGCGGTGAGATTACGGGTCACATATATTGAAGGAAAATTTGTAAGCAGCAGCGCACAAAACATTTCACTCACTTCGCAAGTAGGCTACTCAACTGTTTCGGTTAAAATCCTTCGTTTTCTGGCTATATAAATCTCGTATTCCTTTCGAGGCTACTCAGTATCTGTCCAAAAATACGGTCGTCGCCCCGTCCCTTCTCTTTGTGTAACTAGCTGTTGTCTTCATCCTGTTACTTTATAAGCAATGTAAACAATATACAGTTTCTACCCTGTTATTTTTCCACCAGCGTCTTTCCTCGAGGTTTTCCGATTACGTTCGTTTAGGTATTCTTCACAGACGCGCTCCACTCGCTTCATCCTCCTCGACTTACTCTACATGACTGTACGAAAGTGAGGCGCACTGTTCTGCTCGTGTCTACGTAACTGTCGCCACCCACCTGTTACCTTATCCCTCTTACGTGCAAGCACTCTTCTCTGCATCCAGTTCTCAGACGCCCCCAATTCAATCTACACCTGAATTCAATTATTTATGTGCCCTCACTTTCTGCTCCGTCTCTCAGAGCTCATGGCACCGGTTCACCGTCCCTCCCACTGCAGCACAAGGAACACGAAATCTCAGTTCCCCGCCCAGTGCACCATACTTCAATAACACGCCCAGTGCACCATACTTCAATAACACGCCCACTGCACCATACTTCAATAACACGCCCAGTGCACCATACTTCAATAACACGCCCAGTGCATCATACTTCAATACAACACCGACAAAATTTTGACACTTTATTCCGACTATATTTTTATGCGTCAAATATGCCTTCGTTAGTGTTATGAATGAATAATACATCCATGAAATCGCATTTCAATTACGCGCCCAGCGCATCATACTTCAATAACAGTACCGTCGAATCCTTCGCCTTGCTGTGCGCATTATTGTTACGTCACCATTTGCTGCATGAGTGTTTTTTGGTGTACAGGAAGTGGCTGGCTATAAACGGAGACACAGCATTTAAGAATGCTGCAGCGTGCACCAAAATCATAAAACTGAGATACTGAGGAAGATTTGTATACGTCGTTAGGTGCACGTGGCAGCATCATATGCGGGAAAGGACAGGCAGAGAGCGCACTGCTGTTGTAAACATCAGCTGAATAAAGACACAACGTTCGACAACGCTGACAATAGCAGCCGGGACCTCCCAACTAAGACATGTATCGACTTACAACGCCAACAAGTACTGAGATGGCTCAGAAACTGGCTCCTTCACACGTTGCCTGCCTTTAACACAGAAGGACGCAGAAAACTGACAAGAAAGTTGACAAAGATTTCCCCTCCGAAGGCATTAATCTGAAGAAGTGGTCAAAAATGGAGTCAAGTGCGTGTCTGACGTAATTACTGGCGCCTGTTTTGCATAACGCCGCACACACGCTAGCCGCAGGAGACAGCACAACACTGCAGTCTTAATCAGTTTTTGTTTGTTCGTGGTTTGCACAGGGCGCTCTCAGCGGTTCGGACTCTTCGTGCAGCTTGAGTGGTTGGATAATTAGCGAATAATGAGTTTGGAAGGCTGTGGAACGAAACGGTTTTGGTGTAATTTAAAGTAGGCATTTGCATACAGAAACTGCGGAGAAATACACACCGTTTCTGTCCCATGACCCTTCTACTGCCCGCCACATTCGGTTGTCTGCATGCAGCCTGCTTCTGTTTGCTTTGCTACATCCGCTTACCTCTTTCCCTTCCTTTGGAAACAACCCCAACACATCAAAATTGCATCCGCGAAGAAATAAGGGCGGATTACATTCAGGGAACGCCTGCTTCCGTTCGGCTGAGAATATTTCGTCTTCCCGTTTTCTACAAGGCACAAAATACGGTATACAGAACTATAATTTTGCCTGTTGTTTTATGTGGGTGTGAAACTTGGTTTGTCACATTAAAGGAAGTGGAAAGGCTGGGGGTATTTGCGAATAGGGTGCTGGGGAAAATATCTGGGACTATAAGGGAGGAAGCAACAAGAAACTGGGTAGAACTAGACAATGAGGAGCTTCACGACTTGTACCGCTTGTATTAGGGTGCTTAAACCGAGGAGGATGAGATTGGCAGGACATGTAGCACGTATGGGGGAGAGAAGCACATACAGGATTTCGGTTGGAAAGACTGAAAGAAGGAAAATACTTGAAAAACCTAGGCATATATGAAAGGGTAATGTTAAAACGGATCTTACAGAAAGAGGATACGACGGCATGGACTGGACTGAACTGGCTCAGGATAGGGACAAGTGGCTGCCTGTTGTGAACATGGTAATGAACCTTCGGGTTACATAAAATGCGGGGAATTTCTTAGATTGTCTGAGAAACTATCAGCTTCTGCAGACGGACTGTGCTCCAAACGGTTAGTCATGTTCGAAGCAGACTTGTACATGACACCGCTTTGCGCTTCCCTCCCCGTCCTGCTTTGTCTCATCACAACTCACGCCACAACACCTGCGTGATTCGCCGTTCGTATCACCTCATTACGCCTCATTCGACGTTAGTAAGTTCAGTAATTGAAACCACGCCGTAAAATAACGCGGCACATTGTCCTTTTTAATTCGCTAACTTCAATGACCCGAGGAACAGTGGCAGACTCAGTGACCACATGTGACACAAGCAGCGTCAAACTGCGTAAATTAACGCAGACGTAACGAACGGATGACTTTAGAGATACGCGCTCTTATGGGATATCACGCGGCGTCGTAGGGTAATTGTTTGCCGACGTTTCGCGACACTCTATCGGTCCCAAATCCCTTGAAGACGGAACTGATACGTTGTCCCGAAACGTCGGTAAAAAATTACCACACAACGCCGCGTGATACACCACAAAAGCGCAGATGTCATAAACATCGCGGCGGAAGCCTGAAATCGAGTTTTGCAGCTGATAACGAATAACGCTGATTGGATATCGCCTCTCTTGCTTTACCAGCCAAAGGCGTTTTAACCTTCCAGTTCCAAGGGACGTACAAAAACTACATTAACCCTTTAAAGTCGAAGCATATCTGTTTAAATAAGGACTCAGTGCGTACCGCGCTGTAAACACTCTCCACTTCGGTTATAAAAACCAGTCTCTTAATGTTTTATAAGGCAAAAGTTGTTGTTTGTGCTGAGATCCGTACAAAACACATAAACGCAATGTGGGCACCACGTAGAATTTTTTAATGTTAAACGTGGTGGTACGTAAAGTTACCGCTAGGCTTTAAAAGGTTAAACGTGTAGGATATGTAACTCACATCGCTATAAACAAAAGTCTGTGGTTATTGGCACGTGCCATCTTGTTAGAGACTTAAGACTCGCTACGCTTTGCCACATTTCCCACGTATCTGTCAGCTACCTTCACATCACAATTCCGTGGCGCATACTGAACACTGCACTGCATCTAACTCAGCTGCAAATCGAAAAAAGTTTTCACTACAGCACTAATGCGAAATCCAAACAAGTTCGTCAGAGATTTTCTTTCCCACGCACAACTTAACCCTTAATCTTTATCCTGTTACAAGACTTTACAGCCAGATTTTATATAGCTACAGATATTAATATAAATACTCCATATTGAACAATCAATCATTGTTGAAATTATCTCGGCTTTGGGGAGAAAATATCTTTCAAAAGCACGCCCCCTTCCATGTTGCAGCGTTACCCAGACACTCACGTGCCCGTGTACATGTGGATGTCTGCGTACGGAATAAAACTGAAAAAGAGAAAAGATCGGCGCAGCAGCGACTGTACGTCAGGCATCGGGTAAAGTGGGGCTCGCTGTGAGCAAAACTAATTAAAAGCCAAATTTCCTGCTGCACGAATTCATAGCCCGACAGACCTACCGGTGTATTGGGCACCTGCCTGCTGCCTCGGCACATTAATAAACTGGAACTGAATTATTATTATTATTATTATTATTATTATTATTATTATTATTATTGGTGCACGCGGTGGCGCAGTTGGTTGAGGCACTGCGCTACAAGCCGGAAGGTCGCGGGTTCGATTCTCAGTGATGTCACTGGGACTTTTCGTTGACAGAATCCTTCCGACCGCACTACGGCCCTGGGATCGACTCGGCGTCTAATAAAAATTGGCACCAGGAATATTTCCTGGGGGTAAAGGCGGCCAGTGCGTAGGGCTGACAACCTTACCACCTTCATGTGCCGACTGTCTAGGAATCTGGGAGCCTCAACCTCCTGGAACCCTCAGGGCCTGTCAAGCCTTGTAATAAGATTGCTTTCACTTTTAATATTATTATTATTACATTATTATCAATAAATGTGAATTGAATTGTTACTGCTAAGACAGCGCCAATTAAGAATGGATTCAGATTCTGTATACGTTAAACGTAACACACAACCACAGGGTTTCGCATCGTTACGTTGGCAGCAGTTGACTTACACAAACAACGCCTGGATATTTTGAGAATCCACGCACCTTGGAACAGATGGGACGATAATGTGAATATTTAAATGACCAGTATATGGGGATGCAGAATGGATTCAAATGGCTCAGAACAGACCCCATTTGCATGCTTTTGTGAAAACGCTATTGAGTGTACACTTTCCATACAAGCACGAACATTTCTGTCCGGCCTGCTGACAGCCGTTCAAGAGACGCCACTCTACGGCGTTAGACAGATATTTATAACGGTTTGTTTCAGCGTGTTTCATGGCGCAGAAATAGGTTTTGTTAACGCCCGTTGCTGTTCTGTCTGCTGTTAAGACAGCATGCAGCGTTTGCTAAAACAAATACGGAATTTACACACACACACACACACACACACACACACACACACACACACACACAACACGCACAGTACAACGGACACATTAATGTATCTAGCAGTGCGAATGTTTATTTCCAGAATTCAAATACTTTGTTTAAACACAGAAGCTTCTAATAACTTTCTGCCCCAGCAATTTAAAAACAAATAACCCTCAATGATTTACGTATTTTTTGTCCTAACAGACACAGCAGGAATTTCCACGAAGCAGGTAGCAGCAGTATTTAAATACACACGATTAGTCTGACCTGCAACAGGCAGCAGGTTATTTCCACGAGCTCACAACAGCAAGAACAGAACAGCACACGGTGTAGCCTACCTTTAAATCCCCTTTTTATTAGGCGATCCTACGTTAAGGGGACTGAAGTTTCTATGCTTTTGGATTAGCAGTAACAAAACTAGACTAGCAGCACCTGCCGGGCTGCACAGTACTTGTCGTCCGACTCACCGAAGACCGCACGTTCCTCACGTTCCCGGCTGTATCCCCTTCATCTCCAAATTTTAAATTTTATTCCACCAATCACATGCAGGAACTGCATACTGCACTCTGTATACTGCAGCAATACGGTATATTGACGGCAAAGTACGAAATTTATTCGGCGTGGGCAGGCAAGAACTGGTCCATCAGAGTCAATGCAGCGTCGCTTCACATGCCTGTACTGCGGGAGGTGGGAAAGTGAGGGGATAAACTGCAGCTCCTTTACCAGGAATTCGACCCACATCATTCAGCTTCTCAAAATTAATAAAAGAGATGAAAACACGATATTCCGAGAACTTATAATGCCAGTTTCCAAACGCTTCAACGCGTACAATACAACTAGCAACAACTACACCTATGTAACCCTTTAAAGACGAAGCATAAAGCATTCTATTCAAAGACCCAGCCCGTACCGCGCAGTAAACACTCCGTCTCGGTTATAAAAACCAGTCAGTTAACGCTGTATAGGGAAATAACCGCTGTTTGTTCTGAGATCCACACAAAACATATAAACACACTGTGTGGGCAGAAAGTAGAATTATATTTAAAGACCCAGTCCGTACCGCGCAGTAAACACACTCCGTCTCGGTTATAAAAACCAGTCAGTTAATGCTGTATAGGAAAATAACCGCTGTTTGCTCTGAGATCCACACAAAACATATAAACACACTGTGTGGGCAGAACGTAGAATTATATTTAAAGACCCAGTCCGTACCGCGCAGTAAACACACTCCGTCTCGGTTATAAAAACCAGTCAGTTAATGCTGTATAGGGAAATAATCGCTGTTTGTTCTGAGATCCACACAAAACACATAAATACACTGTGTGGGCAGAACGTAGAATTTGTGAATGTTAAACCTGGCGATACGTACAGTAGCCACTGGGCTTTAAAAGGTTAACTTACACACGTGGTCTGTGACTAAGTGAGTCACATCCAGGACCCCACGGTTAAGACACAGTTTGGTTTGTGAAAGACAACATTCCGTTTCGTAGCGAAATGACAAGGTGAGTCAACTCACGGCAGCACGACACAGTTGCGCGCGTGGAGCTGCTGCTGAAGACCCCCGGGTTACGTCGGTATGGTATGGGGAAACCAGAGAAAGCTGTGATCGATTGTGGATCCGCTGCTAGGACACCAAGGGAGCCTCTCCCATGCCAAGAAGAAGAGAAACTCGGGACAGACAGACAATCTGTTGCTATGATACGGACAACTGCGCAAAACAGAGGAAGACACTAACTGTATTCTGCTGACGATACATTCGGCGGAACAGCGCGGAAACATAACGCAACCCGTCATACACAGGGGTCACTTGTAGTAAATCCATAAATATACAGTCAGAACTCATCTGTACACAGTGTTTCACTTAGCAAAGTGTAGATGTGACGTGCGCAGAATTTCTCACAAATAACCGCAACACTGCGCACCGTCGCCATTTTTACATAACTGTCAGCATGCAGACGAAGCTCAATTTATAACCTAAAAACACGGGGTTTTTCAGTCAAAACACAACATCGCTAGTTAACGAATCAGATGCACGTTTCGGCCACTGTTAGCAGCCACAATCAGGCCAACCTCAAGTGGCCCAAACACGCAGCTGATTTGTTAAATAGTAAAGTTGTGTTTTGACTTAGACACATGCATTTCAATTGCTGTGAACACAAAGGGGACGACTCACACTGACTGCAGTCTATAAACACGTTAACATCTACATCTCTGAAGACCTCTGCATGCCTAGCTCCTGTGGGTCGTGAGCTGTCACCATGCAGTATGACGCAGAGTACACAATTCCGATTTACCAAACGCGCAATCCGCCTTACCAACGCGGTTACTGTGGCCACCCAACGTTACGTGGCACTGGTCCCCCTAGCACTGGCCTTCTTGGTACTAAGAAATGTCGGGTTATGCCTAGCAAAAGGCCACCACTAGGGCTCATCAACTGATTCTGAAGTTATTTGGACGGACACACGGACACAGACACGCACGGACAGACACACAGACCACGGACACAGACACACGGACACAGACACGCACGGACAGACACACAGACCACGGACACAGACACACGGACACAGATACGCACGGACAGACACACAGACCACGAACACAGATACACGGACACACGGACATGCGACCGTGACACTAGATCGTTCTGCATAAACCAACCAGACAGCGGAATAATAAACAGATCTCGCTAAGAGAGACATATTGTACTCGGCGTGTGTAATACAGGATAATTCAGACAGACGGTTAACACTTTGCACGCTTACGAGGTAACCACTGACCCTCCAGTGACACGATGTGTATTAATTGTTTGGAAAACGCTCGAAGGTTGTTTGTAGCTAACGCGGGAAATGTTGATACAGGCAGAGGCGCTGTTGTGGTGGGGGCAGGGCGTGTGTTGCGGCTGCCCCGGGCGGCAGAGTCGAAGCGGCTGCGAAGCGGCGGCAAAATGAATATTTTAAATGAAAACAAATCCGATTTTTTTGCGCTTAACAAATTTTAAATTGTTAAGTAAAATGAAACGAAATTCAATAAACGCCTGCAATTTTAAGGTTTGTAAATTCTGTTCGGCGTGGCCATTGTGATTCACTCGTCCCCGGCGCCCAACAACGTCACTGGTTACGTCACTATAAACATGTGCCAGGGGTACCTGCTTTCTGAATTATCCTGTATTCAGCTGACACCACGCCTTGCTGTTTTCCGTAACAAACTAAAACCTCGCTCACGCACTGGTCTGTTCCACTCAACACTTTACGCCGCTGATCTCCCCCATAGGGTTTTACCACAAGCAATCGCTGCAGTTTTAACCGTCTTCTTCAAAATATTCATAAGATTCATGTTAGCAGAAGAGATGGGCTTCTGTTGCAATCGCATTGTGAACCGCCTGCACTCGATGTCCAGTCCAGTGGACTGTCAGTGCATCCTCCGCTTGTCAGCGGTTCATGCGCGGTTGCAGTTCCTGTAGAGTCTACGTACTGAGAAGAAAACGGAGTCCGGCCTTTAGAACTCCTAAATTATAACGAAAAAGTTTTGTCATGAACGGTTTCTTCTGTCTGATATGTTGCGAGGAAGCGTTTATTTCTGTCTGCTTTGCTTTAAAGAGGTGCAAGTAAAGCGACACAGTGTTCCAATTTACTGTCAGCAGCATTTAATAAAGTCACACCATTCTGAAAGGCAAAACACTGTGCCTGAAAGCACATTAGTGGCTAAATTAACGTGCTTATGACGCTGAGCAATCAACAGCACGGCGGAGTTCCCCAGACGGTCATAAATATTGCATGGCTACTGAAACGTTCCACGTGTTTTTCAGTCTATTAAGTTCACGAGTTAATCGACCAATTTTCAAAATTAGTGCGCGGACGTATTTTCAGTCTAATTAAAAATAAAGCGACGTGTTTCAGTACTCAGTTGCATTTAGTTCCTATTTAACCTTTATCCTGCTAATGTGGGATATATGGTGAGCTGCTAATAATGCCAGCACCACTAATGTGTAATATTTGGTGACCTACATTTGGCAACGTTGAAAGGAGCCTCTTTGTCTCTCTCTCTCTCTCTGCACAATGTCTCAACACTGAATGTATCAACTCGGCTACCAACTAGGCCCTTAGGCCCTTGTTAGTAGCCGAGTAAGTGTGTGCACACAGATATGACATAGTACGTATTTTAACGATTGATTCAGTGTTGAGACACTGTGCAGAGAGAGAGAGAGAGACAAAGAGGCTCCTTTAAGCGTTGCCAAATGTAGGTCACCAAATATTACACATCAGTGGTGCTGGCACTATTAGCAGCTCACCATATATCCCACATTAGCAGGATGAAGGTTAAACACCCGAATGTGGTTTGATGAACATTTTACCACGAGCGCTGACACCTAAACACGAACTCTTTCGCGCTGGAAGTTCCTCCTGTACTGTCAGCACATTTTTGTTGCGCCGCTTCTGCACTATAAACTGCAGTCATACCGTTCAGCATGTATCCAGTCACGTGACGACAAACGAAAAGTTGAACCAGCTGACGAGAAACTAAGAAGTTGAAAATCAAATTGGCTGCAACATGTAACAAGAACGAACTGCAACAGGGTGCCAAAAATAATGCTGAGTTATAGACACAACGGACGAAGACGCGTTGGAAGATCTTTGAAGAGACTATTAGACGAGGCCAGAACAGGTCTACTGAGGCCTAACTGGTGACGGATGATGATGATGATGATGATGATGATGATGATGATGTAACTACAAAACTATACCCACTGCTGAAAATGCGAACAGATTTAGTCGCATGAGGACGCAAGTCTCCTGGAAGTAACACTCTGTCATTGGGTGTGGATTTACCGACGTTTCGAGAGTTTATACTGCCTGCATCTTCAGGGTTAAGTGGTGGTCAAATAGCCCAAGCAGACTGCATGATCTTAAAGAGGCAGCCAGTACCGTCCTTCGAAACGTCGGGGTACAACGTGTAAGATCCTGGAAGACCTGCATTCAGCAACACCTGTCAGTCAGTCAGTCAGTCAGTCAGTCAGACACTCAAATCTCGCAGATTTAGTCACCGACTCTCCTTCCGACAAATTCGGTCTGCAGAACAAACGGCTATAAGGCTCCGCTGCTCCGTCCACATTCAAAAGGTCTGGCCCCTTCAGCAAAAGGAACGTTTCTTCTACGCATTGTTAAACGTGTCGCAATTACATCCAATCTTTGCGTGCGTTTTCCAGATGTGGCCACAGATTACATGTGTTCCAGTTTACTATTTCCGGAATTTATTCACAAAGTTGCGTGATTTGTACAAAACGGGTTACAGTCTCGATTGTGCCACACGATTTTATCGCATACTCACCCACGCGGTCTCCGTCAGAAGCAAAGGGGTTCTGTTTTCTGACACGTGTTTAAATCTCTGCTACCTGCCTGACAAACTGTTACCATTTTAAACAAAGCAGAAAAGCCAAAATTACATTCGTACACATTCAAGGACTGAAAAACAGCTGTTATTAAGTGCCAAGCGTGCAAGGCTAAGAACGCTGTATGGGGAAAGACACTCCGTTTGTGTCACAGTGCCTGTGTGTCTGCTTCAGGCTTCTGATATTCCAGATGAGGTCCGGCTATGCAGAAGGCAGGAATCCACATTTTTGTGGCAGGACTTAGCACGAAGAATTTTCATTTTACCCCCCGCCCCATGACAGATATCTTGGAACTGTATAATATTAACAGATACGCGACGCATCCTGCAAAAGTAGCAATAACGACCGCTGGGCTTCCAACCAAAATCTCACACTGCGGGCGCGCCCCCCCCCAAGAAAATGGCCACAGGTTGCTTGAAAGAAAACGTGTATATTTAGTTTAAAATGTGTACAGTGCGGGGTGAACACCAGTTTCGTTTCGTAGTTCTTACCTCTTCCACCTACCCACAGCAGGTGTCGAGGTTGTTTATTTTCACTTGATCACACTCAGACACACACCACAGTCGGTAGGACTCCTCTGGACGAGGGATCGGCCTGTCGCAGAGACTTCTACCTGACAACACAACACTGTACAAGACAAACATCCATGCCGTCGGTGGGATTCGAACCCACGATCCCAGCAAGCGCTCGACCGCAGCCCCACGCCTTAGAAGGCGCGGCCACTGGGTTCGGCGTGAACACCAGTCAAACAGCAAATATTTAAGACATCGCAGTCCCGACGGACAGTGCAGGCTACAGTCGCGTGCACTGGTACACGCGCACAACGCACCTGCTTCAGGCGTTTAAACAAAGGCATTTCTGCTTTATTCTGTTACCAGTCGGCACAATAATTTAAATGAACACACACACATATATTAACGTAACATGAAACAAAGAACGTAAATTTAAATTGGATAATTAACTAACCATGTTCCCACGAATAATCAGACCCGGCGCAAAGCACGGGGTTACGTCATAGAACTACAAATCGCAAATTCCCATTCTCAATAAAACTTGATACCTGCAGACTGTCAGAGATCTGGAACACTCAACTGCCCTCTCTTGTTCAATTTTCGTCAACCAATTAAGTCACCCTGCCGTCCTGCAATAACTGCGAACCCTGGTGGTCCCACACATTATAATCACCCCCAGAGCCTTCAACGTCTATCGCCGTTCCCGCTATTATGACTACTAGTCTTACATTCACTCTGTAATCCAGTCACACACCTGTCAGCAGACATCAGACCTTGGCCAGTTACGTTCCCACTTGCCACAACACAGCTCCAGCTGTCCGAGCACTGCCGTCACTTATGCGCATAACAAACAGTTTCTACTCGCATTTCCAAAAGGGACTAGACACAGGAGTAATCTGGAGGGAAAACATCTAAACGTGGCAATGTGAGCAGGGCTTTTCAAGAGTGCCTGCACTGTGCCTAGTTTCACAAAGTGCTTGAATTTGCTTCCGTGCTTACAAGGAAGGCAGACCTACGAAGGATAAGAGACAAGAGAGAACGAAGTGCACAAAAGGTTCTCCCCGAAAAGAAAACCAGTCAGAAGACTTCGGTGTAGAACGGATGACGTCAAAAGGGATCTTAAACAAACGGAGTGGAGGGGGGTGGATTGGATTGGTGTGGCTCCGAACAGTCCTGTGCGTCACAACACTTCGCCCTTCCACCTCATCATTCATAATGATGTTTTAATTCGCCATTCGACGCAAAATGATAAAGATGACTCAGAGTTGTTAAGTAATTTTAAAGAAAATACATTTTATTCATGCGCACTTAACAACGATCTAAGTATCTCACACTCCAGGCATATAGCGCAGACACAAGGCAAACAAGCACTAGTGATACGCGTATGACACAGAATACTGGTCTGCTTGAGGCTTTAAACAGACTCAGTATACAGTAGAACCCGGTTATAACGACATCGGTTTATACAACACCTCGTCTACAGCGTCAGATATTCTGTGGTACGAAATTAATTCCTCACTATTAACCGTAACATTATACTACTCGGTTATAACAACAATCGTTTATAACGACACAAAATATTCAGTCCCTTTCATGACGTTATAACCGAGTTCGACTGCATTTTGCAGTTCAATATTCAGAAGTACGTCCTTGTAACACACGCAGCTGTGCCTCAGTTTCCTACCGACGCTTACTACTCTAACCGCGGCACGGCTGAAGATTCAAGCCTGCTGGGATGTTATGCTGTGTGGATGGGACAGCAGTTCCCGACGTTTCGAAAGATCGTAATGCTTTCACCTTCGGTCATGCTTAACTACTCAGCATCACCTTCCAGAAGACATGAGTCCCAGTGTTTCTGTTTCTTTGGGAGAACAGTAATTCCAGTTTCTGGCCAGGTTTGTCGATTCTTTGGCTGTCTGAAGACGATGTCTGAAAGGCAGAGCGGGGTCCAGACCACTGACAATGCACAGGAAAGGATTTAGCAGGTGGCTGTTGTGCGTTTGCAGGTACGCAGCTTGACGAAATGTGGAAAATCATGGAGGCACTTTGAACGTAATGGCTGTAACCCAGCCCAGGTAGACATTACGTACTTCATGCGCAAGGCAAGATCGTTTGGGTCGCCACAGCATGATTGGCGTTCACTACGCATTCCACCGTGTTAGCTCCACGATTCGGGAAGGAAATGCGTGTGGAAACACTCAGCTTCATTTCAAAGCGGAAGTGTTTACGAAAGGTAACCGCGTTTGCCATTTAATAAAACATCAGCCTGTCATACAATTGTTTTCTCACAGCAGTCTGGATGTGACATGGCGACTCTGCCCGTCACCCGAGATTCAGCCTTTAGTGTGGCGAAATGAGATTGCAGGACCAGTATTGAGCGGGGGGGGGGGGGGGGGGGGGGGCTCGCCCAGTGGTGAAATTTTTTTTTAATGTATTTTAAACTAGGAAAAGATACCTCTATTAGACAACGAAGCCGACGAATAAAAAACAAAATATGGAAACACTTTACAGAATTTTTCTGCCACTGAACTTCGCCTCATCTCACGATGACAAAGCTGGTTCTCTTTAAATCAGTTTTAATGTGTGCATTATCTTACATTGGCTACACTCGTTCCGCAACAGAAAACCCCCAGTTTCACAACCATACATACCAACAGGTAAAACCACATTTCGTGAAATGTACGAACTTGTTGCGGTCGGTATAGCGACTTGGCTGAGGCCTGGACGGTCCGGGGTTCGAATCTCGACAGCAGCAAGATATGTTCTCTTCTCCAAAATCGTCCAGAGCGGCTCCAGCGCCAATTCGCCTCCTCTTTAATGGAAACCGGCGTTCCTTCCTGGGGTAAAGCGGCTGGAGCGTGAAATTTACCACTTAACTCCATCTAGCGACGAGGTTAGGAATAAGTGGGGCTATACCTCTACTCCCTCCCCTTTTATGCCTTCATGGCGTGGGCAGGGACAACTTTATTTTTCCTACCTTTTGTTACCAAGTGACATGAACATCGCACGCGCACCGGGACCATCTGCTTCACAGTTTTCTACACGAACTGTACTTTTTATGATGACAACCGATTTTAGACGTCAGTTACCAGAAATGAAACCAGGCAATTAGAACACTTACTCTGGTTGGTTGCCTCAGCACCAGATACGCGGTATCAGTTTATGTAAAGATCCATTTCCGCCCAAGATACGGCACGACGTTTAATACAATTGCATTCGATTCTTTCACACGGTACAAAAGTTTTGTTTTCGTGGCTTCTTTTTGTTCTCTCCTGTCAGTATGCCTACAGTGGGCTGGTTCTGGGACTGACAACTGCTTCTGTACCTGTTTTTGTCTCCCCTTCCCCCTCCCCACATCTGCGACTAATCTTTCAGTTTCGTCTGGAACACGCAAATACACTTAGAAGGCAGACCCAACGTGTCTCGGACACTTTCAAATAACAGTTCGAAATTCATGGAATGCTGAGCAGAGGGCATGCGAGTGTAACTGGCGCACCAGCGAGGGACACGGCTGAGGTCGGCCGGACCACTGGAGACGTGTGAAGTGGGCAGAGGAAGGCGAGATGGCCACAGCCCAAATTAATGATTAGAAACAAGAAAACATGGAAGTCGCTGTTAGTGTGATAGATGTAGTTAGGCCACAGAGACAGTGACTATATTTATCAAAAATTCATAACGGCAGTACGTTTACAGGGCAACATCTCCACACTGTAGGCTTGACCCATACACTTGCAAACACCTGCTGTACCTGCAGTGGCTTACTTTATTCCTTTCAGTACAGTTAAGATCAAAACATCGTAAATTTACGTTTATTAACGTTTTGTGTTTTTATAGTTTGAATGTTTAATATTTTACTCACACCTGTAAAGGCGACACAATAACTTGATCGGTGTGCTGTATCTACAGTCCGTTGTACTGAGCGGCCGCCTGATGATGGCACCTCGGTGCCGAAACATGTAGCGGTTTTGTAACAGCTCAGGAACGTATTTTATTCAGGGCATGAGTTGGTTGGTGTAATGACTGTACAAGTGCGCACGGTCTGAACAAGAAAACAACACTGAAAACTGTTTAAACGAGACCATCTGCAGGACAGACTGGAAACTTTACACACTGCATACCGTCGTGAGGTTAGCAAATTAAATACAATTAAATACCGTCCTCACAGCTTCAATTTAAAATTATTATTTATAAAATACTGGGCTAGTATTTTGTAAACAATAATCTTAAACTGAACTTGTGCGGACGGTATTTAATTAACTGGCAACTGTTCGTAAAGGTAAAGCAGTCCCATTACAGGCCTGGACAGGCCCAGAGGGTTCCAGGAGGTTGAGGTTCCCAGATTTCTAGACAGTCGGCACATGAAGGTGGTAAGGTTGTCAGCCATAAGCACCGGCCGCCTTTACCCCCCAGGAAATATTCCCGGTACTCATTTCTGTTAGAGGCTGAGTCGACCCCAGGGCCATAGTGCGACCGACAGGATTATGAAAAAAATCCACTGACACCATCGGGAATCGAACCCGCGACCTGCTGGTTTGTAGCGCAGTGCCTCAACCAACTGCTTCACCGCCGCCGGAAACTGTTCGTTAGTCGAAATAAATTAAATTTAAATTTGACAAACGGGATTCGAGGTTCAGGCAGAGGTTATGTTAAAGATTCTGTTCACCTGGGCCGATTGTCGACGTTTCGAACAAACTACTACCTTCATAGTCAAGGGTCTGGTATCAACAACCGCACTACTCAGCAGAAAAACCCAGAATACCTGAATCACTCACGCCTTCACGCATGTACGCGTAACGATGCAATTACATCCCTGTGTTTATTATAAGAAATCACCGTCAGAATAACGTTTCCGCAGTACAGGCTATTATTAGCCTATCGCTAACGCACCAAGTGTGTCATGATTAGCAACATTTCATTGCTATTGTAGCTGACTTGTAATTTTCTCCAGTCTCAGGCCACAATAGCAACGACAGCAACATTAATGCCCACCATTCATCGGTTTGCATTCTCATACAGCATCTGTGCTTTTAAAAAAGTTATTTCTTTGAACGCCCCCTTGACGTCTACCGACGACTGCACAGACGCATCACAAAACTACGTTCCAGTTGTCAATGCAATTAGCATTACTAGTTTCATAAATGCTTTCAGCTATTCAGGTCTGAATCTTTTGTCTTTTCCTCTTCTGTCTAAAGATGTAAACATCCATTATAAAAAATTGCGTGTCCTTTTGTACAGCGTGAAGGCTCAACGTATTCTCAGTAACGGACGGACGGACAGGGGAACAAGCGTCTTCAAACCTCATAGGCTCAAGGTGACGTTAGCGGACTAGCAGTTCCCGGTGATATTTTAGCATGTTGTATCATCTTTGCGCTCAAAAACAGGACTCTGTGGTAACAATTTCTTTGTCACGGTCACATACTGTACCACAGCTATAGTACGAGCATGTCCACGTCTCTCTGCACACTTGGCGTCGAAATTTTATTCTGGATGTTTTAACTGATAACAAGACGTAAGTACAAGTACAAATTGCAATCAAAACAACACAAACAGGATTAACTGCCGAAATTTCCTCTTGATGGTCCCATATATGGAAGCTCTGTCTAAGAATCGAACTAGGAACCACAGACGGTTATCACGTTTCACGAGGTTTCCCTGCCAAAATCATACATTCATTTATTCTGTACTCCAACTGAGCAACGCACAACAGATTTAATCTCCGTGCAAATGAAATGTATTAACTGTACACGTTCACACGCAAACAAGCGGCAGGAACAAAGAGCAGGCATGCCAACATTCCGGTACGGCCTGTGCTTGGGATGCAGCGACTGAATTCGGAAAATGCATGCACAGCATTGCGCATGCGTAGTGCCTCCGAAAGCAGCAACAAAGCACCCAACTGTAATCCGCACAGACCGAGTTCCAGCAATTTATTTCATGGAAATGAATGGGTGGACGCGGATACGTTTCAACGGATAGAATATCACGTGACGCGGAAACGGGGATTGAAGCCGGCTTGCCGGAGCGCGCAGCTGGATTGCGGACGTTGGACCTGCAGCCAACTTTGTTTGTTTGTTTGTTTGATTGTTTGTTTCGTTTGTTTGTTTGTTTGTTCTGTACTGCGACCTACAGATGTACTGTCACGTGCAAAATCTCGTAGCGGTCACGGCGTGCGTCTCTTCTGAAATCATTGTGCGCCCCTGCGCCTTTGCCCCACAACATAAAATATTAACTCGAGAATTCAGGGCAACAAGTTACGCCGCAAGGTTTCTCTTAAACGCTTCTGAGGGTAAACAGAGGATATCAGTCCACGTATCGATACAATTAATGCGGCACAGAACATAATTTAGACACTGCCAGCTGTCACAGATAAGGTCGCAATATCGCACTGTCGCCTGGCTTACAGTGTTGCCACTTCCATATCTGCTATGTTCCCCTGCTAACGCAGAGCCATCACATGCGCCGTAGCGAACTTTTTACTGGCTAATACCAAGAAATCAAGTTTTAAAACCCTTTAGGATTAAAATTAATTCAAATTATATTTAAAGGTCCAGTCCGTACCGCGCAGTAAACACTCCGTCTCGGTTATAAAAACCAGTCAGTTAATGCTGTATAGGGAAATAATCGCTGTTTGTTCTGAGATCCACACAAAACACATAAATACACTGTGTGGGCAGAACGCAGAATTATATTTAAAGACCCAGTCCGTACCGCGCAGTAAACACGCTCCGTCTCGGTTATAAAAACCAGTCAGTTAATGCCGTATAGGGAAATAATCGCTCTTTGCTCTGAGATCCACACTAAACACATAAATACACTGTGTGAGCAGAACGTAGGATTATATTTAAAGACCCAGTCCGTACCGCGCAGTAAACACGCTGCCTCGGTTATAAAAACCAGTCAGTTAATGCCGTATAGGGAAATAATCGCTCTTTGTTCTGAGATCCACACTAAACACATAAATACACTGTGTGGGCAGAACGTAGGATTATATTTAAAGACCCAGTCCGTACCGCGCAGTAAACAGGCTGCCTCGGTTATAAAAACCAGTCAGTTAATGCCGTATAGGGAAATAATCGCTGTTTGTTCTGAGATCCACACAAAACACATAAACACAGTGTGTGGGCAGAACGTAGAATTTGTGAATGTTAAACCTTGCGGTACGTACAGTAACCACTGGGCTTTAAAAGGACGATGCCACTGCTGCCCCCACGCAACAGGCACGCACGGCTAACACATTAGCGTAACACACTGGTCCTGCGACTGGCCACTTCGACACATATTTTCTTAGTTGTCTCTGCCTTCAAGCTAAGGCCGTGATGGTGCCTAGGTATAAAACTGAGACTGCGTGTTACGTCACACAGCCATCTTGTTCAAAGTCATTACATCTAACCCCCAGCTGTACAGGCCACCAAACGATCCTTCCTAATTACACGATTCACCTTTACTTCACAATTCCGCGGGGCCCACCTTACATCACTACCTGCATAAATGCTGGCTTCAGTACAGCACAAAGCTTCACAGAACTTATACATTAACAGATCCTTCCCGTACCGCTCAGGACACTGATAAACTCCATGCTTGAAAATGACTTAACTAAGTCAGTTTTGTACTTCGCCTCTCTCTTTGCCGGTAGTCAAGAAGAATCATTTCGTTCCGCAGTCCTTCCCTCTTCTACCTGCTCATAGCAGGTGTCCAGGTTTTTCTTTTTTACTTGATCACACTCAGATACACACCACAGTCGGTAGGGCTCCTCTGGAGGAGGGATCGGCCCGTCGCAGATACCTCTACCTGACAACACAAACATTGTACAAGACACACACCCATGCCCCCAGTGGGGTTCGAACCCACGACCCCAGCAAGCGCTCGGCCGCAGACCTACGCCTTAGACCGCGCGGCCACTGGGACCGGCGTTAGGAAAGATTAATGCATCTTTATGGTCACATCTTTCAAAAGTCTAACTGCTGGGCATACTGCATCACCACAGGCGCTACGCAATAAACAGAATTAACACTTTAAAGACAAAGCGTGTCTGTTTTATATAAGGACTCAGTGCGTACCGCGCTGTAAACACTCTCCACTTCGGTTATAAAAACCAGTCTCTTAATGTTTTATAAGGCAAAAGTTGCTGCTTGTTCTGAGATCCGTACAAAACACATAAACGCAATGTGGGCACCACGTAGAATTTTTTAATGTTAAACCTGGTGGTACCTAAAGTTACCGCTAGGCTTTAAAAGGTTAAGACGGGCAACGCCACTCCATTGACAAAATTGTCTGATTGCACAAGCAACGTCACCTGAATGCAGCGAAGCCAATACGGACCGTATTCAGTCCAGTTTTGCTCCTCTCGTGTGACCAAAATACAAACCTATGGCATTTACCGTTATGGGGGCAGTAAAGGGCGGCGTCAGCGTTACCTGTCACAGACACGAAGCGACAAGCAATTTGGTAGCAGCAGACACAAACCTCGACATCTCGAGCCATAATCAAGGTCTTGACAAGGCAACAGACAGCTAATACAGAAGAACGCTGAACCTGCCCTGTTCAGCAAGTCTGCGTGTTCCACTGTGTTGTCACTCGGCCACCAGCGACAGTCACACAGCACGCCCACATGTGAACACGCTCGCTCCTTATTTTAGCTGCAATAAACGAAGTAAAGGTAAAGGTAAAGGTCACCCCCAAAACAAGCCATGAACGCCCAGAAGGAGAGAAGAGGTACAGCTCTACTCTCACTTTATCATCGACCCTAGATGGGGTGAGTGATTAACGCCACGCCCCGGCCGCTTTACCCCCGGCAAAGAGACCCACCATTCATTCTACAAGAGCTTGGGTGGGCCCCAGGGCCGGTCTGGACGGGTGCGAAAAATCTCGCCCCCACCCGGATTCGTTCCCCGGACCGCCCAGCCCGTAGCCAGTCGCTATACGGGCTGAGCTACCCCTACCCACGTACAGAGCGAAGCACGATTTCATACGTTCATTTTTTTTTAAAGTTATGGAAGACGATCTAATTTTTGCATTGTTCGAGTTGCTATTAAAACCCGCCACACGCATTTTTGTCACTCCGTCAGCGTTACAGCCACTACAGTACATCGATTGCAATTCTGGCTTTGACTTTTGTGTTTAATTTGATGTGCAGCCGTCACTTCAGCTTCCTATTCATATCGCACTGTAATGGAGATGTGATGCCTGATGCTTAATTCTGTTTCCCGTTTTTTAAAATACGAACGAGTGGGCTGCACCACAGCCTGCGCGTGATTTCCCCCTTTGTTACAATTCGTTAATACAACATGACAGAATAAATGAGTGAATAAATAAATAAATGAATGAAAAGTGGAGACGGTATCTTAAAAATTACATTTTCACGCATGTGTTCTAACAACAGTATTAGCTTCCTTCAGGTTACAGCATACACAGTGACTAAACAGGTTGTATCGAAACGTCTGTAAGTAACTACGATTCTACGCCGCGTAAAAGCTCAAAAGGGCGCTGACTTGACTCACACCGCGGCGGACGCCTGGGCTGACCGCCGTTAACATTTTAAAGCCTAGCGGTAACTTTACGTACCACCAGGTTTAACATTAAAAAATGCTACGTGGTGCCCACATTGCGTTTATGTGTTTTATACGGATCTCAGAACAAACAGCAACTTTTGCCTTATAAAACATTAAGAGACTGGTTTTTATAACCGAAGTGGAGAGTGTTTACAGCGCGGTACGAACTGAGTCCTTATATAAAACAGATATGCTTCGTCTTTAAAGGGTTAAAAAATTCTACGTGGTGCCCACATTGCGTTTATGTGTTTTGTACGGATCTCAGAACAAACAGCAACTTTTCCCTCATAAAACATTAAGAGACTGGCTTTTATAACCGAAGTGGAGAGTGTTTACAGCGCGGTACGAACTGAGTCCTTATATAAAACAGACACGCTTCGTCTTTAAAGGGTTAAGCGTTACTGTACACATATATCGGTCGGTTTAACTCCAGTCTACAGTTTCCCGTGATTTTTGCGTGTGCGTGTATTCAGAGCGGTGGGCAAACTTGTCACGTTCAACTGTGTGGAATGCGCTGTCAAACGGCGCGAAGAGGCGAGAACGCCGTGTGTCATCTGTCTTGCGGAAAATAAGGCGCAGCACTGTGCTCATACAGTGTTTGCTCTACTGCTGGCGAGTGCAGCACGTCTGAACGGACAGCAAACACCGCCACACCTTTGTCCCAACGCAGTTTTATTCGGTGATCTGCTTAAAACGGTTACGTGTGGCTCAGTTCTGCCAACTTCACTCCTAAACATCAAACGCCTCGCTTAAACAAGCACGAAACATGTAACACGGAAGCCGACACCAGAAATTTTAAGAGAAAGTGTTGCTGAAAACTGAAGTCTTCTGAAATGTGACTCTGTATCGTTTGGCCAGCAGTTCGCGACGTTTCGGACAATGGTACTGCCTTCATCCTTAGGGTCAAGCACTCCAACAGGATCACTCGTCTAACGACACGGTGTCACATCCCAGAGGCCCTGAAAATTCGGCAACACCGCTGTGAAAACGTCAAATCTCGCAGTTACATGAACGAAGCAACACACAAACACTGCTCTTCCACATCGCTGTAATGCATTTCCTAATTACAATTTCTGTGGCACTGCTTATTCTTTCAAGGCAGTTCTAGCGCACACTTTCAGGTGTTTCCTTATTTTGTAAGGAATGTAAAGATGAAGTGAAATCACACCCAAGGGCACGCTCTGGGACAACCTTTGAAATGTTAAGCGAATACCATCTCGTGCACAACAAAAAGCGAGAGTCTCAGACTAACGAAGTCCTCTTTAGCTGCACGTATCATTGCACTGCCAACCGGCCGCTTCTACCGCTACTTTCACTTATACACTAACTGTGATCCGTTATTATTATTATTATTATTATTATTATTATTATTATTATCGATCTACTGTCTTTATTATTGAAATTCGTCACCCGTGGATGTGGTCTGAAGTTGTGGCGATGGTGGATGTTGACACTACTACGGTGCACTTCCGAAACGTCTCGAACTGCCTCCTCAAAATTCAAATCACTTATTTCATGACTTCAAAACATGGCATATCGTTACAGCTGCGCTGTATTCTATGATCTACAATTTTTAACATTACACATTAACCATAAAAACCAGTGGTTCACAGTAACCCCCCATGAGAACTCACAGGCAGCAAATCTTCAACTTTAATCTCGTATCAGGCCTGCTGATGATTGGATGAGCGGCCGAAACATGTTGCCTCACTGTTTTTAAATAAATTTTATGTAACAGGTATTATATTGAGGTTGTGCAGACGGTTATGTAATACAGTTACGTCTCTACCAGTATCTCTTATACCACAAGGCATCACATCCAACAGCATAGTAACCTTCCCCTTTAACACACGCATCTCTGAGGTGCACGTTGGTGGCAGAAGGGGATGACAATGGGGTCGATCTAAGTTTTATTTTGACCCTTGCAGAGTCAGGTTTCACAAAGAGATTACCCTCCAAAGTTTAGTTTCTACAGTGAGTAAAAACCACGTCTGACGCGTAAAAACAAGTGGTGAAAACAGCGTGTAACAGCGAACTTGTTTCTCTACCTAAGCGTGAGGCCACGAAGACGCGCTGGGGAACAGAAATAAACCTGCATTCACTCTTAACCTCTGCACCAGATGTTCACTTTACTCCTGAGGTAAGAATCAGTGAAGACAGGTAGGGCAACTGAAGAGGGAACTGAACCTGCCGCACGCGGCCAAGAGGAAAATATCCACTGCGTTTGCCTGAAAACGAACGCCGTAGTGTGCGTGCGTGCGTGCGTGCGTGTGGGTACACCTATATACAGGGGTGCGCAAATCCCGGGTGCCAGGTCGTCGTGGCGACCACATTCTTTAACCCTTTAAAGACGAAGCGTACCGTTTTATATAAGGACTGAGTGCGTACCGCGCTGTAAACACTCTCCACTTCGGTTATAGAAACTAGTCTCTTAATGTTTTATAAGGCAAAAGTTGCTGTTTGTTCTGAGATCCGTAAAAAACACATAAACGCAATGTGGGCACAACGTAGAATTTTTTAATGTTAAACCTGGTGGTACGTAAAGTTACCGCTAGGCTTTACAAGGCTGAGATAGTACCCAATATTTGTGGGTCCCCAGTAGGAAGACCGCTTCACGTCACCACGCTGGCGCCCAGAATTTTGAGATGGCTCCTATATTTTTGGAAAATATGTACACCCCTGTGTATGCATGTACGTATATGTGGGATGCGAAGGTGAAGTTGTCTGCGGGCCATTGAATAGGCTGCTAGCCGGGCGCCAGCGCCAGTCGGGACATTCTTGAGGAGAGGAGAAAATTTCCCTGCCGGGATTCGAACCCCACGTCGTCCAGCCCGTGAGTCTAGTCGCTGTGCCGACTGAGTTATTCCGCCACTGTGTTTAGGATGGTAACAAAGACGACGCAGTGTACAGATATGTGCGTGTTCGGTTAAAATGCGTGGCTTATCAAGACGCGTGCAGATCTTGTAAAGAAAGGGGAACACAAGAACTGGGAAAATCTCACATTATTTTAAGACGCTGCTTCAGCCGAATCGGTTACACGTTGTGGAATTTGAGGGGAAGAAAACCATGAGTGGTCAGTAAATAGGCAAGCGGCTGTGGCCCGTCTGATGGGCGGCGCCCATGTCAGTACGTGCTGACGGTAGAACACAGAAGTGTAAACATCTAAAAATGCCCAAAACCTTCCGTCAACTGAACATGAACAGAAATACGCACCAAAAGCCTTCGATTCGGAAAGCTTTTGGGCTTTGTGCTGTTGACCTTTGAACTCCGCCCCATTTCATATCCAGACGCAACACTGCACAACAGAACACCTTCTGAAACTTTAAAATGCAGGCACTGCGATCCTCCGAAACGTCGGGAACAACTCCCCCCCACAGACACGCCGTCACATCGCTGACGACCTGAATTCTCCGTAATACCGCAGTGAGGTCGTTCAGCTGCAACAAACTGACGTCATCGAGATGTGCCCAGTTCGACTCTTGACCGTGCCAATAAAGGCCTTTTTTCGTCTTCTCCCTGTTTTACTCCGGGCAAATGCCGGTACAGAAACTCGAAACAGGCCACGGCCACTTCCTTGTCTATCATCCTGCTTCACTCTTTTAATACCATTTTCTCATCTTACTAGACAAATAAATAATCTAAGCTGTGTTATAACGTCGTTAAATATGCAACAAAGCATCAAGGGCAATGTCGGGATAGCAAGTTGAAATCAACGGAAGGAGACAGCATGAAAGTGAGAAGGGTGGAGGAAGGAGATCGGGGAGGCCATGGTCCAAACCAGGCCGAAGCGCCATAGGAGAAGAAGACAAAGAAGGAGCAGGCTAAAATTGGCTTCGACAGCTTTCTGTCTCCCATTTCGTAGTTCATAACTAACCGCACTCAGTCATACAAAAATGACCCGGTATCAGGGCCCATTACGCACGATACTTAATTCCGAATGATATGCACTGATGGCCTTTCATACGTCAGACAGACACGTTAAAGCGGATTACGCGTTTATGATGCACGTTCTAGAATCCGGCTGCTGCTGTTACGTGTGTGAGCAACTGTCACTACCAAAATCAATACTGAAGCGAGCGAGCGAGCAACTGAACGAACACAGTCACCCCCTTACCCTGTTACCTCGTCCAACCCTTCTTCACATCTTCTATCTACCACCCTAACGGTTATTTCACGGCTGAATAAGTGCCTGTTACTACAGCAAACACGCACGCACACACACACACACATGATGCTTTCTCACCCAATGAACTTGTCCGAACCCTGTAACACTTCCTACCCAAAGTGACACCCTCTATTTTGGTGGTCCGGGTGATGAAGGTACGTGTTTTGGTGCTGAAAAACTCTCGTGGAATCAACACACTGAAAACACGAGACGCCGGAAATATCTGTTTACATTGTGCCGAGTACAGTGATGGCAGACACTGTACGAGGCTTAGAGGTCAACTGGATGAGGCGAGTCAGAGAAGTTTGAAAAGAGAAATCACTGTCAGCGTGATCCGATAAATTATTTTAAACACGCGTATACTAAGGCTACGGAGAGCAGCTGCACGGATGGTGGGGGTGACGGCAGTTTGACATGTAACCAGAAAATTAACAGCGCCCTCAATTCTGCCTAGTCCAATCCGCGCCCTCACAGCCCCCTTCTGTAATATCTACACTCGTATCTATTCTTTCGTTTCCTAAGTGATTTCTATCCGTCAGACTCTTCAATGAAACCATTTCGTATATTCCCCATCTCTTCAAATTTAACGCTCGGTAATTCACCTTGCACTAATATTTTCAAATGAATACAAATTATCAACTTCCATGCCATACGGCTTCCTGTCGCCTCCTCTTACCTACCCGATGTCACGGGTTGCAAGGTTTTTGTCTTAACGGATGAGACATCGCGTAGTGTGTTAAAACTGCGCCGACGTTTCAGAAAAACCTGCTGCCTGCGTCATCAGGGTAGATAAAAGATAGTATCTCAAGACAATAAAACAGGGCTTGAATCAGTGCCGATACCGCAGTCGGATGTTAAATGGGTAGACACGGTGACGTCACACCTGCCACGTTTCACCGTCCGCATCAAGAACGCTGATACAGTCCGGACGACCAACCATCCGTGTGAAGTTCCTGTTAACACGGATGGTCTGTTACAGAAATAATGAGACACTCATGACTGCGGGTCTTGAAACACGCGCTGTAAGGCACACAACTGAACGCGCGTTCTTCAAGACGCTGGATGGATAAAAAGCGGATTCCTTCTACACCCCATTCACCTCTTGATATCAAATGCCTGACAACGAGGCGTCAAAAGTAGCGTCTATCGTACAAGAACGTAAAGACGCAGTCCGGACGCACTCTGTGGCCGTGTGTGGCAATATCCCGCGGTACATTGGTGCAGTCGCTTGACTCGTTCACGTCAGGCTGTGAAAGCAAACGAAAGAACGCGCTTCGCCTAATCCAGTTTCTTGAAGACTAACTTGATGTTTCAGTGGCGACTCCAGGGACGACGGTAAGACAACTGGAAGCTACAGACAAACTGGAAGTTGTCCAGTTCAACATTCTGATCTTCTCATAATAAATTATGATGATTCTTTATAACGCGCATGCGGTTGTGACACTTGAATATCGCTCAGTGTAAGACATACCGTCACCACAACTCGTGTAGTGTTTGTTATAAACTAGGCAGCTACATGTTTCGACCGCATTTTGCAGTCAGCTTCAGGCCGTTGTTATAAATAAGGAAAGGTTATTCTATTAATAATTAATTAATACAATAACTTTTTTCCTTTTACATTTATATAACAACGGCCTGAAGCTGACTGCAAAATGCGGTCGAAACATGTAGCTGCCTAGTTTATACCAAACACTACACGAGTTGTGGTGATGGTACTTCTCACGTTGAATGATATGATGATTCTTTTATTCAATGACACTGCGTAAACTTCACATGTTATATAGCGTTTCCTTTATCGTTTCCCCGAGCACGCAAGCTTCATCGCAAGGAAGGCCTGCATCCGCCGGCACACTAACATTCTCGGGGAAACAACAAAACAGACACTGTGATATACCAGTATAAACGCTGTGGCTTGCAGTGTGAAATTACAGCATGATGCTGCACCAGCACAAACGCTGTGGCTTGCAGTGTGAAATTACAGCATGATGCTGCACCAGCACAAACGCTGTGGCTTGCAGTGTGAAATTACAGCATGATGCTGAACATCAAGTTCGGAAGACAGCGCATCTTCGTAGCGTATTTTGCGGTGCTAAAAGGGCGGCTACAGGGGCGCAGACAGCCTGACAGGAGAGACATACAGTGGCGCTGTACTGGTGCTCGTTCGTTCGTTCGTTCGTTCGTTCGTTCGTTCATTCATTCATTCATTCATTCATTCATTCATTCTGTAGTCTGTCTCACGACAGGCCCATAGCCTCTTCCACAGCGAGTTCTCCACAGAGTGCGATCTAGTGCTTCCTCTTTCAGTTTACAGTATCCCAGTAGCTGCTTACGTCTTATTCCTCGTCTTCCCGTCATTTCTATCCTTCCCTCTATATTTCCTCTAATAACGTGTTTCAGAAGGCAGTTCCTACGCAAGATGTGACCAATCCAGTTGGCCTTCCTTCTGTTTATTGTACGTAGAATATCCCTCGCCTCCTTTGCTCCATGTAATATTTCTTTCTGGTGTTCACTTTAAGGGAAACGTCCGATATTTGTGTAGTTATTCTCATTCGTTCTTTCCTTTCGTCCTCTCCTTCCCTTTTTATTTTTTCCTTGTTTATCAATAGAAGGACGGAACAGTGATTAAAGGCAGTTCACAGCCAGACTTCCATAGCATCTTGTGTCTCATTATTCAAAACCTGTACTTCGTTTCCCATCTGACATTACGCAATTTTGAAATCCACGTCTGTAACTCCTTGAGTATGAGTCACAAGTATTAAGACGGGGGCAGATAAATCAATACGCAGACAACACAATGGGAGAATTCCACGTGGCGCGACACAAAACAGGAAAGGCCACGTCAGAATACAGGAATATACTTATTTTAGAGTACATCATTAACTGGAGGCATTCCCGCAAACGGACCTAAAAAAAGACCTGACAATTAATTCTGACGGTCTCTTATCGTTATGTCATTATTCGAAAATTTACGCCTGACGACAGACTCCATTAGCGCTGAATAGCGAAGCATACCTTAATGTGCCTTTATTTTATGAACCCCCCCCCCCCCACCCAATTACAATATCCGTGGGATCCGGATGGCACACTACCGTGGCTGACGGCCAGTCGGTGTGTCCGACACACGAGACGTAAAGCGACTTCTTTATACGCGAGATATCAGTCAATCTGCCCGGTATTTGTGAACGAATGCTCTACACGCACACGTTGTGTGTTGTCCCTCAGCCTCAGCAGTAACAGGTTGGTTGATTATTCTGATCATCCAGCGTGCTTAAGTTGCCTGCTCTCGAATCGGATCAAGCAGTCTATTATGACAGCTGATACGGGAAGTGGTCGTGGTAGCATTTAAAGTTGGCACGTCATTTCTTGAAGACAGAACAATTAAACCAAGAACACCGGCATCTAAAGTTCTAGTTCGGGCTGCAAGACACCTGACACAGCAGGTACGTCCAGCAGAACAGAATGACGTTGGGTCCAAAGACCGCAGCTTGCATCTCAGATTGGGAGGCGGGGGGGGGGGGGGGG